>CM069866.1:65822244-66137244 GCA_036172795.1 Pelodytes ibericus
TATGAACTATCCTGATGTTTGTGGAATGGTTCTCTTGTGTAAAAGAATGAAACTGCCATATTAATGAGGTTTCTCAGTTGCCATTTGCGCTGATCCTGATTAACCCTGTGTTTCTCACACAGGGTGCAGAACATCTCTCCAATATGACTGACATGACAGATAATCACAAGGAGGCTTGGCAGTCCCTTATTGCTGCTGCAGGACACTATCGCCGACAGACTGGAAACGACATAGCGCTGATCACTGCCTACAAACCCAAACTGGTGTCGTCCTTTGCGTACACGGTTCACGGCAGTGGTATCCTCCTGGAGGCCACGCAGCGCTATCTGGATGACATTGCTGTAGTGCACAAAACCACTGTATTTACCAGCCCAGTGCCAATTCATAAAGGCACCAAGGAGAGCCCTGCGGCCAAGCAGAACTCTTACTCCAAGAGCTACCCCTCCATCTATGGGAAAGAGGACTTCCTCTCGGTGGAGGACAATGACTTTGCTAAGGCTTTATCCCCCATTCCGATGCCGAACCAAATTCCAAAGTCGGAAGACAAGGGTGACGAGGACTACAAGCAAACGGATCCGCCAAACACCACTGAACCAAGCGACTCGACAGGTGAGTTCTGGACAGGCGTGTTGAGCCTGGCAGAAGGAGCGCTGGTTACACTCAACGTTGCCCTGAATATTTTTTTTTTTTTTGTTTTGTCTGCACCTAATCGGGTTCTATCATTCAAAGTAACTTAATACATCAATTAAAATATACAATGTATACACATAAAATGAATACAACACCATTAATATTCAGGCAAAATCCAAGCCATAATAGAATGCATGCAACAAGCATACCATTTGAAATAAACTAGCTGGGACCAGGCAGGTGAGTATACTCAGATGAAATGCCTCCCCCCTTCTTCCAGATTTCATCTGGGTATACGCTCCTGCTTGGTCTCGGCTAGCTTTGTAAGCATTTACTTTTTTAAAAAAATTTTTTTGTCCATTTGCTCCCATGATCCGCATATTTTCTATTTTCTTTTATTTCAAATGGTATGTATGTTGTACACATTCTACTATGGCTTGCATTTTGCCTGCACAGTGATGGTGTTGTATGCATTGTATATTTTAATTGCTGTATTAAAAGTTACTTTTTATATTTGCTTAACTTGGTGTGCAGCTTTTTTGTATATATTGATATGGGTAGTTTGGGACTACATTTTGCTTGCACCCAATTATATCCATTCATTTCTCTATGTACCATTTTGCTTTATTTCCAGTTGTCCTACCTCTGTATTTTTGTTTTTATCATTCAAAGAAACATGGCTTGTCAGTGTAGTGAGAAGCTAACCCTAATGCATAGCAGGTTCATATTTATAGCTTTTTTAGGTTACTTTTTATTAATTTAAAATAAACTACAGGTTCTGTAGGGGGAGGTAAAAAAAAAAAATATTTCAGAGCTCTAAATTCAGGGAGTACAGAGGTGTTGTGCTTGTTGCCTCTATAACCATTTGCAATGACTGTAGGTTCAGCCCCTGTGAACTCGGCTGTTTCAAGTCATTTGAATTCAGGGGGCCTGACTTCAGTCAGTTATATGTGAGGTGGCCAAGGAGGGCTTCAAAATGTGCAGTACTGTTAAGGAACCTATGTTGCTATATTGCACATCTGCATTGCAGTTTTTACAGGCTGGGGCAAGAGGTAATCAGACAGACCTGATCCTATATTTAAATGATGCAGCACTTATCTAAAAAGTTGTTCTTAACTGACATGCACTTAACCTTATGCCCACTTATTATTAAGGCTATGTTGGATATTATATGGGCAGGAACTAATGAAAGTTATTCAGATTGTGTGTTTGTGGTTTTTCTCTTTCTGGAATTTGGTACTTATTGGCAGATTATTTCGTTTGGCCAGTCTGGTCACTGTTTCTATCATGGTTATTGGTCCAGAGCTATGTAATGAAGGAAACTTAGAGTTGCAGCTTACAGTAAATATCTGCCTTTCTAACTGAATCATTGATCCATTTGCCTCCTGTGCCTAATGTTTCAAATAAATCCATTGGGTTATAAGGGCAATTACTTACTAACTTCTCCTGCTTTAGGCCTCTGAGTTCCGTTTAATCTTTAGTGGGATAGTACATGCACCCACCATCCATTCCTGGCTGCGGATGCGTGTGACACTTGTGCTGTCACTAGGTGGCAGTATAGGAGTTTATTTGTCTTTACAAAGACTTTCTTGCATGTAGACAAATTACATGTGGGTATGAACCTACCTTGTGTTTGCAGGACTGTTTGTGATGGATGAAGACTCCAACGGTCAGGATTGTGAACCATTCTTTGAGTCTGACCCGGAGAGCACAGACGGTAAGATTACCCCTCTGCAATACTGCATAGAATGTGTCACCGGCAGATAAGAACCATTCGGTCTATCTACTCTGCCCAATTATATAAATACTTTTTATTAGTCCCCAGTTCCCTATCTTATATCTAGGATAGTATTATGCCTATCTCACGCATGCTTAAACTCCTTCACTGTATTAACCTCTACCACTTCTACTGGAAGACTATTCCATGCATCCACTACCCTCTCAGTAATGTAATACTTTCATTAGTCCCTGGCCTTATATCTAGGATAGCCTTATACCTATCCCACGCATGCTTAAACTCCTTCACTGTATTAACCTCTACCACTTCTACTGGAAGACTATTCCATACATCCACTACCCTCTCAGTAATGTAATACTTTCATTAGTCCCTGGCCTTATCTTATATCTAGGATAGCCTTATACCTATCCCACGCATGCTTAAACTCCTTCACTGTATTAACCTCTACCACTTCTACTGGAAGGCTATTCCATACATCCACTACCCTCTCAATAAAGTAATACTTTCTGATATTACTTTTAATTCGTTGCCCCTCTAATTTCAGACTATGTCCTCTAGCTGTGGTAGTTTTTTTTTTCTTTTTAAATATACTCTCCTCCCTTACTGTGATGCATATGAAACATTTGTTTAAAAGTGACATTTCTGAGGTGGGCACAGTGTGTGTGTGTGTGTGTATATGTGTGTATGTGTATATGTATATATATATATGTATATATATATATATATATATATATATATATATATATATATATATATATATATATATATATATATATATATATATATATATATATATATATATATATAGGTAATGTCATCTTTCTATACACCAGTGATTAAGCATGGCACTACATAGGTTTGCATGAGCTTTGTGGAATGTTCCCAAACATCTGCAGTGCCATGGCTAGCCATCACTGCTCCTCACTGTTTCACCAGCAAGCTGCCAGACCAGCTCTATAGATGGCCTGTTCCCTTTTAAATCAAATGTAATGTGTTGGTCCGGTACATGGACTTAGAGTAAGCAACCCTCTTGCCAATCAACATTTTTCTTTTTGTTTTTTCTTCCCATGCTTACAGATGGGAGCCTGACTGAAGACCTCCCTGGCCAGCCACCCAAACATGTTCAGCAGTATGCAAAATCCCTCCCGGTCACTGTACCGGTCTGGGGATTTAAAGACAAAAGGACCAGCAATAAATCGTCTGATGAAGAAAGTGGCAGGGTGAGTATTGGGGTGTGTGCATGCCAAAAAGTACCTTTATTGAGCCCTCTTGGGGTGTATAGCTCTATCAGGGGGCAGCCATTTTGTTAAGAATCTTTGGTCAGGTGAAGGAAGATCTTAACCCCTTTGTGACACAAGGTGCTTGAGTTCCAAACGATCCAAGCACCAAAACGTCACAATTGGTTCCTGGCCACCGGTCACAAGGTGATCGGTAGCCAGGAACACTCTGGCAGAGACCCAAACGGGGCCAAAAAATCGCGAGACCTCTGGACATGACATGTGACGTCACGGAGGCGTGCACGATTTGGAGAAATGTAGCCGGTGCTCGCTTTGAGCACCGGCTAAATTTCCCCTGTCAGACTGAGACCACTCAAAGTGGCCTCATCTGACAGGTGGGATCCCGCTGCAAGTGCCCACAGCGGGATCCAAAAACAGCTAACGTCATTAAGGGATTAATCAAGACATCCCTGATAAAGCACCTCACTGAGACCCCCATTTTGTATAGCTCTATCTGTATTCATTAAAGCATTTCTATTTAAAATTCTTCCACTTGATACAGTCTTTAAACCATTTTTGCCATTTGTTGTCTGTTAAAAAAAGACACTAAACCTGGTAAATTCACCCTCCAATTTTTTATTTTTTTTTACGAATTTATAGGTGTACTTGTTAAAAACCATGTTTTCCTTTTGGAAACCTGTATCTTTGTAGAAACTAAGGGGTTAATCAACTCTCATCTAACTACTAGTAATGTAATACATTATATTAATGTACTGCTCTCTAAAAAATGGTCGCCCATTAGAGTGAATTTAAAGTCTTTAAGGCACATCTGTCCATGAAGTTGCCAATTTCTCAGCTGTGCAGATATAAATGTAATGTCTAGACTATTGTAACTCTTATAAGGTCTGTATAACAACCTGGATGGCTCGTCTAATAAAACTCCCCTTTTTGTCTTCACTAGCTGCCCTCTCCAGACCTCGACCGGATTGCAGCTAGCATGCGTGCTTTGGCGAACGACAATACGCAGCCTTTTGGGGACCTTCCTCGCCCGCGACTGAACACCGGTGACTTTCAAGTAAACTACCGGAAGTATTAAAGCCAGTCCCACCTGAAAACTGGTTTCGAACATTAAATTCCTCTGGCCTAAAAATCTGATTCAGACACCTAGCAAAAAAAAAAACTGCCTCCCTGCAACGGAAAGGGCGACTGCCTGACATGCTATAGTGGTTGGAACCCATTTTTAGAGCATTTTTAATTTTTACCCATTTTTGTCAGTTTCAATTAATTGAAAAATGATTTTCCCAACAATTGATTATGTACGATTTCTTACCCTTTTTTTAATTCGACCTCAAATAAAAGAGGAATATGTAACTCTGTGCAGTGTTTTTTTTTTTTCCTAGCTATAAAGTTTTGTTGGCTATTTACATGACTATGTAAAAGCTCCAATAGGCCATGATTTGATTGGTTAATTGTGTCTTAAAGGGGCATGTTAAGCCACTTGGCAGGGAATGTCTGTGTGAATTTATAACTGGCTTGCTTTTAAAGAGTAGCAAGTGATCTTACATATAAACTAGCTACAGTGTTATACATAATAAACAATGGGCATGGTTCAACTTCCAAAAAAAAAGCCAGATTCCTAAAAATGATGATTTAAATGCAAACTTTAAATGGGAGGAATTGCCTACATATGAGATTAACACACTCTTATAATTGTGGTTGGATCTGCCTTTTCCAGGACCTTCTGGCTTATCTTGACTGGATGTTAGAGCCAGTCCGATGAAAAACTGGACTGGAGTCACATGCCAAAGGAAGAACCATAGTGTGCATTATTAACAAATCCTACTAAAAAGGCTTATTGGACTCATGTACATCACAAATGTGCCCGCTTACTGGGTCCCACACCACTGCCAACAACTTTTAATAAAACGTGGGGATTAGGTCTCCTCTGCTGCGACATATAGCTTGCTGCTCAATGGATTTTGCAGATGTGGTTGGATTAAAATGAGTCTGCTGGACCAATAGTGACTGCAAGAGTAGTCAACAGACAACACTGGCAAGTATTCCTAAGACTTGCTTAGGGGCACTTGGACTGGTTGCTTTTTTAAAAAAAACTCTGCTCCCAGAGCTTCAGCCATGTGTACCAGAGATGCTGAGGGTAAATGCATAGTCTGACCTCCCTCATACGGTCAGTTTACTATTACTGGTGGTCTAAGAACCACATAACAGGACAGCCACATCTGTAAACTTTCTGGTACCCTGTTGCATTGGGTTGAAAATGGTCTGCAGGTGGGATGCCACGAGCAGTCATTGGGGGCAGCCATGATTATAATGTAGGGGCCCATGTTCTGTGTATTAATCACCTAATGTTACAATTAATGCTATGGCTTTAGTACAAACTCATGATTTGGCTTTCTTGGTTTGTGCATGTTGGGATGGCGGCACTGAGCATACCACACTTTAGTAAATCCCCCTATAGTTTTAAGTTGAGAAACTAAAGGATGCTCAAATTCTAAGATGACGTATGTAAAATGAATTAACTGCATTCATATTAATCAGGGGAGGGGTAATTGCCCCCCTGCACTATACTGTAGTTCAATAGGCTTCCTCTCTCCAGTTGAACTACACCTTCCCTAATACTCAGCCAGCTTTCTAGACTGGCAGAGAATTATGGGAGTTGGGAGTATGGAAACTGCTCAAGTGCTGCAGTTGGTTAACTAGGCCATAGTATGAAGAACTCAATGTTCACGTGCAATCGCTGCACCTTGTATCTTTCCTGTCTCTGAATTCTTAATGGGTAGGGTGGTGAAATGTCAAAATTCATGCATCCTAACCGTCCTGCTAGGCAGACCGTATAGATTTTGGGGAGGCTGCCCGACCAAGTTCCACCTCTGGTCCCCCCCTATTCGTGAGATCTGTGTGGTGTTGCTTACTGTGCAAGGGCAGCGGTATGCAGATTAGCGCCACTTGTGCCGCCACTGACACACTACCTCCCAAAGAATGGCGTCTATTTACCAGAGGCTAGTGTTGGCAGGTATAGAAATGAGGCATTAAATTGTTTTGGGGGGCTTTTTTTTTTTTTTTTTTTTGGCCCTCCGGCCCAAAAGTTGCCAGCCGTCCCCTGCTTGTATTTGTCCGTTTGACCATAGACCTATATTTGCGGTTATGCATGGACAGCTCGTCTTTTTATTTTGTTGGTACGTGGCAATTAGCAGGTGAAAGGTTTGGATTGTGTAAGGGCCGAGTAAGCATTGCTACGGGTGCATCCTGGATACTGTGCTATGATTACAGGGTTTTGTACAGAAAACCTTTACCACAGTTTAGGGACAAAAAAAAAAAGTTGAGTCATTTGGCAACTGAAACTTTAAATAGAAACCTGCTTATTTTTGGGTTAACAAGTTCAAAGGCGCTAATTTTGCATATAAAAAAAAATTGCTGCCTCCTCCCATGTGATATCGGTCACAGCAAAACCAATGATATGACTAGAATATTGATTAAACAGAACGGGGGCGGGAACCAGTGCATAATTGGCTTTTAAATAAAGCTTATTCTAGTCATGTGACTGGCTCTGCCACTTCCTGTCTACATTCCCCACCATAATTATGGTGACCACATGTTCAGGGATGCTCATGAATGAAACCACTAAATGTATACTAGCCTGCAATTGTTTTAGCTGCTGGAACCCTTAAACATGCATTTTACATACACCGAATAAAAGTGCAGTCGCCCTATACCTCCCAACTTCAGTAAATCGGAAACGCCGGCGGGGTGAAGCTTGGGAAGTATTGACTGTGCTACCGCGCATTATCTGGGTAATTAGATCAGTATTGTGGTCTGGAATCCCGCTAAGCTCTACCTCTATCCCAGAAAGCGGGACAGAGCCTCAAAAACGAGACTATTCCGATAAGCGAGACAGGAGGCTTAACTGCTATTTACCAGCCCCCCGCCCCTCCACCACTCGTTAATACTAACTGGAGGACGAAGGGTTCTATTTGGGGAGAGCCCAGGTTAAGGCGGGGGAATTGGACGTCAAAGACCAGCTCGCCTCCCTATTCAGACTCCTTTCATTTTTAGTGAATAGCAATTTTTATGATGGGAGTTTAAGACGGATGTTTGTGAGGTAGGGGAAGAGGGAGGTCAAGTAGATAGCGTGAGGAGGTTGTCTTTTAAAATTTAACTCAGCCTCGCACTATTTACCACTTTTAGTGATCAGACCGCAAAATTTATTGTGTATTATTTGCTTTTGAATAAAAACAATATTTTGTTGCTGTGAAGGGGCGAATGTAAGGGGTTTTTTTTTGTTGTCCTAGTCTCACCAGGTTCACCCCTGCACAATGGATAGATCCGCTATGTGGTGAATCTCAATATTGCTGCATTTATTTTTGCCTCAAAATGGCTGCCTACGCAACGTGGATGACATGGGTTCATATTCGCTAGAGTCTTAAAAACGGCCATTTAACGATGTCAGAGCTGAAATAAAAGGAAAAAGCAGAAATTGTATCCAAAGCTTAGCTTACTTCTCTGTCAGATGCTGCATTGAGCCGTGATTACAATGTTTCTTCCACGTTCCTCTGTCCTATATATATATATATATATATATATATATATATATATATTAATATTTATTAATATTACATGTTGAGCTTATATAAACTTTTATCTCCTGCTGAGTGGGACAGAATTCACATTCTTGGAACCTGATTAAAGTGACGGTATCACCTGAAATTTAGCTATACTGTCAATGTAGAGCCTAAACAATGATTGAAAATGATCTATACATTGTATATCAGGAGAAAAATGTTGTGGTGTCTCCTGTTTATGACATCACTTGTGGCTTGATATTCAAATTACACATTCTCCTCCCCCCCCCCCCCCCCCCCCCCCCATGGAGGTAATTTGGAAATGATAAGCAGCAATTTGGATAAATCATTTATTTCAAAAGTTACAAAAAAAAATTTTCACAAACCTCATCACAGCTCATGTTGTCAACAGAAGAAGAGACCGTAACAAGAATGTGGACCTCGTATGTGATCCAGAATTCAGTAGATCTCCTTTATTCTACTCCTAGAGGGTATCTGCCCAACACATAAGTCAACTTAGATGGTCCATTATCTTGTCTTCCATTGTATGTATACTTGTGACCATAGCCACAACCAGGCATAGGAGCCAACATGGTTCATTGTGGACATTTTCTGGATTATGTGATGGACAATTTAATGTTCTATGGACCCTCAAAAAACCTTGCCATAACATATTTTTGGGGATCAAGATTCCTCTCTCTGTAACTCACTGGAAATGTAACAAAGTCTGTCCGCAGTAAGACAAGTAAACAGGGCTCTTCTTTCTGGATCTTGGAGAAGGCATTTGAAGGTCAACGCGTCTTCTTTTTCATCCAGACCTTGATGGAAGCCAAGTCGAGAACTCAATGTAAGGTTCCATCGACTAAAGCTCTGGAACGTTTCGGAGAACCGAGAAGAAGTTACAGAAGGAGAGAGCTGTTTGGTCCAAGTTTTTCTTGAGATAAAAAGTCACCTGGACGAGAAATAAAGGGGGGGGGGGGAGAAAAATAGGTTTAATATCTGTTTGTACATCTTTCTGTGCTGTGTAAAGCTATTGGAAAAACGCTCCACGTTCAATCTCCGGATGATCTGGGATTGAACGCACGAGCACTGTGAATGCATGCATGTGAATGCACGCACGCATCAACATGCAGCCCTAGTTCTAATTCTCATCTGTAAACTGTCGGCATGGTGACGGCGTATTGACAGACGGCCCAAAAATATTCTTAAAATACATTTTCAAGTCATGTGCTGGCAATTTGTCCAACACAATGCAAACAGGAGAAAACAAACATGATCTTTCGGCTGACACCATGTCATTATCAAAAAGACGTGCATTTTAAAGGATTAAGTTACTGCTGGTAATAGTCATTGTTCCTCTACATAAACAGAACCACTTTTCAATGTTTACCTCCTTTACTGAGCACCAGTACATTATTAGTAACATTTTGGAGAGGCAGGGGGTTAAAGGTCAACAAAAACTCGTTTAGAACCCCTTCCTTTCACAGAGTATCTGAGTTAAGCCTAACCTTCCAGTGCTCTCCAACCCAGTCTTCGCGGCCCACCCAACAGTCCGGGATTTAGGAATTACTCCATAGTTGCTTTTAAACAAGGATATGTGGGGAACCTGCCATGTTGAGGGGTTTGGAAACCACTGAATTACAAAGTGTTGAAAAGTTGAGATTAATGGAATAAAGGAATTGCAAACTAAAGACTATATGGCCTTAATTTGGCTATACAAAATGAATAAAGAATTCGGGAATTTTTTCCAACTCGGTTACTTGGTCCTTAATTTTGAAATTCCTTTGTCAGTTCCCTCATTCATTAAATCAATGATTCACAAGTCCTCAAACACCAGCACCATGCCAAGTTATATACATCCAGTTATTTAAATACAACTGGTTTATCCCTTAGCCGCCCCTGCCACCACCACATGCCGGTGTACTGACAAAAAAAACTCTACTGAATTCCACTGCGCAGGCGCAGTAGAATTCACTCATCGCGCACCACAGCGCATGCGCACAAAGTTACTGCTGTCAGTCAGCCGTCACTTTGCCAGAAGAGCGCCTGCGCGAGGGACACACATCACCCCCAGACCCTTTCGGATCAGCTGCGTTGACAGGTAAAGTATAAGCGTCTTACTGTCACTCAGTGACATGCTACGCTAGTAAGTGGAAGTCACACATGGGGGGGGGGGGCTGCCTCATCTTGATGGGAGTTGTAATCACCACCTTAGGCTCCCGTGTGTCCCCCTCTGTCCCTAGGGTTGACACCCGGCCGGTATTTTACTGGCACAACCGGTAATCGGCTCTCAGGAGCCGGTGCCGGTTGTAGTTAAATACCGGCAATGCAACAGCCGGTATTTGCTTTGTGTGCAGTACGGTCTGCACGCACCGCCCCTTTAGCTGCGGGTGTTTCCGAGGCTATCGGCAAAGACCGCAGACCACATTGACAGCAGACTATTATACTGCATAGTCTGCATAATCCGAGCAGTGCGCATAGCACTTGTAGTGCGTGATGGCGTCTCACGTGACACCAGCGTCCAAAAGTAAAGGAGAGACCACTCACACCCGGCAGATCACACCCCGGATCAAGCAGTAGGTCCGCGAGACCCTGGGATCGGAGTTGCTGCTGAATGAGCAGCAGGCAAGCGCAGGACACCTTCCCGGTGGTAAGCAGCACATACTTATAAAGAGGAACTGGTAGAGGGGAGAAGTGATTAAAGCAGGGCAATGATAGGGAAGCATTGGATGAACGATGTAGGAGAGGAGTCTGTGTAACAGGGCAGCAAGGGATAGGTGATGGGGGGGGGGGGGGGGGGGGGATGAAATGGGATAGTAGGTGAAAAATGAAGAAAACCCATGGCTCAGTGTGTCATAACTTAAGCAGCATAGTCCTCACATACTGTTATGTGTGTGTGTCTGTGTGCATATGTGTATGGGGTGTTTTTTTTATGTGGGGAAACTTAATTTATTTTGACCCTTTTTTTGTTTTGTTTCCCAATTTTTTAGTCTCCACCTTTTTTTACCATACCAATACCATCGCCGGTATTTTACTGAGAAAAAGGTGGCAACCCTATCTGTCCCCCGTGTGTGACTTCCACTTACTAGCGTAGCATGTCACTGAGTGACAATAATAAGTAAGACGCTTATACTTTTCCTGTCAACGCAGCTGATCCGAAGGGGGCGTGAGGTGGAGTGTGTCCCTCCCAGGCGCTCTTCTGGCAAAGTTACGGCTGAATGACTGCTGTAACTGTGTGCGCAGGCGCTGTGGGGCGCGATGAGCGAATTCTACTGCCCCTGTGCAGTAGAATTCACTCAACAAACTTGTCAGAACACCGGCACTGTGTCCGAGGATATTCTTTTGGTTTCCGATTCCAAGGAACGCCAGTGAATACACACCCTTGCCCTTTAAATCTGCAAGGCCTTGACGCTGGTAGTCACATGTCTGTTCATACCCTGTTCGTTTGATCTCCTTGTCAGAATCATTATCCTGGATTTCATAAATACTGTCTGAGCCTGTTGAATACATTAGAAATGATGCTTGCCTTGTGTAACGAACATGATTACCAGTGTTTGCCTGGGCTACATGCTACATGTGGATTAATGTTGACACAACCAGATATGCCATTTTTGGGGGGGAAATTCCAGCAAAGATTAACCCTTAAAGGACAACTGTAGCAAAAACAAAAGTAATGTTTAAATGAAAGATTGCATCAAGCGTAGACATTTTTAATAGAAATGTTTTAATGAAAGAATATAAATAATGTACATTATTGAGACGTCTTGGCTCTGTTTAGCTCTATCAGGGGGCGGACATGTTAGGACAGTTCTTCATTCACCTTGGTGCATCTGACCAATCGGACCCAAGATTCCAAACAACATGTCTGCCCCCTGTTAGATCTAAAACAGAGCAATGAAGTCTCAATAATGTACATTATTTATGTTCTTTCATTAAAGCATATCTACACTTGATGCAATTTTTCAAGTAAACAAAGTTTTTGCTACAGTTTCCTTTAATCTTACAAATCCCTTTAAATGCACAAGTACTTTATTAATTATTATTATTATTATGTTACTTTCGCAATGCTCTAAACCAAATAGTCCCCCCCCCCCTTCAATCCTTCCAAACACAGAGGTATAACAAGATTAAGGGGTCACTGTTTAACCCCTCCTACCCCACCCCCCAGTGCGTGCAGCATCACTCCCAAATCACTATCTAGCTGGGGAGCAGGAGATGTGTATTGCTGGGGGGGAACAGATCTCTCTTTCTGGAGTAAAATCGCATGAATTCATATTGTGAAGGAGGCAAACAATGTATAGCTTGTATAAGTGCAAACAACGAGAAACAGAGAAATTACACTTAAATACACAACAGAAGAAAATATCCCCCAAAAAAGCTTTAAGAACTGAAACCGCTAGATAAGCATATGTACAAGATATTAAAATGTAATGTGTATCCAGCATTCAAAGAGTTAACCGAGGATTTGCGCTGTGTGGTAATGGCAAAGAATAGGTTAAATTATTTCATGTGAGATATGTTATCCCCTCCAGAATCTCACTGATTATTTTAGACCAGAATACAATCTTTTAAGCTGTTAAGTCTGGTGTTCATAAACCTCTGTAAGATTGAATCCATAATCCAACATTAGCCGAGCTATAAGCCCCTTAGTTTAGATTGGTTTGTGGATGACAAGTTCAGCTAAATATAAACACTGAATGTATAGATTTGCTGGCTAAATTGTTACAATAACAAAGGTAGCTTTGAGGGTGGGGCCTGAGGCTCTATGTGCCCCCAATACAGTTTACTCATTAGGAGGGTACTAAAAAAAAAAAACGCAAATATATTTTATTGTGCAAAACTTGCTTTGCTCCTTTTCCAATGTACTAAACATTTAACACACGCAATAAATCGGAGAAAATTGCGAATAAAAACCAAGCAAGTTTGCGATGATATTTTCTACCTTTTTTTTTTATTAGCGCTTGCTAACAGCTGGTATCATTTCCACACACAAAATAAGAATTATTTTTCAAAAAAGTTTTGCGTGCGCAAATATAATCGCAATATATTAGCACAACCGGAAAAATGCACACTACATAAAAATAAACGGAAGAGGCGCAAAAAAAAAAAATCAAAAAATAAAATCGGATAAACAAAAAGTGCAAAATGTTACAAATATTCGCAAATTGCTCATTTAATTTACCAGCCTGCCGGTAAATACCAGCTGGGTGCATACTAATCAACTTTCATTTTCTGTGTCCCCCGAAAATAAAGGGGTGGAACCTAAAGGGGGCGGTATTACGCCTGATCCAGCAGCACTGGTGTCTAGCGCTCAATAGTAGACCGTATACGTCTCTGAGACACAGATTAATCTCAATGCTGCCCATGCACAGTGCCAAGCACAGGCCAGGATTTAACCCAAGAAAATGGGGCAGTCCGGGCAAATTTGGGTGGCCACCCCAGCTGAGAGGCAGAGGGCTGTGATGCAGCAATAAGGCATCATGAATTCATATTTATTTTAAATGGCATTAAATTGAAGTAGATCTGTTGGCGTGAGCTTCACAGAGAGCAAAAAGACAAGGAAAACCAACAAGAGCCAAACAGAGGGAAACAAAAATCCCATCAAAAATTATTAAGCGTGCGTACACGCGAAACGCGTAAGGCCAGCTGTCCCCCCATTTTTTGTGCACTTTTTTCCTTGCTGTATTTAATTTTGTGTCACTTTATTCATCGTTTTTTCGGATCCTGATTTATTCTACAATAAAGCATTTATTCTATTAATCACTGGAATTGGGAGTGCAAACATGATTTTTTCTTTTGCCTGTTCCTAAACAAACAAGAGCGTCCAAAACTCCTGCCCCTCTGCTAATAGATCCGATCAATGAGAGTTTAAATATTCAGAGCTTTCGGCATGCCTGGGCTTGATCTGCTCGGCCTTCAAACAGAGCCTCAGTGCAAGCCCCTGAATGAGTCACACGAGCTGTCTATTAGCTGACATAGCACTGCGGAGCTGTCTGTATCCCGACTAGGGTTGCCACCTTTCCTTCAAAAAAATACCGGCCTTGGTACTGTCTCCATAGACTTAACATTGGCCTGATGCCAATTTTTTACCGGCCTGCCGGTAAAATACCGGCCAAGTGGCAACCCTAATCCTGACACATACTGCCTCCTCGTCCTCTGCTCTTATCAGCTGAAGGGAAAAAACACATGATACACACAGACCACAGACACTGGTATACCTGGGTTATACGCAACTCTAGCCATATTGCAAGCAAATGTATGTTAAATAATATTATAGTTTGCAGAAGATCTATATTATCATGAAATCCGTGCAGTGGCATGAACTGCAAGAATCCACCATGTTTCCAGGGACAAGTATTTGTTCCACATGCTGCAGAAAGAGCATGCAAAGTGCAGCCCGGCAGTATGTAGGATGGATATACGCACAGACACAATCCAACTAATTAATCAGGGTGGAGATCTCATAGGACCTACCATGATTAATTAATTGGATTGTGTCTGTGCGTATATCCATCCTCCATACTGCCGGGGCTGCACTTTGCATGCTCTTTATGCAGCATGTGGAACAAATATGTGTCCCTGGAAACATGGCCGATGTTGGCAGCTATGCGTGAGTGTAATCTGCAGTTGGCAAGCATGGATCCTTGGCAAACCTGCTTTTTTTCCCCACTTGTGGAATGCTCAGATTGGCTCATGATATATACTGATAATTACTTGAACTCCGGCCAAATGGAAACACCTGATGAAAAATTGGCTAGACTTCCCCTCATGCTCTATATGACGATAATATGACATTAATACCACTGATGTCTTAATGCTGGGCGTAGCCAGCTCCCGGCGTGTGACCCGTTTCCCAAAATTTTAGCTCAGCTCTAAACAGAGACACAAATTGACAAGAAGAGACAGTATGAACTAGTGATGGCTAGACTCCGCACTGCAGATTTTTTGGGAACTACGTATCCCATCATGCTCAGTCAATCATATGACTGACAGATCATCATGGGATATGTAGTTCCCAGACAACTACAGTGTTAGCCATTCTCTAATATAAACTAAGTAACTGACTGTGGTTTTGATACTGGACAGAGTCATAGAGACTCTTAAAGGGACAGTATCACCTAAGCATTGCCTTTACTGCGAAGGAAGAGAATAAAAAAAAAGTATTAAAAATGATCTATACATTGTGTTAGCAGAATTGCTTAATTAGGAGAAAAATTAGTTTTAAACGTGTCTGTGGAGTCGCCTGCTTATGACATCACCTGTGGCACGGAATGCAAATGAACTGGGAAATGGCATAAGGCCAATGTAAAAATCTATGGAGGTAATAGCATAACTAGTATATTTTTACAAGCTACAAAAAAGGCTCTGCAACATTCCCAGGTAATTAACTGAGGCGTTAGCTTTTCCAGTCAGGCCTCTGTGATTAAGTTCTCTGGGATTATTTTCCATTAACACACATACTGTTCATTTAGAAACGTAGAATGTGTCACCGGCAGATAAGAACCATTCGGCCCATCTAGTCTGCCCAACTTAATAAATATTTTATTAGTCCCCAGTTCCCTATCTTATATCTAGGATAGCCTTATACCTATCCCACGCATGCTTAAACTCATTCACTGTATTAACCTCTACCACTTCTACTGGAAGGCTATTCCACGCATTCACTACCCTCTCAGTAAAGTAATGCTTTCATTAGTTCCTGGCCTTATCTTATATCTAGGATAGCCTTGTGCCTATCCCACGCATGCTTAAACTCCTTCACTGTATTAACCTCTACCACTTCTACTGGGAGGCTATTCCATGAATCCACTACCCTCTCAGAACAGTAATACTTTCATTAGTCCCTGGCCTTATCTTATATCTAGGATAGCCTTGGGCCTATCCCACGCATGCTTAAACTCCTTCACTGTATTAACCTCTACCACTTCTACTGGAAGACTATTCCATACATCCACTACCCTCTCAGTAAAGTAATACTTTCATTAGTCCCTGGCCTTATCTTATATCTAGGATAGCCTTATGCCTATCCCACGCATGCTTAAACTCCTTCACTGTATTAACCTCTACCACTTCTACTGGGAGGCTATTCCATGCATCCACTACCCTCTCAGTAAAGTAATACTTTCATTAGTTCCTGGCCTTATCTTATATCTAGGATAGCCTTATACCTATCCCACGCATGCTTAAACTCCTTCACTGTATTAACCTCTACCACTTCTACTGGAAGACTATTCCATACATCCACTACCCTCTCAGTAAAGTAATACTTTAATAAGTCCCTGGCCTTATCTTATATCTAGGATAGCCTTGTGCCTATCCCACGGATGCTTAAACTCCCTAACTGTATTAACCTCTACCACTTCTACTGGAAGACTATTCCATACATCCACTACCCTCTCAGTAAAGTAATACTTTCATTGGTCCCTGGCCTTATCTCATATCTAGGATAGCCTTGTGCCTATCCCAGGCATGCTTAAACTCCTTCACTGTATTAACCTCTACCACTTCTACTGAAAGACTATTCCATGTATCCTCTACCCTCTCAGTAAAGTAATACTTTCATTAGTCCCTGGCCTTATCTTATATCTAGGATAGCCTTATACCTATCCCATGCATGCTTAAACTCCTTCACTGTATTAACCTCTACCACTTCTACTGGAAGACTATTCCATACATCCACTACCCTCTCAGTAAAGTAATACTTTCATTAGTTCCTGGCCTTATCTTATATCTAGGATAGCCTTGTGCCTATCCCACGCATGCTTAAACTCCTTCACTGTATTAACCTCTACCACTTCTACTGGGAGGCTATTCCATGCATCCACTACCCTCTCAGTAAAGTAATACTTTCATTAGTTCCTGGCCTTATCTTATATCTAGGATAGCCTTATACCTATCCCACGCATGCTTAAACTCCTTCACTGTATTAACCTCTACCACTTCTACTGGAAGACTATTCCATACATCCACTACCCTCTCAGTAAAGTAATACTTTAATAAGTCCCTGGCCTTATCTTATATCTAGGATAGCCTTGTGCCTATCCCACGGATGCTTAAACTCCCTAACTGTATTAACCTCTACCACTTCTACTGGAAGACTATTCCATACATCCACTACCCTCTCAGTAAAGTAATACTTTCATTGGTCCCTGGCCTTATCTCATATCTAGGATAGCCTTGTGCCTATCCCAGGCATGCTTAAACTCCTTCACTGTATTAACCTCTACCACTTCTACTGAAAGACTATTCCATGTATCCTCTACCCTCTCAGTAAAGTAATACTTTCATTAGTCCCTGGCCTTATCTTATATCTAGGATAGCCTTATACCTATCCCATGCATGCTTAAACTCCTTCACTGTATTAACCTCTACCACTTCTACTGGAAGACTATTCCATACATCCACTACCCTCTCCGTAAAGTAATACTTTCATTAGTCCCTGGCCTTATCTTATATCTAGGATAGCCTTATACCTATCCCATGCATGCTTAAACTCCTTCACTGTATTAACCTCTACCACTTCTACTGGAAGACTATTCCATACATCCACTACCCTCTCCGTAAAGTAATACTTTCATTAGTCCCTGGCCTTATCTTATATCTAGGATAGCCTTATACCTATCCCATGCATGCTTAAACTCCTTCACTGTATTAACCTCTACCACTTCTACTGGAAGACTATTCCATACATCCACTACCCTCTCAGTAAAGTAATACTTTCATTAGTTCCTGGCCTTATCTTATATCTAGGATAGCCTTGTGCCTATCCCACGCATGCTTAAACTCCTTCACTGTATTAACCTCTACCACTTCTACTGGGAGGCTATTCCATGCATCCACTACCCTCTCAGTAAAGTAATACTTTCATTAGTTCCTGGCCTTATCTTATATCTAGGATAGCCTTATACCTATCCCACGCATGCTTAAACTCCTTCACTGTATTAACCTCTACCACTTCTACTGGAAGACTATTCCATACATCCACTACCCTCTCAGTAAAGTAATACTTTAATAAGTCCCTGGCCTTATCTTATATCTAGGATAGCCTTGTGCCTATCCCACGGATGCTTAAACTCCCTAACTGTATTAACCTCTACCACTTCTACTGGAAGACTATTCCATACATCCACTACCCTCTCAGTAAAGTAATACTTTCATTGGTCCCTGGCCTTATCTCATATCTAGGATAGCCTTGTGCCTATCCCAGGCATGCTTAAACTCCTTCACTGTATTAACCTCTACCACTTCTACTGAAAGACTATTCCATGTATCCTCTACCCTCTCAGTAAAGTAATACTTTCATTAGTCCCTGGCCTTATCTTATATCTAGGATAGCCTTATACCTATCCCACGCATGCTTAAACTCCTTCACTGTATTAACCTCTACCACTTCTACTGGAAGACTATTCCATACATCCACTACCCTCTCCGTAAAGTAATACTTTCATTAGTCCCTGGCCTTATCTTATATCTAGGATAGCCTTATACCTATCCCATGCATGCTTAAAACTCCTTCACTGTATTAACCTCTACCACTTCTACTGGAAGACTATTCCATACATCCACTACCCTCTCAGTAAAGTAATACTTCCTGATATTACTTTTAAACCTTTCCCCTCTAATTCAAGACAATGTCCTCTTGTTGTGTTTTTTCTTCTTCTTTTAAATATCCTCTCCTCCTTTACTACGTTGATTCCCTTTATTTAATGTATAGCTTTTGTACCATTTATATGCTATAAATATTAATTTCTCTAGCAGGTGTTTAGGTCATCTTGGACTATACATTCTTAATCACCTATGGGACAAAACTGAAGTACGGTAATTACTGTTACCCGTGCACGGTGTTACATTTGGAAAGTAATTCTTTTTTTTTTAAAGCTCCATGGAGAGAGAAACTGCCTTTTAAAACAATTACCCAGAAGCAACCAGTTCGGGTCTCCTTGGCAACAACGACTGACAAAGAATTTATGGAAAACCTCGAAAAAACAATGGTTCACACAGCAACCCCATCATTGTACCTGCTCGTCCACATAGAAAGTACCCTGTATCTTACATTTTACACCAACTATCATTCACTTTGATGTCACACACAGAGATTTAACACTTTGGGTATCAGAATGGTACCTTTCTCTTACCCAAAGTGTAAAACCTTTTTGTAAAGGACCTCTTTCTCGGAACAACGATTATACTATGACTGTAGAACCCTGGAATTGGAAGTAAATGCAACAATTAAGAGAGAAAAGGGTTTTCATTAGCAGCGTGTTGTCTCCTGTTTATGACATCATGAAGTGGCTACCTGCATTCATGAAACATTTCCCACTTCATTTGCACGTCAAGCCACAAGGTGATGTCATAAACAGGAGACAGACACATGTTTGTTTGTTTTTTCAGCAAGCACAACGTCCATAGTTGCCAACAGTCCTGCTTTTTTTTTTTAGTCCTGTTCTTAGGAATATCCAATACTGCCTGTGTGCAGAGCAGTGCCAAGAGCATGTTGAAACAGTACTGGTTCAGAGAAACAATTATAGGTTTGATAATGTCTGGAATTGTTGAATAAAACTAATGCCCCCCTTCGACCTCAACAACTGTGTCAGGTGACTCATATTGACATACCCAGGTTTTAAGGGTATAATTTGTATCGAGGTGCTATATGTGGTTACTATTGTAACAGTCTGGGACTTCTTGCAAGTCAAATATTGTCACACTTTTTATTACATTGTTTTATATGACGCTGGGAGCCTTCCTGAATTCCAAGAAGATACATTTATCTTGTATCCCTATTGAGTTAAGTATTAGCTTCATTAAGATCATGATTTTAAAATATTATTACAGTGGGTAAGGAGAATCAGCATTTCCTAAAACATAGCAATTCCTGTTGGAAAGACGAGCAGCTCACAGGAATTTGGATACTTGTTTGCAGACCATTATTGACTATAATTAAATAAATGTTTTGGACGGAATCTCGATACCACTAGATTCTATTAGTATAAAGTTCTATCGTTACGGTTCTGTTCGCACAATAAACACTTCTTCTTACCATAGTATTCACGGAATGGGTGAGAGTACAAGTCATGGACCCCAGCTCCTTAAACGGTCTCCCACCTCCCGGGACTGGCTCTCCTTCCGTGCCCTGAGTTCTTGCACCGCTCTTCTGTTCTGGAAGCCCACCAGGGCCAGAGTGATCTCTGCGTTCCAACGGCTCCGTTCCCGACAACGGAAGTCGATCTCTTGACCTTCCATAGTCACCAGGGTAAAGTAGACGCGCTCCCCTTTTCTTTCCACGCACTCAAGCTTGGCCAACGAGTCGAACCGCAGCACCTTGGCTTTGCCCTTTTTCCGGGGGTCCGTGTACAAATGTAGACCCTCGGCGGTCAGCACACATCTTCTCTTCTTCCATAGCTGTAGAAAACTATCGCTCCTTTTCTCCAGGTCACCTTCTTTGATGGCCACAGGCAAGGTTGTACCGGACCGGCTCATGACTGAAGTTCTGAAGATGCCTTCAGCTCACGAAAACCGACCCCCCTAAGACTTCTTTAATTCTGCCAGAGATGGCACAACTTTTTTTCGGGGAGCTCTTCAATTCCAAAATCCAGTTTGCCTCAACTTTTCCTAGGGTTCTTTCTTTATAATGTGCAAAATAAACACAATATCAGTTTTCCAAAATAAACTTTCTGCTCCTTAGACATTGAAAATCAGTCCTAAGCGCTAACCTAGTCACTATATCCAAATCTACGATGACGACATCACAATCGCTATTCTTCAGTTTTTTCAAGTTATATATAGCTATAGTGCTTTAAATAAAATTTAGGGCTTGCTTTTTTTTGTGTGGCAAACTATATATATATATATAGTTTGATATTCATTGCAATAGAATAGTTTGCCATAGGCCTCTGCTTTCAAGAAAGAATACCTGTGTAATAAGTAGAGTCTTTTTGGTCTTGAAGGGTAACAGGCCTTGGATTCAGGAGATGTAGAGTTGAAGTATGGCAGATCTGGGCAATTGGCTGGGGTTAGTTCCTCTTTAAAACTCTTCACTTCAATGCTGTGCAGATCCAAGCATGCTGGAGTCAGACATTATGCTCAGGTAGCATGATTCATTCAGGCCAGATCTGTCCGCCTCTCTTTTTTCCCCATTTATGACCCAAAGCTCCTGGGTAGATCTGAGCACACAATGATGAGAAGCAGGACTGTCTCCCAGTCAGTTGCATCCAGCTGGAGAGCAATGCCTTGCTTAACAGGGATGACTTGAGTTTTTACTGAATGTAGACTTGGTTACTCCTCCCATGAAGGAGGCAGTAGGAGAGACTGCAGGGGAAAAAAATACAGTTAACCCTATTGCTAGTTATTGATAAAGAGCCGGAGCATGTTCCATATGCCTTTAAAGGGCTGGATGCTACAGGGAAATTCATACAGTTACCATCAAATAAATGAGATGTGCACAATAAGGGGGTTTATAAAACTTCAGTCTTTATTTTAGCACTGAAGAATAAAAAACGCAGTGGGGTCTCTAGCGCAGACGTATTTCCCATTCGAAAGCAGCTCATTTTCTTATCAAGTGATGTCATAAACATGAGACACCACACACCATAGCTGCCTATTGTGTCTATATGTGTCGATATAGGGTTTATCACATTTATCTAAAACCATAGGTGCCAACATCGGCCATGTTTCCAGGGACACATATTTGTTCCACATGCTGCAGAAAGAGCATGCAAAGTGCAGCCCGGCAGTATGTAGGATGGATATACGCACAGGCACAATCTAATTAATTAATCAGGGTGGAGATCTCATAGGACCTACCATGATTAATTAATTGGATTGTGTCTGTGTGTATATCCATCCTATATACTGCAGGGCTGCACTTTGCATGCTCTTTCTGCAGCATGTGGAACAAATATGTGTCCCTGGAAACATGGCCGATGTTGGCAACTATGACACACACACACACATGTTGAAAACCTTATTTTTCTATTAATATAGACATTTGTTTGCAATTCTGCTAACACAATGAATAGATTTTTTTAAAGCAACTTTTATTCTTCACATGCACAGTATAAGCAGTGTTTGGGTTGACAGATTGTCTTTAAGAAATCAGTTCTGTACAGAGGTACACTGAATACTGTGACCCCATCACCTTTTGGATCCAGGCATGCTCATAAAACAATGCATACTTCAGGGCTGTACTGGGTGGAAGGGAGGCTGGTGACTGGTCATTGTAATTATGGGCTATTAATAATTTTAGCTCCAGAAGATTGTTCAGTACAATACAGGCTGAGAATCCCTTATCCAGAAATCAGTTATCCAAACATTTTTTAGGAAGTTGCAAACTCCACACACCCCTGTCAGCATACAAGCGCACAGCAGTTTATTCAGTGTGCAGCCCCCTTAAGCTGTGATATAGCCTTTCCATGCATGCTCGGATTCCCCCCCCCACGCCCACAAAGGGTCATACAACGACACGTGTGCAGACCTGACACGCCAACGGCAGGTTCCCAACGAGGCCTCACATCACAGCTACATCACAGTAACAGTGATTTATTTGCTCTATACAGTATTTACACTGATATTACTGTATTCCATGAGCGCTGAGAGGCTTTAATATATCTTATTGGTGAAAATGACCCGTTATCCAAAATTGCCCATTATCCAAAATTTGTCTGGTCCCAGGCATTTTGGATAAGGGATCCTCAAGTGTTGAAAGAGTTATATGTCATTCTCTAAAGTTAGAGGGGTGAGGTGTAGTCCAGTTTGAAAGTAAAATATCTTTCTCCTCTATTTCCGAACCCAAAAAGCTTGTATTTGTTCTGGGATTTGAGAATCCATAGGATTTATCACACTGGGTTTGAGGGGAGCTGTTGGACTGAGAATAGGGTTACCAGATTAGCCCGTTTTTGGAGGTGCACATATAGCATTTACCAGCAGCCCTGCAAATGCTGTTTTACTACAACAGTAATCTGTTCCCCTATAGTCAAACAATTGCTGAGAAATGTGGGATTTATCAGTCTGCCACTAAGGAGCCTGTATCTGCTGGATGTGTATGGCTTGTGGTAGAAGGGTAACAGGAAGGGAAGAGGTGCATTGGTGTGCCGTGAAATCATTGCTGGTGTGGACTTGGGTGTATGTGATGAATATACAATGATAAGTACCCTAGAACAGGACCAAAGAGGCAAATATAAAGCCAGTGGCTAGACAATAAGGTGTGCAGAAGATGCATTTGCAGCTGGGCCCTGAACTCCAGAAGCACTGCCCCTTCTACAGCCAGCCCTGAAGCCCAGATCTCTTACCCTGCTCTCTACTACAGTACAGACAGGGTGGCTTGGGACATGACATCATATCCTTGCATTCCTCTGCTGAGCTGTGAGAGGGAGCAAGAAACAGAGATCTGTGCACTGTCACTAGATTGCTCCTCACCTCTCTCAAAAACATGTGACGTGGTGGATGTCACCAGCAGTTGAGACATTGCCTCCCAATACATTATTATCCTGTGTAGAAAGCTTAGGAGTTTAAGGGGTTCTGTGTGCAATGATGCAATAATGTTCAAGGATTAACAAGTAATGTTTGAAGGGAAAATAATGTGGTTTTTTTTTTTTCCAAAGTGATCACCGTGTTTGTTCTGTGTCTTCATGCAATGCCTGGAGTTACACCTGCGGATATAGATCCTGGAAATCACAATAATTTCGCTTTGTTTTTTAGGCCAAAATCCACCTACTCCAGGTAATTGTCTACAACGCACATTATAATGGGGCCAGCTCTCTGAACAATAACAAAAATACAACATTTTAACCCTTGCTTCACTTAGACTGACTGTATCACCTAAATATGGTTTTTCTTGTGCATAAAGAGAGAGAGAAAAGGCTGATAATGATCTATACATACTGTTAGCACAATTCAATTGCAATCAAATGCCTAACTTAGGAGAAAAATGTGTTTGAAATGTGTCTCCAGCTTATGACATCACCTGCGACCTGATATGCAAATATGCTGCTTTACAATGAGAAATGTGTCATTTGCATATCAAGCCAGCAGGTGATGTCAGAGGAAGGGGATTACACCAGTGAATTCTGCTAACTGAAAGTATAGATCATTTTCAACAGTTTTTTTTATTTTTATTTTGTAAATGCACCATGTTTAGGTGATACAGCCCCTTTAAGGAAGCAAGGGTTAAAAAAAAAAAAACGTTTAGTTTTCCTTTAAGTGGTCCAATAATGATAAGGTGAAAGTTGGTACTGTGTTAGCTGTAGAAATACAGGAGAAAAGTAGAGTAAAACTCCTACTTTTATTGACTGGGCAGATTTAGCGTGAGAGCTTTCAAGACCTCTTAGGTCTCCTCACCTGGCAGGTTTTACAAAAAAAAAGATGGAAAATCATCTCACATAGCGTGGATCCCAGCAGGGTGCTCTGCTTCCTACATGCCACATATAGGGGGAGAACAGGTCAATCCCCAGTGGAATGCTGGGAAATAATCCGTCTAGGTCAAGAAATTCCCTGCTTTGATTGGCTGCTAGCACTCATGTCTATTTTTCGTTTTCCCAAAGTGCAGCCATTTCTCTAAATGGTAACTGTGGGTAAATTGACTTTATCTTTAATTAAATTAAAATAATATTAATCTTTTCAAAGTGCTGTTTGAACCTGACTTAAGTGAAGCCATTTGGAGGTGACACAGCGCTTTAATAATAATAATAATAATAATATCCCTTTAACATGGTTGGCCACATCCCAGGATAGACAGGGTGTGGCGTGTATGATTATCTTACAGGAATGTTTGGTATTCTAGAACATATCGTTGGCTAAATATTATGGTTTAACCTACTAAGGAAGATCGGTCCTTTCCCAGGCTTCCTTCTTAATCCCACATCAAAGGCTTTTTTTTAATGTTTGTCATTAAACTAACTTGGTTTTAATTCCCAGTGACAACATTTGGGGAAATTACAGTCTACTCCAAAATTAATTTTTGCAGAGGGCACATTGAGATACTCGGAGACTTCGGGGAAGCGTTACAAACATTGAGCAGTATAAATATTTACAAAGATGCCTCCTACGCTTTTCATTAACCATTCATTAAAATAAAAAATATAATAATCCCGTGCCTGCCAAGAAGTAGGATGTCCTGCTAGTAACCGGCTAGAGAACTTTCTGGGTCTCTAGAAATTGATAAAGGTCTATTCAATAAAGAGAGAACTGTAGGGAACTGAGACGGGAATATCAAACTTTAGACCAAAGTAAACGAGTTGGAAAAATTCTCAGATGCATTGGATGATTTTTCCAACTTGCTAACAGTTTGATGTATATGGTAGGTCCAGGGGCAGACGATGGGAGATTGGCCCAGGGGCAGAGGATGGGAGCTAGGCTCAGGGGCAGAGGATGGGAGGTAGGGCCAGGGGCAGATGATGGGAGGTAGGGCCAGGGGCAGAGGATGGGAGGTAGGCTCAGGGGCAGAGGATGGGAGGTAGGGCCAGGGGCAGATGATGGGAGGTAGGGCCAGGGGCAGAGGATGGGAGGTAGGCTCAGGGGCAGAGGATGGGAGGTAGGCCCAGGGGCAGAGGATGGGAGGTAGTGCCAGGGGCAGAGGATGGGAGGTAGGCCCAGGGGCAGAGGATGGGAGGTAGGCCCAGGGGAAGAGGATGGGAGGTAGGGCCAGGGGCAGAGGATGGGAGGTAGGCCCAGGGGCAGAGGATGGGAGGTAGGCCCAGGGGAAGAGGATGGGAGGTAGGGCCAGGGGCAGAGGATGGGAGGTAGGCCCAGGGGCAGAGGATGGGAGGTTGGCCCAGGGGCAGAGGATGGGAGGTAGGCCCAGGGGCAGAGGATGGGAGGTAGGCCCAGGGGCAGAGGATGGGAGGTAGGGCCAGGGGCAGAGGATGGGAGGTAGGCCCAGGGGCAGAGGATGGGAGGTAGGCCCAGGGGAAGAGGATGGGAGGTTGGGCCAGGGGCAGAGGATTGGAGGTAGTGCCAGGGGCAGAGGATGGGAGGTAGGCCCAGGGGCAGAGGATGGGAGGTAGGCCCAGGGGAAGAGGATGGGAGGTAGGCCCAGGGGCAGAGGATGGGAGGTAGGCCCAGGGGCAGAGGATGGGAGGTAGTGCCAGGGGCAGAGGATGGGAGGTAGGCCCAGGGGCAGAGGATGGGAGGTAGGCCCAGGGGCAGAGGATGGGAGGTAGGCCCAGGGGCAGAGGATGGGAGGTTGGCCCAGGGGCAGAGGATGGGAGGTAGGGCCAGGGGCAGAGGATGGGAGGTAGGGCCAGGGGCAGAGGATGGGAGGTAGGCCCAGGGGCAGAGGATGGGAGGTAGGCCCAGGGGCAGAGGATGGGAGGTAGGGCCAGGGGCAGAGGATGGAAGGTAGGCCCAGGGGCAGAGGATGGGAGGTAGGCCCAGGGGCAGAGGATGGGAGGTTGGGCCAGGGGCAGAGGATGGGAGGTTGGGCCAGGGGCAGAGGATGGGAGGTAGGCCCAGGGGCAGAGGATGGGAGGTAGGGCCAGGGGCAGAGGATGGGAGGTAGGCCCAGAGGATGGGAGGTAGGGCCAGGGGCAGAGGATGGGAGGTTGGGCCAGGGGCAGAGGATGGGAGGTAGTGCCAGGGGCAGAGGATGGGAGGTAGGCCCAGGGGCAGAGGATGGGAGGTAGGGCCAGGGGCAGAGGATGGGAGGTAGGCCCAGGGGCAGAGGATGGGAGGTAGGCCCAGGGGCAGAGGATGGGAGGTTGGCCCAGGGGCAGAGGATGGGAGGTAGGCCCAGGGGCAGAGGATGGGAGGTAGGCCCAGGGGCAGAGGATGGGAGGTTGGCCCAGGGGCAGAGGATGGGAGGTAGGGCCAGGGGCAGAGGATGGGAGGTAGGGCCAGGGGCAGAGGATGGGAGGTAGGCCCAGCTTGATACCCCAAGAGCTTGATGTTGGTCTACTACACACTGCAAGGCAGCATTCAAAATCTATATGTGGCTTTATCTGTTTTTCACCTTTACATAAATCAAGTTATTTAACATACATAAACAGACCTGCCGCTGCCCTCACGGGTAAAGTACTGTGTACAGATGGCAGCTCATGCTGGGGACAGCTCCAAATTTTCAAGGGAACCCTAAATTTGATGGGACTGTCCCATCAGAACCCGGGACTTTTGGCAGATATGCTACACACCGAAAGGTAAAGGGGGCGGTAGACCCCACAGACACATTAAATAAAACACCCTTTTCTCCTAATTCAGGCATTGGTTTGCGAATCCGCTAACACCATGTTATTCTCTACATTCCCAGTATAGACAATGTGTAGGTGATACAGTCCCTTTAAGTTAGGGTAATAAAGCTGCTCTGCGGTATGTCAGGTATTCTGTGGGTTTGGTTGCATCAGACGGTGGAATTAATCCTTTGTCGCGATCCTTTGAATGCACATTGGCATCCGCTGCCTGTGTTCTTTTCTCTCACTTCTCCGCCTTTCATCCCCTGCGTCCGCCTCTCTGTGGAGTTTGGCACGGGGTAAATGTTTGGCATTGTTCTGCCAGGGGAACAAGGTGATTTTAATGAATGGAGTTTAAGAGCTGTTTTTTTTCTTCCTGTAGCCACAGATACTGTCCTGGGATACGCAGCTAGCCAGTCGCAGCAAGGCACCCCCCCCCCCCCCCCCAAAAAAAAAAAACAGGACTCCCATTGGCTTTTTTGGACTTCCCTAAGTTAGCTCAGTGTGGGTGGATACACAATACTAAATAGATCAGCTTGGGGCAGTCCCATGGGTCCAAGCCAGAGACTTGTACTCTTAACTCTGCTGCCTGCAGAAGGACACTCGTATTTATGACTTGATGCAATGGGTGGCAGACCTCCCTGGGAATGAAAGGGTTAAGGCCTCCAGGGCTTTTTGGACGGCTGCCACTTTAAGACTTCATTTTACTGTATTATGTACTGGGAGTTACACAGCTGTTCATCTGTCTACATCCCCCCCCCCCCCCCATCCCCTGGAGATAAAACAGAATAAACACAATTTTTGTGTTTTTTTTTTTTCCAGAAATTTGATCTTTCCAAGTATGCAAACAGAAGAGGTCAGATGTACCAGTCACGTGATGTTAAAGGGACTGTATCCCCTAAACATTGCTCATATTCTGCAAGTAGAGAATAAACAATGATTGAAAACATAGTTGCCAAACATCGGCCATGTTTCCAGGGACACATATTTGTTCCACATGCTGCAGAAAGAGCAAGCAAAGTGCAGCCCGGCAGTATGTAGGATGGATATAACACACACAATCCAATTAATTAATCAGGGTGGAGATCTCATAGGACCTGCCATGATTAATTAATTGGATTCTGTCTGTGTGTATATCCATCCTACATACTGCTGGGCTGCACTTTGCATGCTCTTTCTGCAGCATGTGGAACAAATATGTGTCCCTGGAAACATGGCCGATGTTGGGAACTATGATTGAAAATAATTTATACATTGTGTTAGCAAAACTGCAAGCAAATTCCTAAATTAGGAGAAAAATGTGTTTTTAATGCAAATGAACTGGTTTCAGTGGAAAATTTGTAATTTGCAGGAGACTCTACAGACGCGTATTAAAAACACATTTTCTCCTAATTTAGGCATTTGCTTGCAGTTTTTCTAACACAATGTAATTTTCAGTATTTTTTTTTTTTTTATTCTCTACATACACAGTATAAGCAGTGTTTGGTGATACAGTTCCTTTAACCCCTTCGTGACGTTAGGACGTAAGTGCCTTAAAGTCGTTAGGACGGCATAGTACGTCCTGTACTAAACAGCTCATCGCGGCTCCCCGCGATGAGCTGTTTTCGGATCCCGCTGCAGGCACTTACAGCGGGATCCCACCTGTCAGATGAGGCCACTTTGAGTCGCGAAGGGGTTAACTATGACACAGTTCCCATTGAAAAGCAGTTCATTTGCATATCAGGTCACCGGTGATGTCATAAGCAGGAGACTCCACAGACACATTTAAAACACATTTTTCTCCTAATTTAGACATTTGCCTAACACAATCTATAGATCATGTTCAATAAATGTTAATGCTCTATACGCACAGTGAAAACAGTGTTCAGGTGTTACAGTCCCTTTAACTTGAAAATCTATTTTTTTTTTTTTGCTTGCTTTCTCCTGGGGATTGGAACTCTTACCTCGAAATCTTTCTAAAAAGGGGCGTGTCTAGTCTTTCTTGTAAGCCAATCAGAGGGATCCCACTGCGACATATGCAGGGTAAAGGTGATGTTAATGTGGGAGGCCATTTATGGTACCAGAGGACCTAGTACATCTGCACTGAACCTCTTGCAATGTAAACAAAAGCAAACGAGTGCTAGAGCAGAAAACCATTAAAGAGATTCCACCTTTAAAGATGCACAAGGTACAGTTTATACACTACCCGATGCATCAAGGTCAGCTTGATGTCCTTTTAATTACAGGAATTCAAGAATTCAGCAAGGCCATAAGATCCTGTCACAAATCCCTAGTAACTAGCTAAAGTAAGTAGTCAGCCTTGATGAGGATCTGTTTTTGCTGTTATTCCTTGTGCTGTGCCAGGGACACTATCAAGGGAAATAGCTGGCTGGTATTAAGGCAAAATGGCTTATTAAAGAGGTAATAATCCAATAAACCCAATAAAAAAAAATGAAAAAATTGTACATTTAAGAAAATAATTCTCAAAAATCACTTGTATGAAAGATCCCTCTAAAGGAGTTTTTACGTACCATTAAAAATCACACATACATGAGATGTATCAATAAAACCCATCATCCAAAAATAAACCATATAAACCACTGTATGTCATCGCAATGAGCTGCGGTTACAGCTTCCTTCTCTCGTATATATTATAACTCTCCCATCTGAGGTTTCTCTGGTTACTCTACTTCTTCCCCATCCTCTCTATTGGGTAAGTTGACATTTCTCAGTTTCAACTTTTACAAATGAGGGCGACCAGAGATTCCCTTTAAAGGGACTGTATCTTCCAAATAATTATGCAGATTAACGTGCTTTCAAAGTACTTTAAAATGCATTGTTGTTTTACATTTTGCATTGCTTAAAATATAAAATCCTTACAGCTAGATGAATTGGTGATATTACAGCAGTTTGCAAGAAGCCAGGACTGCCCACACTAGCTGAGTAAAATTAGTTTCCTCCTTATTTATTTTTTTTAGCTACAGGGACCATGAGAATAATTTCATTCAAATGAATGGAATATCCTGTCTCTCTAGTGATGTCATCAGACAATGTGTTGCACTGTTAAGAGATCCTACTGTGGACAAGAGACAGGTCACTCAGAGGCCACACAATGTAATCAATTCAAATGGCACAGAAATGAAACAAAACTTTATATCCTCAGTGTCTATATAATCAGTGCTGCCGCACCTGTGGTAAACATGCAGAGTAATCACTAGGGGAGGGCTTGAGTCAAATATTAAAAATGTGATTTATACAGAATGCCTGCATCAAATCACACTGGGAAAAAAGCCTGTGCACTATACAAGCAGTGATCTTCATCTTGCACCAAAGTGAGTTTGGGGACAAAACTGTCCCTTTAAGACGGATAGGGTAGGGAATATGTGCTAAAGGACGGCATTAACATCACCAGAGTTAGAGGGGTCTGCTGTTACCCTGCATGGCTAATGTAAGAGGAAGAGAGGGATCTGTGGGTTTTTTGACAGAACTTCCTGAAAAAAATATCTTTACATAAGCCCAGAGAGGCCATATATTTGTATGACTCGTTTTCTTGAGATAACAAGTCACAAAAACTTTAAAAATGCATGGTCTTTCTGGGCTTACAATTCTCGAGAAAACAAGTCAGAATTTTTTAAAAATACGTGGCCTCTCTGGGCTTCCGTAGTATCATGTAAAACCACGCCCCCTGCATTCCAAGCACTTGAAACAGGTGAGCTCAACACCGCTTGATTCCGCAGTAATGGCTATTTGCAACGAGGGGAGCATTTCCCATTCTGCTGGAAATAAATAATTCAATGAGACTGGATGTGATGTGACGTCACATCCGGTGGCTGTGTTTCCCTCCTCTGTGTAGGAGGGAAGACTGCCCGGAGGATACGGCCAGAGCGGAGACAGAGCAGCAAATAAGGTAAGTACTGGGGAAAGGGGGGGGATATTGAGTGGTTAAATGCTGACATATTGAGGGGTTACATCCTGGCATATTGAGTGACAAATCCTGGCATATTGAGGGGTTAAATCCTGGCATATTGAGTGATAAATCCTGGCATATTGAGTGACAAATCCTGGCATACTGAGTGACAAATCCTGGCATATTGAGTGATAAATCCTGGCATACTGAGGGATAAATCCTGGCATATTGAGTGACAAATCCTGGCATATTGAGTGATAAATCCTGGCATACTGAGGGATAAATCCTGGCATATTGAGTGACAAATCCTGGCATATTGAGTGACAAATCCTGGCATATTGAGGGGTTAAATCCTGGCATATTGAGTGACAAATCCTGGCATATTGAGTGACAAATCCTGGCATATTGAGGGGTTACATCCTGGCATATTGAGTGACAAATCCTGGCATATTGTGACAAATCCTGGCATATTGAGGGGTTACATCCTGGCATATTGAGTGACAAATCCTGGCATATTGAGTGACAAATCCTGGCATATTGAGGGGTTAAATCCTGGCATATTGAGTGACAAATCCTGGCATATTGAGGGGTTAAATCCTGGCATATTGAGTGACAAATCCTGGCATATTGAGGGGTTACATCCTGGCATATTGAGTGACAAATCCTGGCATATTGAGGGGTTAAATTCTGGCATATTGAGTGATAAATCCTGGCATACTAAGGGTTAAATCCTGGCATACTGAGTGATAAATCCTGGCATACTGAGTGATATATCCTGGCATACTGAGTGACAAATACTGGCACATTAATGGGAAAACTGGTTTATTTTAATTGGCAAAGTGAGACTGTGGCATGGTCTGTGGGGCAAAATAACATGTACTATAAGGAAAGTGACACTGGCTAGTTCTGTGGGGCAAAGTGACACTGTAGCATGCCAAATCTTGCAGGTGCAATATGAGTGCAAGCCAAGTGCTATGGGTGCAATATAGTTGCATGGCGAGTTCTGTGGGTACTGTATGGTGCTGTGTTAAGTCTTTTAGGTGCAATGTGAGTGCAGAGGAAGGGAATAAAAACAAGGAATCCAATTTTTCAATAACATTCTTATTACATATGAAAGTACAATATTAAAAAATGTAAATAAGTATAAATGCAACTAGTTATAGAGAAATGTCTGTGTGTATAGATATGTATTGTTTTAGAATTGTACAATTGTCACCTCGTGGGGCTCCTGTGTGTCGCATATTTCATGTTGGTCCCATGTGTGGCATTTTTATTGGGACCCATGTGTGGCATAATTAAGGGGCTCTTTTGTGGGGCATAATTAAGGGACGCCTGTGTGTGTGGCATAAATAATGGGGCTCTGGTGTGGAATAATTTATGGGGCTCTGGTGTGGCATAATTTATGGGGCTCTTGTGTGTGGCATAGTTATGGGGCTTCTGTGTGTGGCATAGTTATGGGGCTCCTGTGTGTGGCATAGTTAATGGGCTCCTGTGTGTGACATAATTTGTGGGGCGCCTGTATGTGGCATATTTAATGGGCCATCTGACTGGCATTACTAAGGAATCTGTTTGGCATGGTATTGGAGGAAATCCGGGGGGGGGGCGGGGTGACACCATGAGTTACCGCACCGGGTGGCACCAACCTTAGTGACGCCTCTGCTTCATTCATGGCCTTTTGACACTTGTTTGATACTTTAATGATATTTTATGCACCTTTCACAGGGCTTTCCAATGATATTGGTGTCCTTGTACAGACACTTTGGGGGCTATCTGCTAAAATTCGAGTTTGGCTCAAAGTGGTCGAATATGGAGGTCGAAAATATGGAGGTCGAATATGGAGGTCGAGTTTCACTTCTCAAAATTGAATTCAACCACTTCGAGCTTTTCCCTGAGCAAAATTCGACCTCATCAAGTCTCCCCTTGCCAAAGTCCAACGGGACCTCCTATCTCAACCTGAAGAGAATGAATTAAAAAATGTGCTATTTACTAAAAGTGAAGGGTCTTAGTCGGAAAAATCACTTCTTTCAACTTGCCTCTTCGGATGGGAAGAAATTACATTTTCGGGGTATTTTTTGTACCTCCTCGCTGGACCTCAGCCTCATCTGACTTCGCCATATCTCTACCCCGAATATCAATTTTTCGAGTTCGAGATGGAGCCATGCAGGGGAGGTCGGATCTGTTCTAGTTGGGTTGTCCAGATGAGCTCTTCACTTGAAGACAAAATGCGGACTTTGGTGACCAGCCCCTTTTTATTTCAGTATCTGAGTGCTCACCTACAAATCTCTTTCACCAACGGAATTCCCAACCCAGGTACTGACTATTTCAATTGTTTTCAGGATAGGAAGTAGTTCTAGTGATAATCAATCCTTGTTTTATGGGCATCATAAAGAGTGGAATCAGCTGCCAAAATCCAGCCTGAGTCTTCTGAAGTGCCGACGTTATCTACAAAAAGATTAGAGTGTTTACCTGGCACTCTTTCCCTAGGTGCAGTTACCTACTCACGACAGATGTTCAAATGTGAGCCTTTCTAAACACACATGAGGACCAACAGGGAGCATGTGTAATTAGGTGACACCTGTCGAATAGGTCATAGTTCATGATAAGACTCTGGAGCTTTAATGTTTTTCTGCCTACTGTAGAATCTCAAACTTTGTTTGGTCGTGTTGGCCTTCTGCATTCCCCTCAACGTTGTAAATGGCCAAAGAGGAACACTTTGTGGGGGAGTGGTTAGGTAATTGACGAAGGTTTCAATTTTTTTATTTACACAAAATCATTTATAAACACATTTGCTATATTTTAAGCACAGATATTGATGTGTTTCTGGCTGTGGAGCTCTGTGATAAACAGCAAGCATTCCGAGCTCCTAAAACAGGAGCACACCGAGGAATGAGGGGCAGAGTGATTTGTGTTCAAAAGAATGACTATCCCTCCAAAATAAAGGTCAGTTAGAAGGTTTGCGTATATCTCAGGCAACTTCATTTCAATCTCTTAAGTTTCGTTACTCTGTTAAACTCTCTGCTGGATGGCTATTCCATGCAGCCATAGGTGTCCATGGAGCTTTGAGGGAGCAGGATATTTCTTGCCTCTCCCTCCCAGCATCACAGGTCCATGTCATTTCCCCTCCCAGCTACAGTTGCCAACTTTTCTTCTACAATAAAATAAATATATATATACAGTGAATATAAAAAGTCTACACACCCCTGTTAAAATGTCAGGTTTCTGTGCTGTAAAAAAAATGAGACAAAGATAAATCATTTCAGAACTTTTCCCACCTTTAATGTGACCTATAAACTGTACAACTCAACTGAAAAACAAACTGAAATCTTTTAGATAGAGGGAAGAAAAAATCTAAAAATAAAATTTACATTGGCTTCCATACAATTTTTTTTATCAGCCCTACCAGTAAAATACCGGAAGAATGGCAACTCCCAGCATTGGCAACTCCATATACCACATACCCATCTCCCACCACCACAGACCCCCCTCATAGCACCACAGACCCTTCTCCCAGCACCACAGACCCTTCTCCCAGCATCACAGACTCTTCTCCCAGCACCACTGACTCCTCTCCCAGCACCACAGACCCTTCTCCCAGCACCACAGACTCTTCTCCCAGCACCACAGACCCTTCTCCCAGCATCACAGACTCTTCTCCCAGCACCACTGACTCCTCTCTCAGCACCACAGACTCTTCTCCCAGCACCACAGACCCTTCTGCCAGCACCACAGACCCTTCTCACATCACCACTGACTCCTCTCCCAGCACCACAGACCCTTCTCCCAGCACCACAGACTCTTCTCCCAGCACCACAGACCCTTCTCCCAGCATCACAGACTCTTCTCCCAGCACCACTGACTCCTCTCTCAGCACCACAGACTCTTCTCCCAGCACCACAGACCCTTCTGCCAGCACCACAGACCCTTCTCACATCACCACTGACTACTCTCATAATAGCACAGACCCTTCTCACAGCACCACTGACTCCTCTCCCCGAACCACAGACTCTACTCCCAGCACCACAGACTCTTCTCCCAGCACCACAGACCCTTCTCACAGCACCACAGACCCTTCTCACAGCACCACAGACCCTTCTCCCAGCACCACAGACCCTTCTCACAGCACCACAGACCCTTCTCACAGCACCACAGACCCTTCTGCCAGCACCACAGACCCTTCTCACAGCACCACTGACTCCTCTCATAATAGCACAGACCCTTTTCACAGCACCACTGACTCCTCTCCCAGAACCACAGACCCTTCTCACAGCACCACAGACCATTCTCACAGCACCACAGACCCTTCTGCCAGCACCACAGACCCTTCTCACAGCACCACTGACTCCTCTCATTATATCACAGACCCTTCTCACAGCACCACTGACTCCTCTCCCAGAACCATAGACTCTTCTCCCAGCACCACTGACTCTTCTCCCAGCACCACTGACTCTTCTCCCAGCACCACTGACTCTTCTCACAGCACCACTGACTCTATTCATAATACCACAGACCCTTTTCACAGCACCGCAGACCCCTCTCTAAACACCCCAGACTCCTCTCTCGCCACCACACACAGTGGTGTATCTTGATTTTGTGCTGCCCTAGACAGACAAAATTCCGGCACCCCCCCAACCCACGTTGCACACCCAGGACATGCCCCATCACCCACGTTGCACACTCAGGACATGCCCCATCACCCATGTTGCACACCCAGGACATGCCCCATCACCCACGTTGCACACCCAGACATGCCCCATCACCCACGTTGCACACCCAGGACATGCCCCATCACTCACAATGCACACCCACATGAAATGTTCATCTCACCTGAACTCACCTGCTATTCATAGTAACATAGTCATTTAGGTTGAAAAAAAAAAGTCCATCAAGTTCAACCCTTCTACCTATCATTTCAGCTTTTGACCCAAAAGAAGGGAAACACTTCTCTAATTCACCTGCTATTCACTTCAACTCATGTGCTACTCACCTCAACTCACCTTTTGGTGAATAGCCCCATAAGAGAGGTTTCGGTGGATATTATTTGCTGGGGATATTTTTTTTACTATGACAAAAACTTGAAACAATGGCATTTGAGGCCATATAAAGATATTAATTTCCTAGCACACATTCCCTTCTTCTGCCTCTCCATCCCTCTAAACAAACTTCTAGCATGATTTTATGACTGAACACTCCTTGTGCGTGCAAACAGGTCTAACTGATAATATGTGTAGGTTCCATTCATTGTATCTTTTGTGTATAGTGGAGCATGCTGAATTAAGTATGTCCTATATTTTGCACACATATGCAGGAAATGTTATATATGTTTTCCTTTTTAGCATACTCCTCCCACAGATAGGCGAAAGTGTTTGTACAAGGACACGAGTGTCTCTGGCAAAAGCTAATGAAGGTCCATCGGAGATCCAGGAAAAAGTCCACCATGAACAATGTCGGTGCCTATCAATGGCTCCACCCCCATCTCCTGCCCGGAAATTCTGAGCATTCAGCTGTATGCTTAGAATGAGGCAAGCTCAGTAATTTCATTACTGAAAATATGGCCTAAGCGCTGTGTCTCAGGTCAGAAACCACGCCAGAAGTGCAAGGAACAATACAAAACCCAAAAGTGCAACATAACACACTGTTTATGAGATATTACAGTTTAGCACTGCTTTCAAACCATGTTTAATAATTGTGTTATTTAGCCGTAAACATTCCAAATCTAAAGGAAGTGTATCACCTATACATTGTTTTTACTGTGAATAAAGAAAATAACAAATGATTGAACATGACCTATATGTTGTGTTAGCAAAACTACCAGCAAATGGAGAAGAATGTGTTTTTAAATGTGGAGTCGCCTGCTTATGACATCACCTGTGGCACGGTATGCAGATGAACTGCTTTCCAATGGGAAACGTGTAATTTGCATATCAGGACACAGGTGATGTCATAAGCAGCAGACTCCACAGACACATTTAAAACACATTTTCTCCTAATTTAGACATTTGGGGGCAGTTTTGCTGACACAATGTATAGATCTTTTTTGTTTTTATTCTCTACAATCACAATAAAAACAATGTTTTGGTGATACTGTCCCTTTAATAGTGTCAGAGGTCAGGGAGATACATGCCGGAGGCATCTGGGCACCCTAGTTAAAGAGAGAGCAGGATTGTCTGTACAAAACAATATGTTCTTTGGACAGCTCCTGGGCCCTCTGTCTCTCTGATCCGGATAATTACATTACCACTAATCTCACCAAACTGGAAACCATGTAAGAATAATGAACATGGGAGATTAACTATCATCCGAAAATGGCTTTGAGATTTGATTTTTGTTTTTTTTACAGAACAAAGAGAAAAATTAAATAATCAGACAAAACTGAACTGCACGGGAGTATCTGTCAGATAGGCAAAGGTAAAAAATATTATGAGTGGAGCTGAGCTTCTCGGGTCATGTCATAAGACAGCTTGAAAAAAACACACACATACCTCCCAAGTGTCCCGCTTTGCGTGGGACAGTCCTGATTTCGGAGTTATGTCCCGCTGTCCCACCGTGCTCTACCCCTGTCCTGCTTTTCGGGACATGGGTAGAGCTCAGTGGGACAGCAGGAGTCAGGACCACAATCCCGCGGTCCTGATCGCATTCTCCAGAGTACCAGACACCAGAGAATGCTTACTGGGCGTGCGCAGCATTGTATACATGCGCAATAGCGATCCTGGCTTCAGATGCCAGGATCAAAAATGGGTGACGGTGTTACCGCACATGAGCGGTAGCACTGACACCACCAGACTCCGCCACCATGTGCCGTGCCCCCTCCCCAGACTCCACCCCCGGTGTCCCGATTTGCTGGGGTGAAGAGGGGGTGGCAAAGTTGTCAGGTATGCACATATATATATATATGTATGTATAGTAACCGAAATGCGTTGGGTAAGACATGTAATTTCTGCCTGTGAGGGCTACACTGTGTTTTATGGGACACTTGCGAGAGAACTGCAAGGAAATTGAGATGGGAATCTCAAACTTAAGGCCAAAGTAGCCTAGTTGGAAAAATTCTCCCATTCAGCTACTTTGGCCTAAAGTTTGAAATTTCTGTTGAAATTTCTGCCTCAGTTCGCAGCACTTCTGTCAATAAATCCCTCTGACAATTCATGTATTGTAGAAGTGCATATTATCCAATCCCTTTTTTTTTTTACAAGCTTAACAAACCCTGGATGGGGATACTGTTACCATCCTTTCTTTGAATAAAAAATGATCTATACATTGTGTTAACAAAATTGCAAACAAAGGCCTAAATTAGGAGAAAAATGGATTTTAAATGTGTCTGTGGAATCTCCAGCTTATAACATCACCTGTGGCCTGATATGCAAATTAAGCATTTCCTCTTGAGACTAGTTCATTTACATATCAGGCCACAGGTGATGTCATACACTGGAGACTCCACAGACACATTTAAAAACATATTTTTCTGCAAAGTGCCAGTAAATGTATTTTAGAGACATAATAAATTTATAAAATCATTGAGCTAACAGCACAATAAATCACACTGCACAGGTGCCACCTGGTGGACTGAAACGAAACTACAGGTCGCTACATTCGTGTAGAATTAGTTTTGTGTGGTATATGCAGGAGTACCCCATGTGCCACACAATAGGGGGGACAGATGGGCACTCCCAGCCTCATTGGTGTCTAGTTGGGCAGCATCAGAGGATGCCTGACACTTCTGCCGGGTCATTGAGGAGATAACGTGACCCCAGCGATCTAATTCAGATGTACCTATCCCATGCATGCTTAAACTCCTTCACTGTATTAACCTCTACCACTTCTACTGGAAGGCTATTCCATGCATCCACTACCCTCTCAGTAAAGTAATACTTTCATTAGTCCCTGGCCTTATCTTATATCTAGGATAGCCTTATACCTATCCCATGCATGCTTAAACTCCTTCACTGTATTAACCTCTACCACTTCTACTGGAAGACTATTCCATGCATCCAGTACCCTCTCAGTAATGTAATACTTACATTAGTCCCTGGCCTTATCTTATATCTAGGATAGCCTTATACCTATCCCACGCATGCTTAAACTCCTTCACTGTATTAACCTCTACCACTTCCGCTGGAAGGCTATTCCATACATCCACTACCCTCTCAGTAAAGTACTACTTTCATTAGTCCGTGACCTTATCTTATATCTAGGATAGCCTTATACCTATCCCATGCATGCTTAAACTCCATCACTGTATTAACCTCTACCACTCCTACTGGAAGACTATTCCATACATCCACTACCCTCTCAATAAAGTTATACTTTCATTAGTCCCTGGCCTTAGCTTATATCTAGGATAACCTTATACCTATCCCACGCATGCTTAAACTCCATCACTGTATTAACCTCTACCACTCCTACTGGAAGACTATTCCATACATCCACTACCCTCTCAGTAAAGTAATACTTTCATTAGTCCCTGGCCTTATCATATATCTAGGATAGCCTTATACCTATCCCATGCATGCTTAAACTCCTTCACTGTATTAACCTCTACCACTTCTACTGGAAGACTATTCCATGCATCCACTACCCTCTCAGTAAAGTAATACTTTAATTAGTCCCTGGCCTTATCTTATATCTAGGATAGCCTTATACCTATCCCATGCATGCTTAAACTCCTTCACTGTATTAACCTCTACCACTTCTACTGGAAGACTATTCCATACATCCACTACCCTCTCAGTAAAGTAATACTTTCATTAGTCCCTGGCCTTATCATATATCTAGGATAGCCTTATACCTATCCCATGCATGCTTAAACTCCTTCACTGTATTATCCTCTACCACTTCTACTGGAAGACTATTCCATGCATCCACTACCCTCTCAGTAAAGTAATACTTTAATTAGTCCCCGGCCTTATCTTATATCTAGGATAGCCTTATACCTATCCCACGCATGCTTAAACTCCTTCACTGTATTAACCTCTACCACTTCTACTGGAAGACTATTCCATGCATCCACTACCCTCTCAGTAAAGTAATACTTTCATTAGTCCCTGGCCTTATCTTATATCTAGGATAGCCTTATACCTATCCCATGCATGCTTAAACTCCTTCACTGTATTAACCTCTACCACTTCTACTGGAAGACTATTCCATGCATCCACTACCCTCTCAGTAAAGTAATACTTTAATTAGTCCCTGGCCTTATCTTATATCTAGGATAGCCTTATACCTATCCCACGCATGCTTAAACTCCTTCACTGTATTAACCTCTACCACTTCTACTGGAAGACTATTCCATACATCCACTACCCTCTCAGTAAAGTAATACTTTCATTAGTCCCTGGCCTTATCATATATCTAGGATAGCCTTATACCTATCCCATGCATGCTTAAACTCCTTCACTGTATTAACCTCTACCACTTCTACTGGAAGACTATTCCATGCATCCACTACCCTCTCAGTAAAGTAATACTTTCATTAGTCCCTGGCCTTATCTTATATCTAGGATACCTTATACCTATCCCATGCATGCTTAAACTCCTTCACTGTATTAACCTCTACCACTTCTACTGGAAGACTATTCCATGCATCCACTACCCTCTCAGTAAAGTAATACTTTAATTAGTCCCTGGCCTTATCTTATATCTAGGATAGCCTTATACCTATCCCACGCATGCTTAAACTCCCTCACTGTATTAACCTCTACCACTTCTAGTGGAAGGCTATTCCATACATCCATTACCCTCTCAGTAAAGTAATACTTTCATTAGTCCCTGGCCTTATCTTATATCTAGGATAGCCTTGTGCCTATCCCACGCATACTTAAACTCCTTCACTGTATTAACCTCTATCACTTCTACTGGAAGTCTATTCCATACATCCACTACCCTCTCAGTAAAGTAATACTTTCATTAGTCCCTGGCCTTATCTTATATCTAGAATAGCCTTGTGTCTATCCCACGCATGCTTAAACTCCTTTACTGTGTTTACCTCTACCACTTCTGCTGGCAGGCTATTCCATGCATCCACTACCCTCTCAGTAATGTAATACTTTCATTAGTCCCTGACCTTATCTTATATCTAGGATAGCCTTGTGCCTATCCCACGCATACTTAAACTCCTTCACTGTATTAACCTCTATCACTTCTACTGGAAGTCTATTCCATACATCCACTACCCTCTCAGTAAAGTAATACTTTCATTAGTCCCTGGCCTTATCTTATATCTAGAATAGCCTTGTGTCTATCCCACGCATGCTTAAACTCCTTTACTGTGTTTACCTCTACCACTTCTGCTGGCAGGCTATTCCATGCATCCACTACCCTCTCAGTAAAGTAATACTTCCCGATATTACATTTAAATCTTTGCCCCTCTAATTTCAGACTATGTTCTCTAGTTGTGGTAGTTTTCCTTCTTTTAAATACACTCTCCTCCTTTATTGTAAGAAGTAAGTAAGAAAACTACTAGTGAAACAGCATTAAAACTCTTCTTTATCCGAATTTACCGGACCCATCCAGAATACTAATTACCAGCACACTACAGAATGTACAGATCCTCATTGTCATTAGTGTTTGCAATCAGTAATGTGCTTTTCTGACTTGCTTCATTAAGTAAACAGAAATGAAAGATTCGCAAAACATTCTCCTGCTGCTTACACCAATTTACCCGTTACACGGAGAGCCAAGCCCCTCTGTCTGCTTGTCAACGAAAAACAGAATAATATCCATTTAATGACCACTCTATCTTGTTTTTTCCAAGTCTGTAGCTGACTGAACTTTTCGCTCTATTAAAAAATACATTTAATACAGAAGTCTCATGTCCTTTTTGGCTGGTTCATTTGAAAGGACAACGGTAGTGGAACAAATTAAATTATGTTTGATTAAATTACATATAGTGGGTTAAATAGAAATGCTTTTAATGAAAGGATACAAATGAAGCCTATCCGCTCCATGCTGCTCTATCAGCCGGCAGACATGTTGTTTGGAATCTTGGGTCAGATCTTCCTTCGTCTGTGCCAAGATTCTAAACATGTCCACCCCCTGATAGAACTAAACGTAGCAAAGAGGGCTCAGTAAGGTACTTTTTATATTTGTTTTTTTGTAATTTGAAACATCTACAGCCTTTCGATTGCATATTCAGTCATTAGAATTGTTGGCTACAGTTGTCCTTAAAATACATTCTAAAATGACGAAGTGGAAGGTAATAGGCAATGAATCGAGTACGCCAGGGAGTACAGGATATTTCACACCATGCTCTCTGCTAATTAGGATGTGAAAGAGGGCAATAAAAATGATTGTGTAGGAGTAAAATTCAAAGCCCCTAGTGATTTCAAATCAGCCAGCGCTTGGTGGTTACTAGGCATTGACTGGTAAAGGGTTATATTGGAGGTGCAGAGCAGACACATCAAATGGAAAAATGGATGCGGTTTCTTCGAAGTAAGAGCCGTAGAGATAATGATTCCACTGCTCACAGGATGGGGCCAGCACTTAATATAAAAACACTTTGACCGCAGTTTAAATAAAACGGAATTGCTGTGGAGCTCTGTGATCCAAACCAAACATTCCGAGCTCCCAGAAAAGACGGGCAATCTAGGAGGAAAAGAGGGACAGGGGGGATTTGGGTGCAAAATAGGGACTGTCCCCCCTAAAGAGGGACACTTGGGAGGTATGGTAATGTATTACGTATGACTGTATTCTTCTGTGCCATTCTTATTTCTCTTGATCCATCATTTCCAAATCCCTCTGTCACCCAAGGGGTTAAAGTTTCAGCCTCTCCTTATTGCTCCCCGGATAATGACGAAGGCTGGATCGTTGGCTGGTTGCTAAGTAGACGGCTTTATCATTGACACCCCAGCCTCAATGTGCTCTATGGCAATCCAGATAAATACCAAGACGCGTGAGCTGCTCTCCCAACGAGTTACGATCAATTTCTATTGAACCAATAAAAAGACTCAAGTTCTCTCCATGTCTGTCTATACGAGTCGAGTGCTATTACTGAGCTAGAATTAGCACACCCAGTAGAACAGTCAACAGCAGCTCTAATGCTACAAGGACACAAGAAATAGTTTATTTTTTTCTATTCGTCTTCTGCATAAATCACATTTTTTACATTTGACTCAAGCCCTCCCCCAGTGATTACTGTTCCTGTTTACTGCAGGTGAAAGCACTGATATATAAAGTTTTGTTTCATTTAGTCACTTCCCGTGCTGCTAGAATAGAATACATTGTGTGGACTGTTATAGACTTGCTCTTGTACAGTAGGATCTCTTGCAACACATCACTAGAGAGACAGGATATTCCATTCATTTTAATGACATTATTTGTTCCTGCAGCAGAAAAAAAATGAAATTACTTTTACTCAGCTAGTGTGGGCAGTCCTGGTTTCTTGCACACAGCTGTAATTTCATAATTTCATGTAGCTGTAAGTATTTTATACTCCCATCACACTCAGTCACACTCGCTGACTCCCATCACACTCAGTCACACACACTGTCTCCCATTACACACACGCTGTCTCCCATCACACTCAGTCACACACACTGTCTCCCATCACACACACTCTGACTCCCATCACACTCAGTCACACACACTGTCTCCCATCACACACACTCTGACTCCCATCACACTCAGTCACACACGCTGACTCCCATCACACTCAGTCACACACACTGTCTCCCATTACACACACGCTGTCTCCCATCACACTCAGTCACACACACTGTCTCCCATCACACACACTCTGACTCCCATCACACTCAGTCACACACACTGTCTCCCATCACACACACACTCTGACTCCCATCATACACAGTCACAGACACTGTCTCCCATCACACACACTCTGACTCCCATCACACTCAGTCACACACCCTGTCTCCCATCACACACACTCTGACTCCCATCACACTCAGTCACACACACTGTCTCCCATCACACACACTCTGACTCCCATCACACTCAGTCACACACACACACACACACACACACAGTCTCCCATCAGCACTTACCTTTCCCTGGCAGGCAGGCATGCGGCATGGTCCCTCCATGCTGTTCGGCTTCCCGGCGATTGTGCCGACAGGTCACGTGACCGGGCGCGCGTATGACGTCAGCGCGCCCGTCACGTGACTGTCGGCACTTCCGTGTCGGCACACTGCACGGGGAGCCGAACAGGCAGCACGGAAGTTACTCTGTGCTGCCTGTTCGGCTCCCCGTGCAGCCTGGCAGGCAGAGCGATGGTGAGGGGGGATCCTCCGATCCCCTCTCACCTCCGTCTCTGCCTGCAAGAGCGGTCTTTTTTTTTTTTTTAAAGGGCCGCGGTTTTTTTTTTGACATTTTTTTTTCTTTTCAGTGCTGGGGGGCGCTGCCGCCCCCCAAAATTTGCCGCCCTAGGCATCCGCCTAGGATGCCTAGCGGTGAATACAGCACTGTATCTAGGATAGCCTTATACCTATCCCATGCATGCTTAAACTCCTTCACTGTGTTAACCTCTACCACTTCTACTGGAAGACTATTCCATGCATCCACTTCCCACTCAGTAAAATAATCCTTTCATTAGTCCCTGGCCATATCTTATATCTAGGATAGCCTTATACCTATCCCATGCATGCTTTAACTCCTTCACTGTATTAACCTCTACCACTTCTGCTGGAAGTCTATCCCATGCATCCACTTCCCTCTCAGTAAAGTAATACTTTCATTAGTCCCTGACCTTATCTTATATCTAGGATAGCATTATACTTATCCCATGCATGCTTAAACTCCTTCACTGTGTTAACCTCTACCACTTCTACTGGAAGACTATTCCATGCATCCACTACCCACTCAGTAAAGTAATCCTTTCATTAGTCCCTGGCCTTATCTTATATCTAGGATAGCCTTATACCTATCCCATGCATGCTTAAACTCCTTCACTGTATTAACCTCTACCACTTCTACTGGAAGGCTATTCCATACATCCACTACCCTCTCAGTAAAGTAATACTTCCATTAGTCCCTGACCTTATCTTATATCTAGGATAGCCTTATACCTATTCCAAGCATGCTTAAACTCCTTCACTGTATTTAACCTCTACCACTTCTACTGGAAGACTATTCCATACATCCACTACCCTCTCAGTAAAGTGATACTTTCATTAGTCCCTGGCCTTATCTCATATCTAGGATAGCCTTATACCTATCCCACGCATGCTTAAACTCCTTCACTGTATTAACCTCTACCACTTCTACTGGAAGACTATTCCATACATCCACTACCCTCTCAGTAAAGTATTACTTTCATTAGTCCCTGGCCTTATCTTATATCTAGGATAGCCTTATACCTATCCCATGCATGCTTAAACTCCTTCACTGTATTACCCTCTACCACCTCTACTGGAAGTCTATCCCATGCATTCACTACCCTCCCAGTAAAGTAATACTTCCTGATATTACTTTTAAACCTCTGCTCCTCTAATTTAAGACTTTTGTGTCCTTTTGTTGTGGTAGTTTTATACGCTCCTCCTTTACTGTGTTGATTCCCTTTTATGTATTTAAATGTTTCTATCATATCCCCCCCGCCCCCCCCCCCCCCCCCCCCCGTCTTTCCTGCAGGCTATACAAAACGTAGCTTGGCCAATTAAGGTATTATTTAACCCTGCTGCTTCCGATCCAATCATTTTTCTGTAACCATACGGCATCACGTTGTATCCTTCCTGTTGCAGTGCACAAGGAGATTGTTTGCTCCTGCGCGTTCCGCGGTCATTGTGACTGTGATGTGATTGGGAGCCGAAATCAGAACTGTGTGGGTTTTTCCCATGTTCCCTCGAAGGGCAGAATCCCTCAGCTCAGGACAACAGGAAAGTGCATAATAAAGTTTTTATTGATATTTAACACAGATCTGAGTAAATAACATACCTTATACTCAGGTCCTAAAGATATTTACACTACAAGCTAGTATCTAATGATAAAAAAAAGTCCTAATAAACTGGTTTGGTATCTCATATGTACAATTGCTCGATCTGATAGCTTGTAGGACACCTGTAAATGGACAGGAGAATTTACATGTGGGCCTAAACCTACTCCCAACACACAGAGCATAAACATGGACAATCCAGCAAGTTTGGCCCATTTAAAGGACTACTGTTGGCAAACAATGTAGTTATACTTAACTGAAAGATTAAATCAAGTGCAAGCCTTTAAAAAAAAACTTTAATGAAAGAATACACAAAAAGTAAGTTATTGAGCCCTCTGTATAGCTCTATCAGGGGGCAGACATTTTAGAATCTTAGCTCAGATGAAGGAACATCTGACCAGCTCTGACCCAAGATTCTAAACAACATGTCTGCCGCCTACAAGAGCTTTAGGGGCCAATATTTGTCCGTTCAATATAGCATTCATATTTAAAATGTCTACACGTAATGCAATCTTTCTTTTAAACACAAGTTCATTTGTTGCAGACAGTTGTCCTTTAAATCAGAAGGTGAATGCAGATCAGCCCTTTAAAACCGAACCTCTATAAATGTAACCCGCCCCAGGGCTTGTAAGTTCTGTCCGTTTGTCTTTTGGCGTTTTTTAAAACTCTGCAAGCTGAGCTTCAATATAATTAACCCCTGGTATTTAGGATTATTGCAAACACAATCTGTTGCTGTGATAATACCAATTAGCCTGATAGATGTTGGGAAAGTCGCTATATTGGAGATGGATGACATCACTGAAGGCGTGGGTGAAGTTTATTTAATAGGGTAGAATTTAAGACGCTTCTCTAGAGGCGGAACTCCCGGGCCATTAAAACTTTAAAAAATATAGGTTGAGAGTCTCTTATCCAAAAATACCTGTTAACCAATTTTTTTGGGGGGTGGGATGTTGCCCCCGAGTTGCAAAAACACATCTGCCAGAAAGCAGCGCACAACAGTTGATTCAGTGTCCAGCCCCCTTAAGCTGCGATATAGCCTTTCCATGCATGCTCGGATCCCCGCACGCCCACAAAGGGTCATACAATGACACGTGTGCAGACCTGACACGCCAACGGCAGGTTCCCAACGATGCCTCACATCACAGCTACATCACGGTAACAGTGATTTATTTGCTCTATACAGTATTTACATTGATATTACTGTATTCCATGAGCACTGAGAGGCTTTAATATATCTTATTGGTGAAAATTATCCATTATTCGAAATACTCCGTTATCCAAAATACTTCTGCTCGCAAGCATTGTGGATAAGGGTTACCGTAATAAGATATAGCACTGTTACGTGATATGGCACTCCACAAGGCACTATCAAATAAACACACAATGAAAATAAAATATAAAAAAATCGCAAGGAAGATTCCCTTTAAGCACAAAATGGCAGAGAGATCTAAAGTGGGCATTTAAGTAAAATGCCAGTTGCAGATAATAAACCTATAACCCCGCCGCCATGTACATGCTAACATAATAAATTCAAAAGGAATACCACAATGCCTACTTACTAACTCCTACAAATCTACAAACGTTATGATGTAATAAGTATTTGTTAACAATGTAAAAGTTGTGCTTTTTTTTTTTTTTTTCTTTGAGGAAAAAACTTTTTTGTTTTTTTTGTTCCCCTGACTCACAAGGTGGAATTGTATGTAAAGCAGTAAGCATTGCATTGATCAGAAACCATTATCTCAGATTGAAAAGAAGAAAAAAAAACTAGTTTTTTTTTTATGGGACAAAAGGCACAGATGACGTCTGCCTCTCCAACTCCCTCATTGAATGTTTGACCAGACTCTGGCACCCTTGGGATTCTGGGAGTTTTAAACCACAGCCGCTGGAGATGGTATCCCTTCAGCTGACTCAAGTCACAAGTTGTTATTGTGCTTGGTATGTGAATTGCAACATCACCGAACTTCGACTTGTAGATGTGAGTACTGAGCATCTGGGCTGTTTCCCTGTGGTCGTTTTATTTTTTTTTTCCGTCAGAAAAGCTAGGAAACAGGTTGACCGATTTCCTCGTCTGGGCCAGGTTCAACAAATTCTGAAGATGTAGCGTTGATTCTGAAGATGTAGCGTTGATTCTGAAGATGTAGCGTTGATTCTGAAGATGTAGCGTTGAAAAACAAATGTAAAAAAAATTTTTTTTTAAGCAAAAGACAAATTTTTCCAGAGTTTGGAGGCTTCTAGTGATTGTTCAGAGCCTGAATGATAGGCGAAGGATCCAGGCGCAGGTCCATCTTCTGTGCTGATCACAACACGACTGTGATTGAGAGACAGGATGAAGAGAGGCGCTCATCTTGGGTGCAGTTATAGGATACTCACACAGGACGCGGAAAAACAGCACAGGGTTTGATTATAGGGCCCCTCGTAGACCACGGGAGTTATTCGTAATATTTCTCAGCCTTCAGGACTTGACAATACATCACCATAGAGAAGACCAGACCGAAGACCTGTGCAAAGGAACAAACACGTACATGTTTCATGGATCTTGTAACACGCGGGACGGAGCCGATGACTCTGACTCTCCCAAAACACTGCATGTATGTGACCCAGATGAGGTCTGAGGAGCAGATATAAAAAAGCATACCAGGCTTGGCCCAGAAGCTGTGGGAATGGAGCCGCTTGCAACATCTCTGGGTCATACCATTCTCCAGTGGGGGGCGGTTGGATGACTAGTGGCGCGAGCAGTACTTGGCTCTGTCCAACTTAGTTTAGTTTTAAGGGTTCACCCACCCAATTTTGGACAGGGCCTATCAAACCTATCCACCCACCAACTCTGGCTTGGGACCACACACCTTCCTTGCACCCAGGGGAAAAGAGATGTCTACATCCCCTTGACACCTGTGTACCCAGTTATAAAGGGGCCCTATCCAAAAATAATATTTATTTACACACTTTTATTTGAATTTTTACTAGAGGTGCCCAGTTTTTGTGTTATACATAAAGGTGCATTTAAACAAAGCAGAAAACCACTGTGCACCCTGCAAATATATTCCCCCCTAGTCTGTGCAAAAAGTAAGGACCAGGGAGAGAGCTATGCTCCGTGGCAGGTGAGAGAGATGGTCGGTCACTCTGATTGGTCCGCGTCGGTCGCATGCAACACAACCAATCAGAGGGGAGGAGATGATCATCTCCTGCCTGGTCGAAGGTGTGCCAGCACTGCCAGGTTACGGTGACAAATCTTTGTGTGACGTGGCAGCCTGGGGGTTTAGCTCTTTAACCCCTTCAGGACAGTGGTATTCTTTGTTTTGATGTCCGTTCTGGACAATAGCTTTTTTTTCTACTTTACCTATGTGTGTGTTTAAATTAAAGTGTAGGCTTGGTATTTTTTATGAATCCCCACATATAATATATTGGTTTTTTTAAGGAACTATAGGGCTTTCTTTTGCAACCATTTTGTAACCCTTATTTTAACCCTTTGTGTAATGTACACAATTTAATAAAGAGTGACAAAATGGTAAAAAAATAAATAAAAAAACATGTTTTTTGTGTGGTTTGTTTATTATATTTGTTTCTGGGACACAGTATATTTCTCTCCTCTCCCTCTCTGACACAAGATAACAATGTCTCAGGGAGAGAGAGGGAAGATTTTGACAATCAGTGTTCTTACAGCACTGATTGTCATTTAATGTATTTTTTGCATTAAGGAAACTAAAATTGATTTTCACATAGATCACATGAATAAATGCAAAAAAAATAATGGTTGATTCTGGTCTTCTTTAATTAAAGAATACCAATAAAGTACCTTATTGAGCCATCTTTACTCCATATAGCTCCACCAGGAGGCAGACATCTTGTTTAGAATCTTGGGTCAGGTGGGTCAGATCTTTGTTCATCTGAACCAAGGTGAGTGAAGATCTGACCCAAGATTCTAAACAAGATGTCCGCTCCCTGAGAGAGCTATATGGAGTGAAGAAGGCTTAATAAGGCACTTCATTTGTATTCTTTCATTAAAGAATTTCTTTACAAATCAACCACACTTTATACAATCTTTTTAATTAAACATAAGTTCCGTTTTTGCTACAGTTAAATATCAGTCCTCATCGGACTCTGAGGCCAGGGACGTCGCCCTCTTGTGGTGACTTACCTGCACAACAAGGATACAGATTCCAAAAATCCTCACGGAAGACATGTTATCCGCGACCCATGATTCTACTTTCTTATAACAAGGCTGAAAGAAGAGCAAAGGAAAGGGTTAGGTACAACATGAAAAGCAGTCAAACTGGAACTAGAACCTGGCAATGGAACTGGGATAAGATCCATAGGACTTGATGCATTAAATCCAGAAGGTGGTCCTAGTTCTCAGCTGGACATCCCATAGAGTGGTGCATTGGAGATGGTAAAAGAACAACTAAGCTTTATATTCCACTTGTAGATGCTCAAGTGAAAAACTCAGCGTGAGGATAAACGGACAGGTATTTTTCATAGTACACGCCGGTTTATCCTCTGACTGGCAGCTGCCATGTCTCCCTGGGAAGGGGGCAGCCCAGTCTGGTCGGCGACCGGCTCTCTCTGCTAAAGTAGAGAGAAGACGCTTGTTTTCAGTGTGGATCCACAGAGGGGAACCTTGAACAGTCTCGCTTTGCATTAGAATGAGGCATCGGCAAATGTAAAAGTTGCTAAAATGGAATCTAATACATTTTCATTCTGGGTCATGTAGTGACACAACAATAAGGGCCTTATTCAATTCAATAAGTATAATACCAAGCATCGGATCGAGTGGTGTAAAGCATGCCGCCACTGGACTCTGGGGCAGCTGCATGCAAGCCTCACATCACCAAGTACAATGCCAAGCATCGGATCGAGTGGTGTAAAGCATGCCACCACTGGACTCTGGGGCAGCTGCATGCAAGCCTCACATCACCAAGTACAATGGCAAGCATCGGATCGAGTGGTGTAAAGCATGCCGCCACTGGACTCTGGAGCAGCTGCATGCAAGCCTCACATCACCAAGTACAATGCCAAGCATCGGATCGAGTGGTGTAAAGCACGCCACCACTGGACTCTGGAGCAGCTGCATGCAAGCCTCGCATCACCAAGTACAATGCCAAGCGTCGGATCAAGTGGTGTAAAGCAGGCCACCACTGGACTCTGGAGCAGCTGCATGCAAGCCTCACATCACCAAGTACAATGCCAAGCATTGGATCGAGTGGTGTAAAGCATGCCGCCACTGGACTCTGGAGCAGCTGCATGCAAGCCTCACACCACCAAGTACAATGCCAAGCGTCGGATCGAGTGGTGTAAAGCACGCCGCCACTGGACTCTGGAGCAGCTGCATGCAAGCCTCACATCACCAAGTACAATGCCAAGCGTCGGATCGAGTGGTGTAAAGCATGCCACCACTGGACTCTGGGGCAGCTGCATGCAAGCCTCACATCACCAAGTACAATGCCAAGCGTCAGATCACGTGGTGTAAAGCATGCCGCCACTGGACTCTGGAGCAGCTGCATGCAAGCCTCACACCACCAAGTACAATGCCAACCGTCGGATCGAGTGGTGTAAAGCACGCCGCCACTGGACTCTGGAGCAGCTGCATGCAAGCCTCACATCACCAAGTACAATGCCAAGCGTCGGATCGAGTGGTGTAAAGCATGCCGCCACTGGACTCTGGAGCAGCTGCATGCAAGCCTCACATCACCAAGTACAATGCCAAGCGTCAGATCACGTGGTGTAAAGCATGCCGCCACTGGACTCTGGAGCAGCTGCATGCAAGCCTCACATCACCAAGTACAATGCCAAGCGGTGGATCGAGTGGTGTAAAGCATGCCACCACTGGACTCTGGAGCAGCTGCATGCAAGCCTCACATCACCAAGTACAATGCCAAGCGTCGGATCGAGTGGTGTAAAGCATGCCGCCACTGGACTCTGGAGCAGCTGCATGCAAGCCTCTCATCACCAAGTACAATGCCAAGCATCGGATCGAGTGGTGTAAAGCACGCCGCCACTGGACTCTGGAGCAGCTACATGCAAGCCTCACATCAGTACAATGCCAAGCGTCGGATCGAGTGGTGTAAAGCACGCCACCACTGGACTCTGGAGAAGCTGCATGCAAGCCTCACATCACCAAGTACAATGCCAAGCGTCGGATCGAGTGGTGTAAAGTATGCCGCCACTGGACTCTGGAGCAGCTGCATGCAAGCCTCACATCACCAAGTACAATGCCAAGCATCGGATTAAGTGGTGTGAAGCACCCACCACTGGACTCTGGAGCAGCTGCATGCAAGCCTCACATCACCAAGTACAATGCCAAGCATCGGATCGAGTGGTGTAAAGCATGCCACCACTGGACTCTGGAGCAGCTGCATGCAAGCCTCACATCACCAAGTACAATGCCAAGCGTCGGATCGAGTGGTGTAAAGCATGCCACCACTGGACTCTGGAGCAGCTGCATGCAAGCCTCACATCACCAAGTACAATGCCAAGCATCGGATCGAGTGGTGTAAAGCATGCCGCCACTGGACTCTGGAGCAGCTGCATGCAAGCCTCACATCACCAAGTACAATGCCAAGCATCGGATCGAGTGGTGTAAAGCATGCCACCACTGGACTCTGGAGCAGCTGCATGCAAACCTCACATCACCAAGTATAATACCAAGCATCGGATCGAGTGGTGTAAAGCATGCCGCCACTGGACTGGAGCAGCTGCATGCAAACCTCACATCACCAAGTACAATGCCAAGCGTCGGATCGAGTGGTGTAAAGCATGCCGCCACTGGACTCTGGAGCAGCTGCCTGCAAACCTCACATCACCAAGTATAATACCAAGCATCGGATCGAGTGGTGTAAAGCACGCCACCACTGGACTCTGGAGCAGCTGCATGCAAGCCTCACATCACCAAGTACAATGCCAAGCATCGGATCGAGTGGTGTAAAGAACGCCGCCACTGGACTCTGGAGCAGCTGCATGCAAACCTCACATCACCAAGTACAATGCCAAGCGTCAGATCGAGTGGTGTAAAGCATGCCGCCACTGGACTGGAGCAGCTGCATGCAAACCTCACATCACCAAGTACAATGCCAAGCGTTGGATCGAGTGGTGTAAAGCATGCCGCCACTGGACTCTGGAGCAGCTGCATGCAAGCCTCACATCACCAAGTACAATGCCAAGCATCGGATCGAGTGGTGTAAAGCATGCCGCCACTGGACTCTGGAGCAGCTGCATGCAAGCCTCACATCACCAAGTACAATGCCAAGCGTCGGATCGAGTGGTGTAAAGCATGCCGCCACTGGACTTTGGAGCAGCTGCATGCGAGCCTCACATCACCAAGTACAGTGCCAAGCGGTGGATCGAGTGGTGTAAAGCACGCCACCACTGGACTCTGGAGCAGCTGCATGCAAGCCTCACATCACCAAGTACAATGCCAAGCATCGGATCGAGTGGTGTAAAGCACGCCACCACTGGACTCTGGAGCAGCTGCATGCAAGCCTCACATCACCAAGTACAATGCCAAGCGTCGGATCGAGTGGTGTAAAGCACGCCGCCACTGGACTCTGGAGCAGCTGCATGCAAGCCTCACATCACCAAGTACAATGCCAAGCGTCGGATCGAGTGGTGTAAAGCACGCCACCACTGGACTCTGGAGCAGCTGCATGCAAGCCTCACATCACCAAGCATCGGATCGAGTGGTGTAAAGCATGCCGCCACTGGACTCTGGAGCAGCTGCATGCAAACCTCACATCACCAAGTACAATGCCAAGCGTCGGATCGAGTGGTGTAAAGCAGGCCGCCACTGGACTCTGGAGCAGCTGCATGCAAACCTCACATCACCAAGTACAATGCCAAGCGTCGGATCGAGTGGTGTAAAGCATGCCGCCACTGGACTCTGGAGCAGCTGCATGCAAGCCTCACATCACCAAGTACAATGCCAAGCGTCCGATCGAGTGGTGTAAAGCATGCCGCCACTGGACTCTGGAGCAGCTGCATGCAAGCCTCACATCACCAAGTACAGTGCCAAGCGTCGGATCGAGTGGTGTAAAGCATGCCACCACTGGACTCTGGAGCAGCTGCATGCAAGCCTCACATCACCAAGTACAATGCCAAGCGTCGGATCGAGTGGTGTAAAGCATGCCGCCACTGGACTCTGGAGCAGCTGCATGCAAACCTCACATCACCAAGTACAATGCCAAGCGTCGGATCAAGTGGTGTAAAGCACGCCACCACTGGACTCTGGAGCAACTGCATGCAAGCCTCACATCACCAAGTACAATGGCAAGCGGTGGATCGAGTGGTGTAAAGCATGCCGCCACTGGACTCTGGAGCAGCTGCATGCAAGCCTCACATCACCAAGTACAAGGCCAAGCGTTGGATCGAGTGGTGTAAAGCATGCCGCCACTGGACTCTGGAGCAGCTGCATGCAAGCCTCACATCACCAAGTACAATGGCAAGCGGTGGATCGAGTGGTGTAAAGCATGCCACCACTGGACTCTGGAGCAGCTGCATGCAAGCCTCACATCACCAAGTACAATGCCAAGCATCGGATCGAGTGGTGTAAAGCATGCCGCCACTGGACTCTGGAGCAGCTGCATGCAAACCTCACATCACCAAGTACAATGCCAAGCGTTGGATCGAGTGGTGTAAAGCATGCCACCACTGGACTCTGGAGCAGCTGCATGCAAGCCTCACATCACCAAGTACAATGCCAAGCATCGGATCGAGTGGTGTAAAGCACGCTGCCACTGGGCTCTGGAGAAGCTGCATGCAAGCCTCACATCACCAAGTACAATGCCAAGCGTTGGATCGAGTGGTGTAAAGCATGTCACCACTGGACTCTGGAGCAGCTGCATGCAAGCCTCACATCACCAAGTACAATGCCAAGCATCGGATCGAGTGGTGTAAAGCACGCTGCCACTGGGCTCTGGAGAAGCTGCATGCAAGCCTCACATCACCAAGTACAATGCCAAGCATCAGATCGAGTGGTGTAAAGCACGCTGCCACTGGGCTCTGGAGAAGCTGCATGCAAGCCTCACATCACCAAGTACAATGCCAAGCATCGGATCGAGTGGTGTAAAGAACGCCGCCACTGGACTCTGGAGCAGCTGCATGCAAGCCTCACATCACCAAGTACAATGCCAAGCATCGGATCGAGTGGTGTAAAGCATGCCGCCACTGGACTCTGGAGCAGCTGCATGCAAGCCTCACATCACCAAGTACAATGCCAAGCATCGGATCGAGTGGTGTAAAGCACGCCGCCACTGGACTCTGGAGCAGCTGCATGCAAGCCTCACATCACCAAGTACAATGCCAAGCGTCGGATCGAGTGGTGTAAAGCATGCCGCCACTGGACTCTGGAGCAGCTGCATGCAAGCCTCACATCACCAAGTACAATGCCAAGCGTCGGATCGAGTGGTGTAAAGCATGCCACCACTGGACTCTGGAGCAGCTGCATGCAAGCCTCACATCACCAAGTACAATGCCAAGCGTCGGATCGAGTGGTGTAAAGCATGCCGCCACTGGACTCTGGAGCAGCTGCATGCAAACCTCACATCACCAAGTACAATGCCAAGCGTCGGATCTAGTGGTGTAAAGCATGCCACCACTGGACTCTGGGGCAGCTGCATGCAAGCCTCACATCACCAAGTACAATGGCAAGAATCGGATCGAGTGGTGTAAAGCACGCCACCACTGGACTCTGGAGCAGCTGCATGCAAGCCTCACATCACCAAGTACAATGCCAAGCATCGGATCGAGTGGTGTAAAGCATTCCGCCACTGGACTCTGGAGCAACTGCATGCAAACCTCACATCACCAATGCCAATGCCAAGCGTACTAACTCCTAATACTAACCCCTAATACTAACCCTGGACCCCAATACTAACTCCTAATACTAACCCCGAACCCCAATACTAACGCCTAATACTAACCCTGAACCCCAATACTAGCCCCAATACTAACCCTGAACCCCAATACTAACGCCTAATACTAACCCTGAACCCCAATACTAGCACTAATACTAACCCCGAACCCCAATACTAACTCCTAATACTAACCCCGAACGCCAATACTAACGCCTAATACTAACCCCGAACGCCAATACTAGCCCTAATACTAACCCTGAACCCCAATACTAACGCCTAATACTAACCCAGAACCCCAATACTAGCCCTAATACTAACCCGAACCCCAATACTAACTCCTAATACTAACCCCGAACGCCAATACTAACTCCTAATACTAACCCCGAACGCCAATACTAACTCCTAATACTAACCCAGAACCCCAATACTAACTCCTAATACTAACCCAGAACCCCAATACTAACTCCTAATACTAAACCAGAACCCCAATACTAACCCTGAACCCCAATACTAACGCCTAATACTAACCCTGAACGCCAATACTAACTCCTAATACTAACCCCGAACCCCAATACTAACGCCTAATACTAACCCCGAACCCCAATACTAACGCCTAATACTAACCCTGAACCCCAATACTAACTCCTAATACTAACCCCGAACCCCAATACTAACTCCTAATACTAACCCCGAACCCCAATATTAACTCCTAATACTAACCCCGAACCCCAATACTAACTCCTAATACTAACCCCGAACGCCAATACTAGCCCTAATACTAACCCTGAACCCCAATACTAGCCCTAATACGAACCCTGAACCCCAATACTAACTCCTAATACTAACCCCGAACCCCAATACTAACTCCTAATACTAACCCCGAACGCCAATACTAGCCCTAATACTAACCCTGAACCCCAATACTAACGCCTAATACTAACCCTGAACCCCAATACTAGCACTAATACTAACCCCGAACCCCAACACTAACTCCTAATACTAACCCCGAACGCCAATACTAACGCCTAATACTAACCCCGAACGCCAATACTAGCCCTAATACTAACCCTGAACCCCAATACTAACGCCTAATACTAACCCAGAACCCCAATACTAGCCCTAATACTAACCCCGAACCCCAATACTAACTCCTAATACTAACCCCCGAACGCCAATACTAACTCCTAATACTAACCCTGAACGCCAATACTAACTCCTAATACTAACCCAGAACCCCAATACTAACTCCTAATACTAACCCAGAACCCCAATACTAACTCCTAATACTAACCCAGAACCCCAATACTAACCCTGAACCCCAATACTAACGCCTAATACTAACCCTGAACGCCAATACTAACTCCTAATACTAACCCCGAACGCCAATACTAGCCCTAATACTAACCCTGAACCCCAATACTAACGCCTAATACTAACCCTGAACCCCAATACTAGCACTAATACTAACCCCGAACCCCAACACTAACTCCTAATACTAACCCCGAACACCAATACTAACTCCTAATACTAACCCCGAACGCCAATACTAGCCCTAATACTAACCCCGAACCCCAATACTAGCCCTAATACTAACCCTGAACCCCAATACTAACTCCTAATACTAACCCCGAACCCCAATACTAACTCCTAATACTAACCCCGAACGCCAATACTAGCCCTAATACTAACCCTGAACCCCAATACTAACGCCTAATACTAACCCAGAACCCCAATACTAGCCCTAATACTAACCCCGAACCCCAATACTAACTCCTAATACTAACCCCGAACGCCAATACTAACTCCTAATACTAACCCCGAACGCCAATACTAACTCCTAATACTAACCCCGAACGCCAATACTAGCCCTAATACTAACCCAGAACCCCAATACTAACTCCTAATACTAACCCAGAACCCCAATACTAGCCCTAATACTAACCCCTAATACTAACCCCGAACCCCAATACTAACTCCTAATACTAAGCCAAAATAGTAACCCTAATACTAACAAGGGGTTATTGCTGAAATAAGGGGGGGGGGGTTTGTTTATAAATGAGCAGGTATGGGCCCTAAAAGAACTGCTGGACCTTCAGACGTTAGCATAGCCTCTGACCGAGGATTTGCTTGCAGAGGGTTTCTCAGCACTCTTTGCACATTAATGAATCATTTTATCAGGTGATGAATTGCAGACAAGCTGTGCCGCGGGGCCGTCGTATACTGATTGATTGATTTTTTTGCTCCTGGTGATGTATGTGTTTAATTTGATTAACATACTGCTGCGCGCCAAATAAAATCTTACTAAACCTAAACACCATGTTATTTTTCTTCCCAGGAGACTGGAATCTGCCAAGCTTTCTTGATTTGTGATGTCACAGCGGAGATGCTACGGGTGAGGCGTACGGAGATCGATTGGCAATTGTCTCAGCCGCCGATTCTTCAAGAATAGCGCAAATCTGCCTTCTCCTCCCACCTGTCCCACTGCCTCCCTTAATGGAGGAGATGGATGGGTAGATTTAGGGCAACCAGGAACCCACGTAGCTCAACTCACTTCATATAGTGTGCCAGAAATGAAGCACGACCGGCTCTGGACGTCCAACATTTAAATTAATAATTATTTTCATACTTTATAGTCATCATAAAGAAAACGTTGGTTACCGTATGGTTTCATAGGTCCTGTCCTACCCGATCCCCCAATAGTATGCATTCCTCTTTTAGTTTTTTTTTAAAGAAGGCCTATAATAAATAAATAATAAAATCACTTCTGTCTGATTAAACCACCAAGATTAAGTCTACGTTAGAAGCACACGTGAAAAGATAAAGTTTACTTCCCTCCCGCTGTCGTAGACTAAATCTCCTTTCTTCAAGTCTTAGCGGGTGATCTCTTGTCCTTTGTACTGTTCTGTTAATGAACAGGTCTTTAGGAAAGTCCTTTGTATGGTCCCTGTACATATGTATATAACAATATCATATCCCCTCTGCCGTTTCTCTAGCGTGTACAAATTGTACTTTTCTAGCCTTTCTTCATAACTAAACTTCCTCTTATTAGTTTTGTAGCCCTCCTCTGCACTTTCTCTAGTTCAATAATGTCTTTTATTTTAAAAAGGCGCCCAGAATTGAACCACATATTCAAGGTGACGCCTTACCATGGACCTATAAAGAGGCAGAATAATATTTTCCTCCCGTGAGTTAATACCCCTTTAAAAAAATATATATATATCTTATTGGCCTTTGCAGCTGCCAGCTGACACTGTGCACTACTGCTAAGTTCTTTGTCTACCACTACTCCCAAATATTTTTCATTAGCAGATTTCCCCAAGGAAACACCATTTAAACTATATGTTGCATTTCTATTATTGTATCCTAAATGCATAAATGTACACTTGTCTTCACTGAATCTCATTTGCCATTTATCTGCCCAATCAGGGCCGGCCTTAGGGGTGTGCGACCTGTGCGAGCGCACAGGGCGCAACATCCCAGGGGGCGCCTGCCCGGCCGGTATAAAGAAAAAAAAAAAAAGTAAAAAAAAAAAAAGCCGGTAGAGGCACTGGCTGGGGGAGATCAAAAGATCCCCCCTCACCAGCCCTCTGCTCGGTCCGGGGAGGGGGCGGAGCTAACCGGCACAGCGGTGTAGCTCCGCCCCCACCCCGGGAAGCAGAGCAGAGTCTGCTTCACGGGGAGCCCCGGGCAGCATGAGAAGGTGCTGCTCGGCTCCCCATGCCTGCATTAAGCATGGGGATCCGAGCAGCACCTTCTCATGCTGCCCATGGCTCCCCGTAATGCAGACTGTGCTCTGCTTCCCGGGGTGGGGGCGGAGCTACACCGCTGTGCCGGTTAGCTCCGCCCCCTCCCTGGAGCCACCTTTTCAGGCAAAGGTAGGGGAGGGGGGGGGAGAGAGACAGAACAGGGGTTAGGGGGGAGAGACAGAACAGGGGGAGGCGAGAGAGAGACAGACAGAACAGGGGTTAGGGGGGGAGAGAGACAGAACAGGGGTTAGGGGGGAGAGAGACAGACAGAACAGGGGGAGGGGAGAGAGAGACAGACAGAACAGGGGCAGGGGGGAGAGACAGAACAGGGGGAGGGGAGAGAGAGACAGACAGAACAGGGGCAGGGGGGAGAGACAGAACAGGGGTTAGGGGGGAGAGAGACAGACAGAACAGGGGCAGGGGGGAGAGACAGACAGAACAGGGGTTAGGGGGGAGAGAGAGAACAGGGCTAGAGAGAGAGAACAGGGGGAGGGGGGAGAGACAGAACAGGGGAGGGGTGGGAGAGAGACAGAAAGAAAAGGGGCAGGGGGTAGAGACAGAACTGGGGGAGAGAGAGAGACAGAACAGGGGACGGGGGAGAGAGACAGAACAGGGGACGGGGGGGAGAGAGACAGAACAGGGGACGGGGGGGGCGGGAGAGACAGAACAGGGGACGGGGGGAGAGAGACAGAACAGGGGACGGGGGGAGAGAGACATAATAGGGGACGGGGGGAAAGAGACAGAACAGAGGGAGAGAGAGAGAGACAGACATGGCAAGAAAGAGGAAAGGGACAAACATGGGAAGGGAGAGAGACACAAACATAGGGGGGTGAAAGAGACGGGACGGGGGGGGCGCCACGGGGGAAGCCCGCACAGGGCGCCGGAACACTAAAGGCCGGCCCTGTGCCCAATTACCCAATTTGTCCAAAACCTCTTGCAGCAAAGATACATACATCTAGTTCAGACTATATCACGCTACTTCATTTTGTGTCATTGGCAAACACTGAGATATGACTCCTTATGCCCTCTGGGAGATCATTAATAATCAAATTAAAAAGAAGAGGACCTAGGACAGAACCCTGAGGTACTCCACTTATCACATCTGTCCAATTTGAGAACTTGCCATTTACCACCACCCTTTGCATTCTATCTTTCAACCAATTGCCAATCCACACACAAACCCCTAAGCCTATTTCAGTCAATCTGTACAGTAATTCCTTTGGAATTCTATGTATACACCAATCAGCCATAACATTATGACCACTGAAAGATGTCAAGCCGGCGGAGGCAGTGTGATGCTTTGGGCAATGTTCTGCTGGGAAACCTTGGGTCCTGCCATTCATGTGGGATGTTACTTTGATTGTTGCAGACCATGTACACCATTTCATGGAAAAGCTATTCCCTGATGGCATTGGCCTCTTTCAGCAGGATAATATTATGGCTGATCAGTGTATATGTTAGATGAGGTCATTGTTTTAGACCTCTGTACTCACCATACCTGATTATTGGTGCTTCATGTAGTTGCCTTAATCAATTATTTTACCTTCGTGTTAACAAGAGAGAGAGAAAGAGAGAGAGAGAGAGAGAGAGAAAAGAAAAGACTCACTTCTTTCCACCAGGAATCGGGCTGATCTTGGCAGTCGTCACTGTGCTCCGAGCAACACGAATGAGGTACCGATGCGTTTTGCAGGATTCCAAACCAGTCCGTAACGTTCTTCACACCGCAACATCGGAACTGAGAGACAGAACCATATCAGGTCACATTATACAGTGGATTGTGTTATACAGACTTTATCCATGTCATCGGCATGGAGAGCTGGCTTCTGAGCGGTAACAAAGGTGAGGAGACTAAGGCATTAGGCTCAGGTGCACACAATTGAGGGGGTGCATTGTTGTTTGCTACATAGCTAGAACAGAGATGTAGGTGTCCGCCCCTTTTAGTCTACTGTCAATCTCACTGTGTGCACTAATCAGACCAGAGGGTGGTATACGAAGTCAAAACGTCATACCGCTGACCAGCACGTACCCCAACCCACTTTGATTCAAATTAAAAAGGGGGAGGGTGCAATTTTCTGTTCTTGCTTCGGGTGCAGGATAGAACTTGCTGCGGCTCAAGGGTTTCCTGCTGAGACTGGACATGTAATTATGTTCATGCAACACAACATCCACACTGATGCTCTCTGCCCCGTTTACTGGCTCAGTTCCGAGCTCCGTGAAGCAGGAAGAAGGTGATAGTTTAAAAAAGATCTGGGCGACGGATCTAGGGGATGCAACTCACAGCGCACCGAATGGCTGGGCAGCCAGGATGATGGTGATCCATGGAGAACCCCCCCCCCTCCCCCCCCCCCTAAAGTATATATTTTTCTTTATTGTCCATTTAATTATGTTAACAGCGACAATCGGAAAAAAGTGAAGTCAGCAGCCTGAGCCTTGGTTATCTCTAGAAATGAATACACAATGTAAAACAGAAATAGCAAGTGTGGAATGGAGCCGAGCATTAGTGCTATAGCAAGGCAGTGTATCAGTTCACACTTGACACTTAAATTCCTAATATTTCATGTTGCAGAGCTGAAGGATTGAGGGATTTGTCAATCCCAAATCTAAAGACAGGCCCTGCACGGTGATTAATGGATCCTTTATATGCTCGACCTCCAGAGAGAGACACCGGATAAAAACCAAGACAAGAAATACGATCGTTACAGATCTTCTCCATCGCGCATCTTAAGTCTCTACAAGCTAACCTACATAAACTCAGCATGGCCTCTGTAGGGGGGGGACCAGGGCAGAATGGGGCAGAGAAGCGAAAAGGGATGCCGAAACAGAAAAACAATGCCCAGAGCGCCCGCAAAAAAAAAAAAAATAAAATAAAAAAAAAGTTATAAAAAGATATCAGACTTGGAGGCTACAAACTTTGAGGGGTAAGAAGGCTCGTCTTCCATGTTTGGCGAGGAGATGGCAGCTAAGCATGCACCCCACTGCTGACACAAAGAGTACCAACCAGTGTATACAAGGAGTGTACTTCAGAGTCGCGTCAGCGCTGGCCTTACGGCGTCTGACAGTTCGGTGCTGTCCTGTGCATTGTCGGATAGATGTGGCAGGATTCATTTAGGGTTAGGAATTCGTTTCAGGGTTAGTATTAGGGGGATACTAGGGTTAGTGATTAGTTTTAGGGTTTGTTTTAGAGTTAGTATTAGGATTGGTTTTAGGGTTAGTATTATGAGTTACTAGGTTTAGTATTAGGGTTAGTTTTAGAGTTAGCATTAGGGCTAGGAATTAGTTTCAGGATTAGTATTAGGGGGATACTAGGGTTGGTATTAGGGTTAGGGATTAGTTTTAGGGTTAGTATTATGAGTTAGCATTAGGATTGGTTTTAGGGTTGGTATTATGAGTTACTAGGTTTAGTATTATGGTTAGTTTTAGAGTTAGCATTAGGGTTAGGGGTTAGTTTTAGGGTAAGGGTGAGTTTTAGAGTTAGTATTAGGGTTAGGGGTTAGTTTTAGGGTTAGGGTGAGTTTTAGAGTTAGTATTAGGGTTAGGGATTAGTTTTAGGGTTAGGGATTAGTTTTAGAGTTAGTATTAGGGTTAGGGATTGGTTTAGGGTTAGGGATTAGTTTTAGAGTTAGTATTAGGGTTAGGGATTGGTTTAGGGTTAGGGATTAGTTTTAGAGTTAGTATTAGGGTTCAGGGATTAGTTTTACAGTTAGGGTAAGGGGTTATGTTAAAGGTTCGGGTGTTACTTTACTGGGGGGGGTTACAATTTGTCAGAGATGACAGTCCAGTGGCAAAACAGCCACATTGAACTGTCAGTGTTGTATCTGCCGCGATGAAACAGCTGCAAAGAAGAGTCCTAGACCAGTCTCACCATCATCCATGTACACCTCTATAGTGTGCTCAGTGTCTGATTTTACTGCACATTTTGGAAACTTTTGGGGGGGGGGGTTACACGAAAAAAAAGAGGGATAAATCAATAATGAAATGACACAAAAAAGCTGAAAATGCCACGGTACATTTACACAGAAAGGTGGTCTAGCTCTCCGGTGATAATCCAGGTCTTTCTTTACATTAACAATAGTTTGGGGGCTTGATTAACCCTTACCTGTGTCTGTACGATGTCCCAGGCATTTGTCAGTCCTAGATTCCCATCCGTTTTATAAAGCTTTAGTCCTTTTTTCAGGTCTTCTTGGGCATAGCCGTGAAACTGCAAGATACGGGATTACAGAGAGCATTATCCCGCCGGACGGCATCCAGACGGTATACCCTTAAAAATGATGGCGCCCAGCAGCGTATGGATGCAACCATTCTATTCAGGGCGGGGAGAGAGATGTTAAGCCCCACCCACTCTCAACGCTCCTTTATGCAGCACCTCTGACCATTTTGGGGTGATAGCTCTCCCTCCCCACACCCAGAACTGTCCCCTCCCATGCTCTGGGAACTGGTGCAGCCCCAGCCCATTGAAATAGATTAGAGAGCAGCCCTGGGGGGAGGGGGTAATTTGCCCTGCTGCCCCCATCGCCAGCCTTCCCCTGTGCGGCACCAATATTCCCACAAATGACTGTACACCAGGACACTTTCACCCTTTTCACACAGACCCTATTTGACCCTTACCTTTTCCTTATACACGAGGAAGAGGCCCATGCTGATCATCTCAAGAAGGAAGATAATCAGCAAAACCACGAAAAACTGAAAAAGACAAGATTAAAACGAACCAATATTAAATTATTACATGTGTTTTTTAGGGGTCTATGTACTAAACAGTGAATCTCCCATGGCCTTCACAAGGCAATAGCGAAAATCAGGAATTTATAACAGCTCGGCAAATATAGACAAACAAACTCTTCCAAATCAGCTATTTTTCCCTTAATTTATTTCTATTCCTTGGGCAACTGAACGAAGATCCTAGTTTACTGAACAGACCCCATAAGGACGTCTGTACAAGGTATGTTTCTATGACTTCCTTCTCAATAAAGGTATAGAAAGCCTCTGCTCTACGTAATTCAGTACAGTATTGAATAGCTCAGCTTTAAAAAGCCATAACTCTGAAAAAGGGCTAACACTTAGATGACTGATCAACAGCAAAAGCCAGCTGGCTCCTTCTAATTCAGGCTTAATTCAAAGCTATATACGCTTTAAACGAAAGTATATATTATATAGTGTTACAATAATAAATCCATCAAAATCCATCTAGTTCTAGTAATTCTATATGGCAGATGTGTAATAAATAGTTTATTTCAATCCAATTGGAAGCATTAAATAGCATTACAGAGGAGTTACCGTGAGTAATAGGCAGCGGTGCTCTGTTACGGCCCCCAGGCAGCCGATGAAGCCCACCACCATGATAACCGATCCGGTCACCATGAAAAGGCTGGCCGCCGACAGCGAAGGGAAAGAGATGGATAAGGTGGCAAATTTCCCTTGGGTGACAGCCAACCAAACTCCGACCCCAAGGATACCACAACCTCCAAGCTATACCGGAGCAAAGAGAGAAATTTACAGAGAGTATTACACTGCATACACCTGATAGATACACGCTAGACTGCAGGGAAGAGGGGTGTAAAACAAAAAGTGAATGAACATAATAACTAGATAAGCAAAATATCCAGGCCCTTTAATATGACTGGGGGGGGGGGGGGGGTGGTTAAGGGTTAGTTAACATGTGGGGTATATTCACTAAATAGTGAATCTGGTGAATTGACAAGTGAATATTTTTTTAAAAATCAGGTGGAGAACTATTTTGACGTGAGTTTTCCAATTTAAGACGTCAGGTCCAACCATTCACTGATTTACTGCACAGTCCCCAGACCGACGGAGTCCCAGGATGTTGATAGGATTGGTCTAGAAAATCATGTTACCCAATTCAACCCTGAAACATGGATTTTTCATAAGTCTTCTTGGGTAAAATTGCAATGTCACAAGTATTCAGGAATATCCTTCATATATATATATATATAAAATGAACTTGAAGGGACTGTATCACCTAAACACTGTTTTTAGACACTAAAAAGGATTGAAAATGATCTATACATTGTATTAGCAAAAAAGCAACAAATGCCTAAATTAGGAGCAAAATGTGTTTTGAATGTGTCTGTGGAGTCACCTGCTTATGACATCACCTGTGGCCTGATATGCAAATTCACATCTTTCCAGTGGGAAATGTGTAATTTGCATATGAAGCCACACTGTGATGTCATAAACAGGAGACTCTGCAGACACGGTTTTCTCCTAATTTAGGCATTTGCGTGCAATTATACTAACACAATGTATAGATCATTTTCAAACATTTTGTATCCTGTACAGTCCCTTTAAGGCTCCGCTAATTACCCTTGTCAGTAGGCCCCTCCGCTGCCCCGTTCTTGTTTGTCTAGGTCTATGTATAAATAACTGTATATAAACAGTGCATTTTGTACTCACCCAGAAGATGAGGTTGAAGATAAACATGGTGATCTTAATGCACAGGAGGCATCCTCGTGTCATACTCATCTTCTTTAGCTCTAGGAGTAAAAGAAAGGAGAGGTCCAGATACAGTACGATCACACGGCTTTCCTTTTTGGCCTCCTCAGCGGACGGCTCTTCGGAATTCGGCTGCACCCCGCTGAAGGAAGAGCTGCCTCCGACCCCCCATCTCCCGCTGTAAACCCCCTTCCAGCGAGCCCGGCGCCCCCCAGGTGGGGAGCTCTGGCTGTAGCTGGGGTCATCACTACTGGACGTTTGCATTCTCCAAAGAGGTGGTCCGAAGATTTAGTGCAGAAGGACCAGTCTATGTCCTCATGTACTGCAATGTGCTGTCGCCCCCTTTCTTCAGGTTACAGGTGGGGCTCCCTTGTGATAAGGTCTTGTCTAAGTACCTTAGGCGCTTGGCTTTTTAACAAGTCTTTAGAATAAATGAAGAACATGACCCACCACCTCATTCCCCGATTATATTTTTTGCTCTCTCAATGCATGTTTTGAAACGTTGATTTCTATTTCACCAGTCAGTAATCAATATTGACGACACAAGGGTCAACAACATTTAGAAGTATGTAAGGACTCCCAAGGGCTTGAACTCCAAAATAGAGAAGGTACAAAGAGAATCCACAAGGACAACGAAAAATATGAAAATTCACATATGGTGAAGCTCCGCGCTTAGCCGTGAGAAAGAGTGAGAAGGTATTCAGTAGTTAATTTAATGGTTTTGATCTTTAAAAAGAACACTTGGTCCATAAAAGACCACCTTCGCTAATTAAAAGTGTATCCTCATCTAACCTCACAATTCATACAGTTTCCGAGAAAATTCAGATGAAAGACTAAAAAGTAAAAAAATAAAATAAAATTACAGAACAGAAAATGGAACCTCTATAGAGATAAACTGCAATGGACGTGTCTCATAGAAGGAAGGAACCCAACGAAAGATGTCCCTTGGGGGGGGGGGGTCATTACAAATTCATGGCTATAAAAACACAGCAAAACAAACACTCTGCACACCAAGGATGGAATAATGCTGGCTTGTTTCACTTGTCTTAGGTTCCCTTTCCCTTCTGCTTACTTCTGCTATCTTGCTCCAAAGGTCATGGAAGAATTACGCAGGTCGTAAGAAGGGACTGACCCATCATGGTTTAAATTCATTAGGTCGGAACACTGCTATGAGAACGTTGTGGGTGATCGGGGAGAATAGACAATACAAAAAAAAAATTACCCAGAATCCTTTGTCAAAAGCTCATGCCAATGATATTACCACACTTTGCAGTTTACCCAGGTACAAAGTAAAAGGGAATTTCACATAGTCTCTAAAGGGTCTCAGACACTAACCTTTTCTCCAGTTTCTTTAAAACTATAACCAAATCATAAACGAAATCTATACCAGGAATCACACCCCTCCCCCTGTAAAACTAGACGTAGCATTAGAAGGGGAATCACGGCAGCTCTTTTCAATTTATGGTGCCCGTTATCAATACATCTTCTAAAATGTGTTTTGGTAAAGTCAAGTGTCTGACTTGTATGGGAAATGTGTTCATAGAGATAACCTTTTGGGAAGAAGAGAAAGACTGAAAAATGAAGGACAAAAAAAAAATAAAATTGAGAAAAATACCCCTATGTTCGAAGTAAAAAAAAAACAAAAAAAAAAACACATATTCCATTCAGTTTTTGCTTCTCTAAACAATCACATTTTAAAGAAAGAGTTAAAAACCAAAGAACAGTTGCATGGATTGTATCGCAGTAGGGGAGATCTATAAAACAGCTCAATTGCACTCCAACGAGCCCAATAATATTATACAACCGTATCTGAAGGACCAATCTGAGTCTCATCCGGCTTCATTAAGAAACAGAACAAACACACCAAAGAAAGAAAAACAGCACAACCCAAGCAGAGATATTTTCAAGAAGGGGGTAGAGAAAGGGATAGGAGAATATGCAAGCTCTGCATTAAAAGAGAAGGATTAACCTCTTGGTATGGTAGTTGGCCACTAAAAAAGGTTATTGGGTAACGAATTAGTGAGATTTAGCAATAAAACGGTCTCTGGGATATTTGACTGCCATGTACACAGTATAGAATGGGTCATTGGTCTCTAAGGTTCTAAAACAAAGAAATTTGTGTTTTTCCTTTTTCAAGCCGGTTATTTTGGGTGCTGATTGTAAAGTATATTTTAAAGTAATGCAGAATTTATTGGTACAGTTTAGTAAAAGCAACAAACTCCATCCTTATCCCAGGTCCTCCAAAAGGACCCAATGTGGAGGTCCCTTGAGAGATGGCGGTAACAGATAAAATTAGATGAAATTGAAAAGGAGAGGGGTAGCAGGACGGCATAAGCAAACCCCACGGATCCAAATTAGGGGGCAAAGTCAAGCAGAGCTGCAAAAAAATGTCTTTGAGAGCATAGATAGGCACAAGAGGCGTAGGGATCGGCTTGGTTTCGGTTCTACTGTTTAGAAATCGGACCGAGCAATGTTAAGCCCATGTTGAAGTCTCACAGACTGTGCTCCATTCGGTTGGTTGATTGCAAGAGGAGAGACCTCTGTGTCCAGTTCAGTCCCATGGAGGGTCTCCTGGGCAAGCTCCCTGGTTGATCAGGTTCTTTGGGTTCTTCTACTGCTGAGCTTTCCCGAGATTTTCTAACTCTCTTCTCAAGATGTGGGTTGGTGGGACAGGTAAATTTGAAGGTGTACGACCTATTCAGGTCCAATCATCCCTAAAATAGTTATCAGATGATATTTGTACAACTATCAAGGAGTAAGATGTGTGTATGGGGGGGGGGGGGGGGGGAGAGACTTTCTATACATCACCCACAGCTCCCAGAGCAAGGAGTTAGAGTAGAACCCATCTTCAACCTTGGTGAGATGCCTGCTCACTTCCGAGCAAGGGGGTCAGAAATGCCGTTCTCTGCAGTGGAACCAACTTAATTTACACCGAAGCATTTTGCCGTCTTACACACACAGAAGAGCAGTCGCTGGGGTTATAAGTGACTTGAAGCCTGAGCATGCTTTTAATGAATGGGAATCATTTATTGCAGTTCCCAGCTTGTTTTTTCCGATGACCAGCCAGCGAGCAACGCGTAGACAGAGATTCCTACAAGGCAGGAGCAGAGCTGGGAGGCGAACAAAGCGTGCAGGACTGTATTACAATCCACGGCTGCGGCAGCAGGATTATACCTCTCTCATTCCTTATCCTGCATTCTCAACACCTCAATCACTTTCTGGTTCTCCATTCGGTCTTCTGTCCTCCGGCTCTCTCAGCATCTAGTCATCGGGGAATGATGCATATCCTAGAAGCACTTTTTGGATGCATTTTATCATTAGAAGCAGGCACGCTATTATCAACAATTAGGGGAGGGGGGATATGCTAGACATGCTAGAACTCCGAATTGCAAGAATCCATCTTATGCTAGACAAAATTCATTCTTTCTTGTTTTAAATTCAGCTGTGACGGCTCCTTGTATGGAAAGCTGCTTCAACATAACACAGCGGTAAGAGGACATAAAGCGAAGGGGGGGGGGGGGGATTGGAAAGACAGGGGAAGGGAGGGGGGAGAGTCAATGCACAGAACAGGCGGAGAGGTGTGTGAGAGAATTGGCAATCCCACAGACATCAAAGTACAGTGAGGGTATTACAGGGGAAACAGAGAAATGGTAGGAGTGGGTGAGAGATGGAGAGGGGGGACAGGCAAAAAAAAAAAAAACAGAGGGGGGGGTGACACATACAGAGAGAGCAAATTATTTGCTAAAGAGAAAGTGGAGTTTCACAGGGTTATTGCAGAGTCAGATTGTACTGCAATGCAGCAACTTAAATGGGGAAGAGGGAAACAATTGCACAGCTGGAAGGTCAAATGATGTCAAACTCTCTCTAGTACCAAGCGATGTCCATGACTGGTCTATGGGCAGATATGTAGGTACAGAGTCTGATCAACTCTGCGTGAAGACCAAGCACATCTGGAGCAAGATCTAGATATACAATCCATGTACATATAGAAATATGTAGGTCACTTCTAAAGAGCTCCAGCCCCAGGAGCCTGATCTAGGCGAGTCTCGTGCTCCTAAAATGCGTTGGGGTCAGAAAACATCATGGATAACACACAAAAAAAGACATTTTGAGTGTGAATGAGATTTGTTTAATTAGTTAAGGGTCTATTCAATAAAGAGAGAATTGCAGAATTTCAAACTTAAGGGCAAAGTAGCCGAGCTTGAATTTTTTTTTTACCTTTCAGCTGCATTGGAGAACTTTTCCAACTCAGCTACCTTGGCCTACAGTTTAACATTCCCATCTCAATGCCCTACAATTGTCTCTTTGAGTACGACCCTTTTTTTTTTTTAACTGCGGCAAAAGGTAGGACTTATTCATTCCTTCAGCTATGTAAGGGTTAAATTAAATTAATTGGCAGTAGTGTGTCTAAGCACAGCCGGGTGATTATTAACAGCGTATGGTTTAGTTTAATAAAGCCATTTTTAAAAAATATTATCTGTATTATTGGACTATGATCAGTAATCTATTTCAGATCTCTGGAACAACCATTGTTATTCACACGGTAATAGTATTAAAAAATATATGTTTCGCAAGAAATTGTACATTGTGAAAATCTCTATTTTTCCCAAAAGTGCACCCTGATTTTAGAAAAACGTCCGAGGGATGAAGAGTTGAGTGACACCTGCCAGGAATTGAACCTGCAAACCCCGAAGGTTGAACAGATTCCGCAGATGCTATACATTATCCCACCGAAGCCGTCTCACCATTAATAAGATACGTAATACAAGACGAACATGATAAATTGATTCTTTATATTAAGTTGCTGCCGGACAGCTGCTGGTGAACTGACAAGCGTCGGACAAATATTTAGCTTCTATCAGACTGTGGATTGTATCATTAGGTTATCAAGGTAATATACACAGTTATGGAAAGGATGGAAAGAGAGGGCATGGGAACAAGCACAATGAAGCAGAATTGATGGTACTAGCCTATGGGGTTATAGATTGAGGATGTGGACAGGTCTGGAGGATTAATGATAGAGCCTTCTTCAGGAGCATGACCTCCAACTAAAAGGTTCTTGAAATCTGGGGTCAGCTAAACAGATGTGTAGGTTTAATGGAATGTCAGACCACCCATTGGGGGCGGCATACAGGGGTCACCAGAAATGCAAATCCTGTATGCCTTCCTCCACAGTTAGCCTGGAGCTGGCTGGGCATGATGGGAATTAACACCGCAGCTGGGCCAATCCATGGTAATGTCGAACTGACGTTCCAATACTTGGTTATGTACGAAGGAAATAAAGGTTCTTTAAGTGGAGCAAAATCACCTTGGAAACCAAAAATGTATTAATATTCCAGAAAAATATTTGGAGAGGAAGAAAAAAAAAAAATTCTCCCTTAGTGCAACAGGAGTAGCCTATGCGTTTCGCAGTGCGTATTTTTTGTACTCCATAAGAAAGGCAAGGGAGCTGTACGGATCTGCGCCCTGTAAAACACGCGGATACAAACCTTATCTCGCTACCAGTATGTATGCTTTACATTTGCAAGCAATTTATCACGTTTGTCTGGGATAAAGAAAAAAAAACGAAATCCACGAAAGACTCTCAGCTGAACCATTTTATAGGACTTTGTGTAAAGATAAATGGAGTGTGTGTAAAAAAACAAACAAACAAGCAACTAAAACATTTTGTGGTGTTACAACATGACATTAAAGAACACTCCCCCATAAGATGGCAGCCCCCGTGTGCTTTTGCAAATTCAATGCTAAATAAACTTTTGAATGGTGCACAATCAGCCCCAATAAAAGAAACAATTAGGGTTCAGTCCCTCTCTCTTTACATTGCTTTTAAGAAGAGTAAACAGCATTACATTTTAACATTTTAATTACACAACATGCTTACAATGCTGAAAGTACAGAATAGGGTTGCCACCCATTCAAAAAAAAGATCCCAGCCTTGCTATTGCCTCCGCAGACTTTAGCATTTCAACCCCAGTACCAAATAGTGTGATTGTGATGATAACATTACCAAATGTCTGTTAACAAACAGACCGGTATTTGTTGGTCGTGCCTCATCAACTGCTCCTGTGTCCGCACTTGTTAAAATGCTGATTGGATTGCTTGGGTTGAAGCCATCAGTGTTTGCACATCTAGCGACCGCCACGCTTGCTCATTCCTCTTGACGCAGGTGGACCAAGGTGAGGCTGGCGAGGTCTGGGTCCTGCCAAGACATTAAGGTTTCTCTGTGGTCTGAGCAATTCTACCGCTTAGAGGGTGGATGTCTAGCCCAGGTCCCTTGCAGCCCATTTTGTGTGTCTAGAAAGCATGGGCTGAATGACCAGCATGCTAGAAACCCTGATTACTGCGACTATCTGCAGAAAGCAGCTTATTAAACAGCGGGTCGTTCCCCTTTAAGAGATCACCTGTCATCTCTAGTTAATAGCCAGGGAGTGTGGTGACCCCTGACACCGATTACTGCCATGTGTGCTGAATTATCAGGGAATGCAGAGCCCCCCCAAGATACATAATCCGACTTGATAGGTTACCCACCAGTCATGGCCCCTTCTAGCGTTTACAGACCGTGTACCAGTGGTTACAACCTCCAATTAGGACAAGCAGTGGGGAAAGCCTTTTAACACATTTGGGACATCATCGACGTATCCACAAATTGCTATGGGTCAGGCCTGAATGTGGTATATTACATTATCATGATTACTCAACATTTATACCGAAACAGTTCAATAGAAAGTCAAGATTTTAGTTTATGTATAATTGCGATTAAATGGGGATATCTGGGCCAAGGTTCTAAAGGTGATGTAATCAACAGGAACATTCCGTTGGCTTCCCTGGCGATTCCATCCACTTTTAGAACTCCCCCCCCCCCCTCTCTCTCTACCACCCCCTAAAGATTCCCTCCGGCCTACAATGATGTTTCTTGTGCAAATCAATGCAATCTGTAGTGTTTTGATAATTTCTGGTGAATTAATGGGCAAACAAACGGAAAAAAAAAAAAGTTTTATGTTATTTTACAGACATTTTTCCTTAAATAGGAGGAGGGAAAAATAAATAGAGATTTATTTTTAAACCCCTTCTTTAAAAAAAAATAAAGGCCAGTTAATGGCTTCTGTGAATCTGAAACCAGAGCCAGGCCGACTCTCGCCTCCCACCTCTCGCCTCCCACCTTTCCCATCCAGCAGGAAATTCCTGAGGTTAGTCAGAGAAAACAATGCAAAGGAATTTATTGCAATCCCCAAAAAGGACATCCAGAGAATTTAAGCAAATATCACAGTTTCCAAGAAAATGGTTTATTCCAAAAAAAAGAAAAAAAAAATGACATTCTAAATGATTAAAATATGTAATAAAACTGTCTTTGGAGGGTTGCTTTTGTCATTGCCAGATATAAACGAACATCCAGCCACACTATACACCTCACATTGGAGACAATGTTGGTTCGGAAGTTAAAGAACCATTCCGGTGTGGCCATTTCTGTACAGCTGTATGTTCGGAACTCTAAATATGTAGAATCTTTCAATACCTATTTTTATTGGACATAAAGGGGTGTCCGACTGGGGGATGGGACACTTCATCGCGGCTGTATCCGCGCAGCCGCTTCACCGCGACAGCTCGTCGCGGGAGATTTCATCGCGGGACATTTCATCGCTAAACGTAAGTTTAATTTAGTATTTTATCTATTTTAGTTTATTTTAGTAAGGGTGGTTAGAATTAGGGTTTAGGGGGTTAGAATTAGTTTTTAGGGTTCGGGTTAATTTAAGTATTAGGGTTTAGGGGGTTAATTTTAGTATTAGGGTTCGGGGGTTAGTATTAGGGTTTAGGGGTTAGTATTAGGGTTCGGGGGTTAGTATTAGGGTTTAGGGGGTTAATTTTAGTATTAGGGTTCGGGGGTTAGTATTAGGGTTTAGGGGTTAGTATTAGGGGTAGGGGGTTAGTATTAGGGTTCGGGGGTTAGTATTAGGGGTCGGGGGTTAATTTTTGTATTGGGTTTTGGGGTTAATTTTAGTATTGGGGTTTTGGGGTTATTTATTTATTAGGGGGGTTATTTTCTTTTTACTTTTACATTTGTAAGAGCTGACAGTTCAGCGCTGAACTGTCAGCTCTTACATAGCCGCGTCCGCGATGTAACGCCCGTGTTATTCTTCATTGCTGACAGTTCAGCGTTCTAACTGCCGTGCTGAACTGTCAGCGATGAAGCCGCGGCGAAGAAGAGTCCTAGACTCTCAGACTGGGCTGGAATAGTGGTTTTTTTTCATGGTGGTTGATTATCTGATTATTGATTCCTCCTTTCATTCAACTGCACGCAAGTTTCACCCATGTAAGACCACATGTCACATGTGCTGCATTTCATCATGTATGCAAACAGAAGCATATTTTGTTTTATTTATGTCAAAACTTCCCTATTCTCCCCTGACTTTGGAAGGATGACTGATAATCTGACTCAAGTTTCCGCAAGCCCCACCGGGGACACAGGCTGTTTTTTACACTTCTGCTGTGTTTGTGTTTAGCTGTAATCTTCCTCTCCCTTATTTATCAAGACCAAAAAATGTGATGTTTCAGGAAAATAGTAGTAGTATCCATGGAAACCAATGGAAAGGTACGTTTGCTCCAAATTTAGCACTTATTTTGAAAATAGCACCTGTTTTACCTTGATAAATTTGGCCCTAACAGTTTGTTTTCGGGATAAGAAGGGCTTTATTTAGATACCATTATTTTGATCACATCTTATAACTTACTATAAAAAAAAGAAACATGATGGCAAATGAAATTTAAAAAAACGAAACGTTTGCATGAATAATATTTCACACCTCTACAAACGCTCATAAAAAAAACCCTGCTAAATAGATTCTAATATTTGTCCTGAATTTAGAAATAGTCAATGGTTTTTCTGTTGTTTTCTGCAAGTTATAAGGCAATAAATGCAGTTAGCGTATTGCTTTTTTTTAAACTAATTTCTCCTCCGATGACCTTTTGACCCTAACCATAACCTAAGCCTAACTATAACCCTAAGGGCTCTAGAGGCAGTCTAGCAGCAGAGCAACGGAACTAATCTCTAATCACTTCCAAAGCTCTTGGCCACAACAGGGCATGCTGCCAATCCAACATGGCTGCACTATTTGGCATAGAGAGATACAGCAGGGGTCGTTAAGGTAGGATCTTATAGCAAGAAGATGGTTGTAATACTGAGAGCATAACTGAGAGTGATGGGCGCTTAGTTTTTTCTTGGAGTAGACCTTTAAATGGAGACTTTGACAGAGTTGAACCACTGCCCTACTGCCTGTAGGGGGTGTAATTAATGCATGGCTCCTTGGAAACTCACGGAAGTCTGCTAAAAGATGTCTGAGCATTAGGTATGTGTTAGGGTGGATGCAAGAAACAAAACACATCTAAGACTCTTTAAATGCTATTTACTGGCAACAGAATCAACTATAACGGTGTTTATTTTGGATTTCTCGTACATACAACTACATCAGGGTTGAAAGCCAGTTGAAGCTCTGTCTGACCACATCAATTTATTCTGTATGGAGCTAAGTTGTGTCTTGTTTAAAGTAACTTATCCTGATAACTATTGCGGTTAATTGTGTTACTTGAGTTTTTTCGGGGGGGGGGGGGGGCGGGGGGTGGTTTAAAAGGGGTTTATATAAATAAAAGACCAGCACTTTAGTTAAAAGTGGTTTCTGTGATTTCCAGTACCAACCGGTACAAGCTGTATTGTTTGCTTCTATTTTAATACGCGGGAATATGGCCAACTATAGAGAGGCGTCAGAGTTCTTCTCCCAGAATTCCAGTGAAGATGACATCACAGGCGTGGATGAGATCAAAAAGGACATGATCCGTTTCAGGGGAGCTTGCCAGTGGACAAGGTTCAGTAAAAACAGAGTGGATTAGATGTTCTTTCTATGGATTTACCATCGCCAAATATTCAAGTTTTATTGCAACATTTTCTTCTACTTGTAAGGCTTTATCGCTCAGCAGTGTTTTGCTGAGAGAATCTGTCGAAAGACAGTGTTCCTTTCCCAGAGACCTCTCAATGTGTCAAAACTCACAACTTCAGCTTGAGGTACAATTGCATTTCAAAGAAGGTTAATTATCATTAAATAGGGCTTTGAAATACAAATGAGCCCCCCCGGAGCCCACTGAAACATTTAAAGGGAACTTGGGGCTCAAGAAAATCTCTAAGCAAGCAGAATATTTTCAAAATGGAGCCCGTCATTAGGAATGTGTGCTTAAATAAAAATGTAAAATATCATGACAGATGAAGCTTAGAACATTTAAAATTATTCTTTTATTCATCCTAATAAGCCAATTTATTTAGGAAAAACAAGTGTGTTAATATATGTTTCATAAGAAATTATGGGTCGTCGGTTTATAGACTTTCAGCTTATAGAACAGCAATAGCATTACATGTATTCTATAAACCGAAAGTCTATAAACCGAACGTCGTTCGGTTTATAGACTTTCGGTTTATGGAATGTGTAGGTCAATTGATTGGTACGAACGAATAAAACGAAACAAAAATAATGAACGAATTTGTCTGAAATGAATGCAGTAATGAACGAAATTCGTTTTAGACGAAATAAATAATATTTTCGTCCGAATGGACGAAAACTAAACGAAAATTTTAGTTTTGCACATGTCTAGTTCTGGGTAAGTTCTGAAGGCTGTATCTATAATGATCGAACTAGCGACGGTTCTCATACACTATGAGAGGACAAGCAAGGGTCAATGAAGGAAGTGAGGCGGCACCCAGAGCCAGCCATAAGTGCAATGTAGGGTGGCATATTATAGGAAAGACAGATGTCCTTATCTCTGTAGCTTATGCCTTTTAAAAACCCAACCTTCAACACATTTCCCCAAAAGCAGGGCTCGACAAACCCCGGGCGCCAGGTCGCCATGGCGACCTGGAAATTAAGCCTGGCGCCCGGGTGCCGTTCCCTACATGACCCCCTTGCTGCTGCCGTTCGTGTGTTAGTGGATTTTTGCAGCGCGAGGGGGAGAAGTCTGTGCGGATCGCACAGACGGCAAGCTCCGCCCCCTCGCGCAGCGCGTGTGAGTACTGGGTGTCGTCACTTGACAACCCAGCACTCATCCGAAAGAGCAAGGAAGATCGGCTTCAGCACGAATGTTCCCCAGCCCTGCAATGAGGTAAGGCAGCAGGGAAGGAACATTCGTGCTGCAGCCGATCTTCACTGCTATTTCGGATGAGTGCTGGGTTGTCAAGTGACGACACCCAGCACTCACAACTTAAGACAGGGGGGGGGGGGGGGGGGGGTCAACTTTTGTATGTGTGAGGTGTATATGTGTATATGTGAGGTGTATATGTGAAGGGGGGGGGGGTATATGTGAGGTGTATATGTGAAGGGGGGGGGTGTATATGTGAGGTGTATATGTGAAGTGGGGGGGGGGTGTATATGTGAAGTGGGGGGGTGTATATGTGAAGTGGGTTGGTGTGTGTGTGTGTGTGTATATGTGAAGTGTGGTGTGTGTGTGTATATGTGAAGTGTGGTGTGTGTGTGTATATGTGAAGTGGGTGTGTGTGTGTGTGTGTATGTATATGTGAAGTGGGTTGGTGTGTGTTTGGTGTATATGTGATGTGGGTTGGTGTGTGTTTGGTGTATATGTGAAGTGGGTTGGTGTGTGTTTGGTGTATATGTGAAGTGGGTTGGTGTGTGTGTTTATGAATTGCGTGTATGTTTGCGTGATTGTCTGGCTCCTAAAAATTTTTGCTGGCTCCTAGAATCAAATTAAATTTGTCAAGCCCTGCCCAAAAGGATCTTACTCCAAAAAACAAATACTCACATACACAGTCTATTTAAAGACATTATTAAAACACTTACTAGATTTTAAAAAAAATTAAGATAAACATCAGGCACTTCATGTTTAACAATGGCGCAGTGACAGGACTGCCTTGGCAGTGAACAGCTACACACAGTTTTGTTTTTACGAGGCTCATTTAAGTGGTGATGGGCCCCAGATATTATAAGTCTTGGGTTAAGAACCATAAAACTGGCACCTTGGGAATTAAGCAAAAAATAAGCAAAGTTCCAAACATGGATCCCAGGATAGGTCCGAGAAGTTCCATAGAACAACGGTAATCTTTTAGAATGCAATGCAAACAGGAGTAAGGTAAGGTACGCGGAGTCTACAAAGGTGATACAACACCTACAACAATCTGTAACAATCTACATATTGCTGCACTTCTAGTGAACTTGATCTGGCTGCATAAGCACATGATCAGAGCATTGCAAAATACATACAAACACACTGAAAAGTACCTGGTATAATATCTTAAAATAATATAAGGTGTAAGATCTGTGTATGTCACACTCACTTTTCCCAGCATACAGCATGTGGGGTCATAACGGCCTTGTTGGAAGGTCATGGGTGGTAATAAAGGTCCTGTGGAAAGGTAAGTGGGGAAATGATGGCACATTATGGAAAAGTGGGACCATTCATGGCATTGTGCAAAGTCAGGTTATATGGCCCTGTGGAAATACATGGCAGTGTCAGTGGTGGTGTGGTGACATGTTGCGTGGTGGGTTAAGGAGTCCCAGGGCAGTTTTGACACCGTGACCACGTGGTTTCTAGTTCTATCGTTGCTTTTTCCTACTCGCAAATTGTATGTAGATACAGGGGCCGAAGCCTAGGGTTGCACGGGGGGGGGGCACGGATTTGGCTACCCAATAGTGGGTGTGCTTTTAACTTTTTCTAACTCCTCCCCTTTTGCAAACATGGCCCATGGTAAACAACAGAGCCAGACCAAGTCGTTTTTTAATATTTTTCCTGAGTTTAGAAATAGCCATGTTTACATGGTTTTCGGTTGGGTTTTTGTTTTTGCAAGTTATAGGGCAATAATCTAAAGTAGCATTTTTTTCTCCTAACAATTTTTCCGTACAGTGTCCATGTGATCCCAACCCCGATGATCATCTTAACCCTAACCCTAGGTTTTAGCCCTAACTAATCTGCTGATCCCATGAACAAACGAGGGTCTGTGGCGGCAGAGAGAGCCAGTCCCCGACCAGACCGGATGGAAACATGGCAGCTGTCGTTCACAGGATAAACTAGCAAAAGTACATGACTAGGGACAACTCAATTATTCACTTGCCTATATTAGAAGCACAAGTGAAAAATTTTAGTTATCCTGTAAAGGCCAAAGTAGCCGAGCTGGAAAAAAATTTCCAATTAAGTTACATTTAAAATTCTGCTACTTTGGCCTTGATTTTCCGATTTCACTGTCAGTTCTTTGCAGCTCCCTCTTTCATGAATAAAGCCCATCATTGAAAAAATAAGGGTCCTATTTGAACACACGGGGGCACACTGCTAGTGCTAGGTCAGGTGCCTGCATCCCCCCCCCCCCCCCACCCCCCCATGCATCCTGTTCCAGCCAGTCTATAAATATTGACCTTTGCGACACTCCCTTTCCTTCTCCATGTCCAGCATGACGCCACTCGGAAAGGAAAATGAAAAGGGAAAAAACGCTGAGCGAGATTATATAAACTTAATCTTGTGGTTTAAGGGAAAACAGGATATGAAAAATAAATAAACTGTAGCCTTTAAAGGGACACTAAAGGTTTGTTTTTTAACTTGTGCTTCTATATTAGAAGAAATGTCCATTGAACTGGCCTGATAGTACTTTTGATAGTACACGCCAGTTTATTCTCTGACGACTGCTGCCCTGATTCCATAGTAAGCAGGCAGCCGTCTGGTCGGCGACTGGCTCTCTCTGCTAGCGCAGAGAGAGACCCTCATTTTTGCATGGGATCGGTGGGGAGGACCTTAACTAGATCCCCTGCTAATCCCATGCAAAAACGAGGGTCTCTCTCTGTGCTAGCAGCGAGAAACCCTTGCATTCTGCTGTCAGAGAGGGGCGAGTTCTGATTGGCTGTGCGCATGCTGATGTTTATCAGCCCGCGACAACCAGGAACTGCTGTGTCTCGCATGTGAGACACAGGAGTTAGCAAATCCGCGTGTGTCTATTAAGATGCACGTCGGGTTTACTTAATTCTACCGGGACATGTATTGTTTAACCCTTCAAGGAAGCAAGGGTTAAACAACATTAAATGTTCTTTTAAAGGGAGACTAGTCAGAAAAAAAACCTCCAATTCCAATTTTATTTGAAGGGACTCCTGTGAATATAGAGATTACATATATAGATTTAAAATGGTCCATACCCTGTGCAGCTGTGGCGTCTCCTGTTTATGACATCACTTGTGGCTGCATATGCAAATGAACTACTTTTACTGGCATATAGGGTTGCCACCTTTTCTTCAGGAAAATACCGGCCTTGGTGCTGTCTCCATAGACTTAACATTGGCCTGAAGCCAATTTTTTACCGGCCTGCGGGTAAAATACTGGCCAGGGGCAACCCTACTGGCATATGTGTCATTTGCAAACATAGAAACATAGAATGTGTCGGCAGATAAGAACCATTCGGTCCATCTAGTCTGCCCAATTGTTTTTGAGTACTTTTATTAGTCCCCCGTTCCCTATCTTATAGCTCGGATAGCCTTGTGTCTATCCCACGCATGCTTAAAATCCTTGACTGTGTTTACCTCTACCACTTCTGCTGGAAGGCTATTCCATGCATCCACTACCCTCTCAGTAAAGTAATACTTCCTGATATTACTTTTAAATCGTTGCCCCTGTTCACTCGTCAAGAAATCCGTATCATACAACATGCACAAGTGATACCTGACCTTTGTGTACTATCACATTCACATTTAAAAAAAAAAATTCAAAATCCTAATGTCTTCTGTCTCTGTATTTTGTCTATTTATTATGTCAATTTTAAAACAGAGAAATTGAAAACAAAAAACAACAACTTTTTTTCCCCCCTTTTTTTCATCTATGAATTGATTTGCTAGTCTGCTAACCCAACCTGTCCCATCATTTTTCCTAATTGTTTATTCTTTGCTTCCACCGTGCAAAAAAAAAGGTTGTTTGGGTGACGGATTCCCTCTCATTGTAAAATGATTGCCAAATGTTTGTTTGTTTGTTTGTTTGTTTTGTGACCTATGTGGAATTTTATATTTCATAAACTGACACACATCTAATTAGCACATTTAATTCATGGGCTGACAAGTCTTTATCTATTTCACGCTTCCTATAGAAGAAGATCGGGACCTTTGTGGCCTTCATCATGCAGAGGTTTTAAAACACCAGTCACTAAAAGAAAAATGTTCTTATTTTCAATTTATCAGTGTCCTCTCATCAAGAAATGTGACCACAGACAGGCCGACATCAGGGGGTGACGGGCGATACTGACGTCCCAGAGCCTGGCGGGTCCAGGGGGCCCGGCGGGCCCAGGTAACACCAGGAAAATTTTAAATTCTCTGTTTAGCCGGTACGCGGCTGTGAGGCTCACCTCAAAGCCGCGCAGAATGCTTCTTTCACAGCCGCGGACCTGTAGAGCACCGGGAGACAGCAGCAAGGAGGTTAGTACTGGGAGGGGGGGGTGGTACATAACGTGCATTCTGAGGGGCAAAATCCTGGCATATTGAGGGGCAAAATCCTGGCATATTAAGTGGCAAAATCCTGGCATATTAATTGGAAAAATCCTGGCATATTAATTGGCCAACAAATGGCATATTGAGGGGCAAAATCCTGGCATATTAATTGGCAAATTCCTGGCATACTGAGGGCAAAATACTGACTTATTGAGTGGCAAAATATTACTGGCATATTGACTAACTGCTCCCATCCACCCTCCATATTACACTAGACCGGTATAACATGCTTGTGAGGGTAGGTGGGGCGAGTGGGAGATATTGCCGGGGGGGGGGGGGGGGGGGCAGAAAATTTGTTCAGTAAGGGGCCATGAAATTCCTGGTGGTGGCCCTACCACAGGATAGACTTAACAGAGGCTAAGGAATAAGGGACAAGGACAGTATTTAAAGAGATGAAATAACTACACACATTAACATGTATTTATAATATATCTTGCTTAGGGGGTCTTAATTGTTAATGTTTTGTATGTTGTGTATTGTGTCATGTATATCAGGGCTTGACAAATTTAATTAAGTTTTAGGAGCCAGCTAAAAAATTTAGGAGCCAGACAACGGCACATCACAAAATCATAAACGCACGGAGACAGTCACATACACCAACCATACACAGCCAGTTACATTCACACGCCACATACACAGCCAGTTACATTCATACACAGCCAGTTACATTCACACACACACGCCACATACACGGCCAGTTACATTTACACACACACACACAAACCACATACACGGCCAGTTACATTTACACACACACACACACACACCACATAGACAGCCAGTTACATTCACTCATACATACACACAGACCACATAGACAGCCAGTTACATTCACTCATACATACACACAGACCACATAGACAGCCAGTTACATTCACTCATACATACACACAGACCACATAGACAGCCAGTTACATTCACTCATACATACACAAAGACCACATAGACAGCCAGTTACATTCACTCATACATACACACAGACCACATAGACAGCCAGTTACATTCACTCATACATACACACAGACCACATAGACAGCCAGTTACATTCACTCATACATACACAAAGACCACATACACAGCCAGTTACATTCACTCATACATACACACAGACCACATAGACAGCCAGTTACATTCACTCATACATACACACAGACCACATACACAGCCAGTTACATTCACTCATACATACACAAAGACCACATACACAGCCAGTTACATTCACTCATACATACACAAAGACCACATACACAGCCAGTTACATTCACTCATACATACACACAGACCACATAGACAGCCAGTTACATTCACTCATACATACACAAAGACCACATACACAGCCAGTTACATTCACTCATACATACACAAAGACCACATAGACAGCCAGTTACATTCACTCATACATACACACAGACCACATAGACAGCCAGTTACATTCACTCATACATACACACAGACCACATAGACAGCCAGTTACATTCACTCATACATACACAAAGACCACATACACAGCCAGTTACATTCACTCATACATACACACAGACCACATAGACAGCCAGTTACATTCACTCATACATACACACAGACCACATAGACAGCCAGTTACATTCACACATACATACACACAGACCACATACACAGCCAGTTACATTCACTCATACATACACACAGACCACATAGACAGCCAGTTACATTCACACATACATACACAAAGACCACATACACAGCCAGTTACATTCACTCATACATACACAAAGACCACATAGACAGCCAGTTACATTCACTCATACATACACACAGACCACATAGACAGCCAGTTACATTCACTCATACATACACACAGACCACATAGACAGCCAGTTACATTCACTCATACATACACACAGACCACATAGACAGCCAGTTACATTCACTCATACATACACACAGACCACATAGACAGCCAGTTACATTCACTCATACATACACACAGACCACATAGACAGCCAGTTACATTCACACATACATACACACAGACCACATACACAGCCAGTTACATTCACTCATACATACACACAGACCACATAGACAGCCAGTTACATTCACACATACATACACAAAGACCACATACACAGCCAGTTACATTCACTCATACATACACAAAGACCACATAGACAGCCAGTTACATTCACTCATACATACACACAGACCACATAGACAGCCAGTTACATTCACTCATACATACACACAGACCACATAGACAGCCAGTTACATTCACTCATACATACACACAGACCACATAGACAGCCAGTTACATTCACTCATACATACACACAGACCACATAGACAGCCAGTTACATTCACTCATACATACACACAGACCACATAGACAGCCAGTTACATTCACTCATACATACACACAGACCACATACACAGCCAGTTACATTCACTCATACATACACAAAGACCACATACACAGCCAGTTACATTCACTCATACATACACAAAGACCACATACACAGCCAGTTACATTCACTCATACATACACACAGACCACATAGACAGCCAGTTACATTCACTCATACATACACAAAGACCACATACACAGCCAGTTACATTCACTCATACATACACAAAGACCACATAGACAGCCAGTTACATTCACTCATACATACACACAGACCACATAGACAGCCAGTTACATTCACTCATACATACACACAGACCACATAGACAGCCAGTTACATTCACTCATACATACACACAGACCACATAGACAGCCAGTTACATTCACTCATACATACACAAAGACCACATACACAGCCAGTTACATTCACTCATACATACACACAGACCACATAGACAGCCAGTTACATTCACTCATACATACACACAGACCACATAGACAGCCAGTTACATTCACACATACATACACACAGACCACATACACAGCCAGTTACATTCACTCATACATACACACAGACCACATAGACAGCCAGTTACATTCACTCATACATACACAAAGACCACATACACAGCCAGTTACATTCACTCATACATACACACAGACCACATAGACAGCCAGTTACATTCACTCATACATACACACAGACCACATAGACAGCCAGTTACATTCACACATACATACACACAGACCACATACACAGCCAGTTACATTCACTCATACATACACACAGACCACATAGACAGCCAGTTACATTCACACATACATACACAAAGACCACATACACAGCCAGTTACATTCACTCATACATACACAAAGACCACATAGACAGCCAGTTACATTCACTCATACATACACACAGACCACATAGACAGCCAGTTACATTCACTCATACATACACACAGACCACATAGACAGCCAGTTACATTCACTCATACATACACACAGACCACATAGACAGCCAGTTACATTCACTCATACATACACACAGACCACATAGACAGCCAGTTACATTCACTCATACATACACACAGACCACATAGACAGCCAGTTACATTCACACATACATACACACAGACCACATACACAGCCAGTTACATTCACTCATACATACACACAGACCACATAGACAGCCAGTTACATTCACACATACATACACAAAGACCACATAGACAGCCAGTTACATTCACTCATACATACACACAGACCACATACACAGCCAGTTACATTCACTCATACATACACAAAGACCACATAGACAGCCAGTTACATTCACTCATACATACACACAGACCACATAGACAGCCAGTTACATTCACTCATACATACACACAGACCACATAGACAGCCAGTTACATTCACTCATACATACACACAGACCACATAGACAGCCAGTTACATTCACTCATACATACACACAGACCACATAGACAGCCAGTTACATTCACTCATACATACACAAAGACCACATAGACAGCCAGTTACATTCACTCATACATACACACAGACCACATAGACAGCCAGTTACATTCACTCATACATATACATAGACCACATACACAGCCAGTTACATTCACTCATACATACACACAGACCACATACACAGCCAGTTACATTCACTCATACATACACACAGACCACATAGACAGCCAGTTACATTCACTCATACATACACACAGACCACATACACAGCCAGTTACATTCACTCATACATACACAAAGACCACATAGACAGCCAGTTACATTCACTCATACATACACACAGACCACATAGACAGCCAGTTACATTCACTCATACATACACACAGACCACATACACAGCCAGTTACATTCACTCATACATACACACAGACCACATACACAGCCAGTTACATTCACTCATACATACACACAGACCACATACACAGCCAGTTACATTCACTCATACATACACACAGACCACATACACAGCCAGTTACATTCACTCATACATACACACAGACCACATACACAGCCAGTTACCTTCACACATTTTTGCTCTTTAAAAAAAAAAAAACACAAAATTTTTATTTTTTACAGTGTCCTCCCTCCCTGCTGCTTACCTCATTGCAGGGGAGGGGGACATTAATGCTGGAGCCCGATCCTCTTTCGGTTTCTGCTAAGTGCCGAGTTGTCACGTGACACTCGGCACTACAACGTGTTGCGCGAGGGGGCGGAGCTTACAGTCTGTGTGATCCGAACAGACTTTCTCCCCTCGCGCTGCGTCTAACGGATGGCAGTCGGCAAGGGCTCCCTGTGACAAACAGCACCCGGGCGCCAGGTCTGATTTCCTGGTCGCCATGGCGACCTGGCGCCCGGGGTTTGTCGAGCCCTGATGTATATTGTATGTCTTTTTTTTCTATTTTTGTAATAAAAAAATAAAATAAAAAACCAAACATGTATTTATCAATTTATGTAGCACTTGGAACAAAGCATAGAACTAAAATCTACGTTAGACAAAACAGAGACAGACTGATCCTGCAGGTAGAGAGCCCTGCTCGCAAGCTTACAATCGAGTTTAAACAGAGCTTAGCCATTGAAAAACAATAAGGCTGACGTTCCAAGTTCTATCTTTAGCGGTATAAGTGTTATATTATAGAGTAGATGGATCTTCATCACATTAAAAAAAAAAAAATCTGTTCAACAGATAGCTTTGGATTTGGTTAAAACACACTATCCATCCTCCCATCACTAGAACAGCCGAGCAATTCTCAGAGGTTTACACAATACATATCTCTTCAGTCTATGTGAAGAGGATAATCCACCCTCCCCTGATAAAAGAAGATGGGAAGTCATCATGGTCATCAACTAAGGTCATGAAAATTGCAGGGAATTTAAGAGTTGAAAACATTCTCCCATTCATGCGTCGGAGAATTTTCCCAACTCATCTACTTAAAGGGACTGTCTAGAGTCCAAAATGCATCTTCCAAATATTACTGCATATTAATCTGCTTTCAAAGTACTTTAAAATGCATGTTTTACATTTTGCATTGCTTGAAATATAAAATACTTACAGCTAGATGAAACTGTGAAATTACAGCAGTTTGCAAGAAGCCAGGACTGCCCACACTAGCTGAGTAAAAGTCAGTTTCCTTTTTCTTCTGCAGGAACCAATGGGAATAATTTCATTCAAATGAATGGAAGTTCCTATTCTCTAGTGATGTCATCACACAATGTGTTGCACTGTTAAGAGATCCTATTGTGTACAAGAGCAAGGTCACTTAGAGTCCACACACTGTGCTCAATTCAAGGAGCAAAAGAAGTGACTAAATGAAACAAAACGTTATCTGCTCAGAGTCTATATAATCAGTGCTGCTGCAACTGACAGTCACTTTAAGTTTCAAATTCACTGCAATTCACTCTTTCATAAGTAAAGCCCAAAGTGCCCTATGGGGGAAACAAAACAGACCAGTGGTCTAGGTCGACCTTCATCTGCAATTTGCATGTTGAACCACAAGGTGATGTCATAAACCGGAGACACTACAGACCTATTTGGAACATTAAGTCTCTCTCACTGTCTGACATATAGATCAATGTATATTCTCAGGCCCTCTTTTAAAAAAAAAAAAAAAGATCCTTCTAGAAAGTACTGAAATGCTGGAGATATATTGGCTAGTTTGTGGCTTGGAAAGATGCAATCTAGTTTACAGAAAATCTTATAAATAAATCTCAGCGTCGCAGGGCACTAAAGATGGAGTCTTGCTTATCGGTTGATTGCACGAGGGGGAAATTTCTGTTGCCTTTTCAGATTAAACCTGCTCGGTATACTTCTATTGTCAGTATAAAGGGCCGCGGAGTGACCAGGCATGCAGAAATAGAGAATATATATATATTCACTACTGAACAACTGCTGACATCTAAAAGCCGATCAGGATCATAGAACAATAGCCGTGTGACATGATGGAGAGCAGACACTTCCCCAGTGCAAAACTAGCTTCCTGTGTTCTGAATCAATCTATAGTCTATTCTCTCGCTGGCTGCCTGGGGCTAACCTTGCAAGCCCGGGAAGGACGGCTATCTCCTCCGTGCCAATGTAAGATTGCCTTTCAATCAGGGATAGACGGCGCAGACAAAAACAATTCCCATGCTAATGTAATGTATTACTGTGCTTGATACTGTGCTTGGACACAGACAGGCCAAGAAATGATCCAAGTCGACACAGGAATACCTGCTACCCAAAAACGACCATCAACACGATATTTAACCATGTATACAATGTATTAATGGCACGCCACCGGTCCGATCAATGTAGTGACTAACCTTTGATCTGTACGTTGCAAATGCACAGGTAAAGAGAACAAAAAATGGTTCAAAATATTCCTGTGGGGGTCGGCCCAAAAATGACCATCAACACGATATTTAACCATGTATACAATGTATTAATGTCACGCCACCAATACAATCAATGTAGCAACTGAAATTTGATCTGTACGTTGCAAATGCATAGGTAAGGAAAACAAAAAATGGTTCAAAGCGTTCCGGTGGGGGGGGGGTCAGCCGTTTAAGACATCGCCTTGTGGCTTGACATGCAAAATGAAAATTTTCAGTGGGAAATATGTGATTTGCATTCTTAGGCATGAGGTGATGTCATAAACGTGAGACACCACAGACAGCTTCCACTTAGATCTTCGCATTATGTTAACGCAACATTTTCTCTAACTTCACGGCCCCTTTAAGCATTTTACACTATCCGGTATGCTGTTATTTTTTCTCTCTCTCTCTATAGATAAAGCGGATAAAAATGCTAAATGTGAACATGTCCCAGAGCATTTTCATAACAATGTGTAGTTCTAACTGGAGAGTAAGTGGGATATTTACACACACACACACACAGCCTAATAGCCACTGGGACATTTCTGCTAGACTTTGTAAGACAGGGCTTGACCAGTTTCTGAAGGTTCTAGGAGCCAAGCTAGCTGTTTTGGGGGCCAGATAAATGGTCCTTCCATTTTGGTTCTACATAAATCTCTAAGGAAGAACCAATAAAAAAAAAGGTTAGGAGCCAGAGCATGATCGCTGAGTGGTTATCTATACATTCTGAATAATACATAGACTACTAAGTCCCTACAATGAGGGAAGGTTATCCGGCTATCAAAGACCATTATTCTGGAAGAAGGATCGGATTTCTTTAATGATCCAATAAGGTTCGTGCATTGGTAAGCATTGCAAGGAAAATAACTCCATTCCTGTAGGACATACAAAATAGCAGCAGTAAGTTACCAGGAAAGCTGATAAGATGTCTTAATGGGCTGGGAAGATAAAACAAATAAATATATATTCCCGTACTGGAAAACAGTCTATATTTTGTGAATTTAAACTTGTCTCCATCAAAAAGTTTCACTTCCCCAACATAGCGGAGAAATTACTGTTAATAAGTTTTTTTGGGAACGCCAAAAATCATTTTTATATTACACCTGGAATGGTAACGTAATAGCAAGTGTCTTCCAGTGCTGAGGCTCTGCCCACCCCTATTACTCACTGTCTGCCAATTCCTTCCTCCTCCTTCACTCACCTTCTTCCTAAGCGTTTAAATGTATATTTTTCTTAGCCATCTCATTCGCATTCTTGTTCCAAGAAGTATTATTCAAAAACAACACGAAATAGGGAGAAATGGCCTTTCGTATAGATATATATAAAAAAAAAATACAAAAAAACCCCACTTATTATTAAAATTTTCTACCCTGAAAATTTGAGCAAGAGTTTTATTTATTGGGGAGGGTTTTGAAAATATATTTTGCTATATATTAAAAGCTAAATATGTTTTGGCTTGATGGGCTACCAGAATCAGAGACTTTTGCCAAAATGATTGCCATTTGGAGTCAAGAAGGTCCTTCATTGTTGACCTGATTTCTATATTGCTACCCAGAATCCCTTGCAGTGGGGTTGGCACTGTCAATTCTTCGGGGAAAAGTACGTTTTCTGCTCTTTTTGTTGGGTGTAGATGAGAGAGATTTATGGTCTGTACTAATACAGTGGTGCCCATCATAGGCGTGCGCAGCCTATTGCATTAGGGTGTGCACCCTAAAGCACAAACACACACGCCGCACACGTGTGTGTGTATAGATATATAGATAGATATATATCTATCTATATATCTATACACACACACATACACAAATGCACTCTGCATACTTACATACAGACCCGCATTCATATAATTATCAATATAAACAAACATTTAAAAACTGTATTAAAACTTTTTTTTTATTAATTAAGCATTTAGCAATGTAAACAAACATTTCACATTTTTTAACTTAAAAAAACACTTACTTAAAGTTTACCAGCCAGCCGGCCGCCCCAGAACCCCTCCTGGGAAAAAACGATGTGCCTGTGCTCCGCTCTGCACCCTCTCCTCTGGCACTGCGGCTGGGCCTCACCCTTGCGTTGCCGTGACTCCGCCTCTGCGTGACGTCACGGAACGCGTGTACGCGAACGCGTACATTACAGGGGAGGTCTGAGGGAGGAGAAAGTCCGTCCTTCACTATGCGGCGCTTCCGCTCGCATAGTGAAGGATCGGATTAGGAGACAAACTCGGGCGGCAGACGGCAGTGCAGCACGGAGGCAGGGCCGTCTTTAATAGTGATTGGACCCTGGGCAAGCATTTGCTTGGGCCCCCTGGATCCTGCCCCCTCCCCTGCATGCAATCCCGCCATCCATCGCGATGTTACCCCCCCCCCCCCCACACACACACACACATATGCCATAATTGTTGTGCCATTCAGATGCCAGTAATATTGTAACTTTCGGATGCCAGTAATATTGTGCCAGTCAGAGCCCAGTAATATTGTGCCAGTCAGAGCCTAGTAATATTGTGCCAGTCAGATGCCTGCAATATTGTGCCAGTCAGATGCCTGCAATAGTGTGCCAGTCAGAGCCCAGTAATAATGTGCCAGTCAGATGCCAGTAATATTGTGCCAGTCAGATACCAATAATATTGTGCCAGTCAGATACCAATAATATTGTGCCAGTCAGATACCAGGAATATTGTGCCTGTCAGAGCCCAGGAATATGGTGCCTGTCAGATGCCTGTAATATTATGCCAGTCAGATGCCTGTAATAGTGTGCAGTCAGAGGCCAGGAATATTGTGCCAGTCAGATGCCTGTAATATTGTGCCAGTCAGATGCCTGTAATATTATGCCAGTCAGATGCTTGTAATAGTGTGCCAGTCAGAGCCCAGGAATATAGTGCCAATCAGATGCCCAGTAATATAGTGCCAATCAGATGCCAAGTAATATAGTGCCAGTCAGATACACAGTAATATAGTGCCAATCAGATACCCAGTAATATAGTGCCAATCATATGCCCAGTAATATAGTGCCAATCAGATGCCAAGTAATATAGTGCCAATCAGATGCCCAGTAATATAGTGCCAATCAGATGCCAAGTAATATAGTGCCAGTCAGATACCCAGTAATATAGTGCCAATCAGATGCCAAGTAATATAGTGCCAATCAGATACCCAGTAATATAGTGCCAATCAGATGCCAAGTAATATAGTGCCAATCAGATACCCAGTAATATAGTGCCAATCAGATACCCAGTAATATAGTGACAGTCAGATGCCAAGTAATATAGTGCCAATCAGATGCCCAGTAATATTGTGCCAATCATACCAGGAATATTGTGCCAATCAGATACCCAGTAATATTGTGCCAATCATATACCAGGAATATAGTGCCAATCAGATGCCCAGTAATATAGTGCCAATCAGATGCCCAGTAATATAGTGCCAATCAGATGCCAAGTAATATAGTGCCAATCAGATGCCCAGTAATATTGTGCCAATCATACCAGGAATATTGTGCCAATCAGATACCCAGTAATATTGTGCCAATCATATACCAGGAATATAGTGCCAATCAGATGCCCAGTAATATAGTGCCAATCAGATGCCCAGTAATATAGTGCCAGTCAGATACCCAGTAATATTGTGCCAGTCAGATACCCAGTAATATTGTGCCAATCAGATACCCAGTAATATTGTGCCAGTCAGATGCCCAGTAATATAGTGCCAATCAGATTCCGAGTAATATTGTGCCAATCAGATACCCAGTAATATAGTGCCAATCAGATTCCCAGTAATATAGTGCCAATCAGATGCCCAGTAATATAGTGCCAATCAGATACCCAGTAATATAGTGCCAATCAGATACCCAGTAATATTGTGCCAGTCAGATACCCAGTAATATAGTGCCAATCAGATTCCCAGTAATATTGTGCCAATCAGATACCCAGTAATATTGTGCCAGTCAGATACCCAGTAATATAGTGCCAATCAGATACCCAGTAATATAGTGCCAATCAGATACCCAGTAATATAGTGCCATTCAGATACCCAGTAATATTGTGCCAATCAGATACCCAGTAATATTGTGCCAGTCAGATACCCAGTAATATAGTGCCAATCAGATTCCCAGTAATATTGTGCCAGTCAGATACCAGGAATATTGTGCCAGCCAGACACCCCCCCCCCCCCCGTACTTACACTTCACTGCTCCGTGTCCCCCGCCGGATGTCTCCTCCGTGCAGTCTTCCCTCTTGCACGGAGGAGGGAAACAGAAACCGAAACCGGATGTGACGCGACGTCACATCCGGCGTTAGTTTTTTTTTTTTTTTTTTCCGGCCGTCGCATCCATCGGATGCGGCTTGCCGGAAAAAAGCGTTCACAAGCGCAATGCGCTGTGAACGCGGTAGCAGGGGCTGGGGGCCCACGGGACAGCTGCCTTGAGGCCCCCCAGGAGTAAATGGGCCCAGGGCAGCTGCCCCGTTTGCCCCGCGTTAAAGACGGCCCTGCACGGATTAGGGTGTGCCCAGGCACACCCGGCACACCCCGTGCGCACGCCTATGGTGCCCATCATGTAGGAGTAGCTTTCCACAGCTTTCAAAACATTTTGAGGTTCGAAAAAAACGCAAATATATTTTATGTGCAAAACTATTTTTGCGCTTTGCTCCTATTGCGATGTACTAAACATGTAACGCTCCAATAGTACATACGCGCAGATTACGAATAAAAACAGGCAAGTTTGTGAATATTTTTTCTACCTCTTTTGACAGCGCTCGCTAAAAGCTGGTGTCATTTTCACACGCAAATAAGAATTATTTTTCACAAAATATTCGCAAAGCTCTTTAGCGCGGCGCAAATATAATCGCAATTTATTAGCGTGACCGGAAAAATGCACGCTAAATAAAAATAAACGGAAGAGGCGCAAATCAGGGAAAAACAAGCGCAGAATCTTACAAATAGTCGCAAATTGCTCCTTACTCATGTTTTACCTACTTTTTACCCCACCGCACTTGTTTAGTACATGGCCCCGTTAAAGCGCAATCTGAAAAAGGGCCCGTCTGTCTGCACTGGGTCACTCTCCGCAATCTAGTAGGTAAAGGTCGAGTAGGACACAAATACACGATTGCAGAGAACACTCAAGTTTGGAGCTGCAGGGCAGAGGAAAACTAAAAGGTCTGCTCAAGAGAGAGAGAGAGAGAGAGAGAGAATTGCAGGGAATTGAGAAGGCAATTTCAAACTTAAGGCCAAAGTAGCCGAGCTGGAAACATCCCCCCATTCAGCTGCATTAGAGATTTTTTTTTTTTTCAAATCAACTACATCGGTCTAACGTTTGAAATTCCCCTGCTACTCTCTTTATTGACCAGATAAATTTGCACCTTTATATGCAAATGAACTGCTTTCAAATGGGAAATAGACAGTTGCCAAGTCTATCCTCCTTTTTATTGGTGGGTAGGCGAACGCTTCTGTTGCCCATTGAAGAAATGCAGCCCTTCATCCAATGGTTCGGAGAAAGATGCTGCCTTAGAGAGATGAAAGGCACTAGCAGTGCAATATAGATGGGGTATCCAGCCGCTGGTGAAGGCAAGCTGCAAGGAAGAATAGGATATAGATGGGACTGTACTGTACTGTTTCAGTGTGAGGTCATTGAAGAAAGCCCCTCTAACAGGCCTCCCATCAACTATTAACTGCTCTGCTTGCTGCAGTGTACAGATCTGTGCATGTAACTGCACGGAGTACACATACTCTGCTCTGTTAGTAACAGACACACATTAATCCATGTTTTATACAAACATCTCTCTCTACAATGCATATATTAAATATACACTGCTCTGCTTATTACAGATACGTAGCAACCTCCACAGAGCCTAACATGCAGTATCCCCCTCTATTTTAATAGCGTTACCCACCCGCATACATCACTGCGGAACAAGTCAGTACATGAATAATAAATTATAACGTCTATATAAATAAATACATCGGAGTCTATTCAATAAAGAGAGACTTGCAGGGAAATGAGAAGGGTATTTCAAACTTTAGTCCAAAGTTGCCGATTTGGCAAAATTTTTTAAAAACACCCCCTTTTTCACCAATTCTCAGTGTACGCTTTTTAAAATCACGCCCAGTCACGAGGCCAGTTTTTTTACGCCTCACGGCGGGCAATATACAGAAAATGGAATTAATCTATTAACGTTTCCTCCTGGCTGACCTTCAACATATTCCGTAAGTTTAACTAAATTAAGAACGTTTAGTTTGATGAAACCGATTTTCATTTTAGTGGTCCTGAGGAACATTGGGGGTATTTTTGTAAAACAAAACGAAACTTTCAAATGCAAAACTTTCATAAAGAAATAGAAGATTTCCCCGAGTGTTTGCATGCACGGGGAATTAAATAAGCAGCACATTTGATTAAGGTCTGAATATACAGGTTAAATATCCCTTATCCAAAAATCCATTTCTCCCCCACCCCAAAAAAAATCTGATTTTGCCCCAAATTGCAAACTCCACACACCTGTCAGAAAGCAAGTGCACAGCAGTTTATTCAGTGTCCAGCCCCCTTAAGCTGTGATATAGCCTTTGCATGCATGCTCAGATCCCCCACGCCCACAAAGGGTCATACAATGACACGTGTGCAGACCTGACACGCCAACGGCAGGTTCCCAACGATGTCATACATCACAGCTATATCACGGTAACAGTGATTAATTTGCTCTATACAGTATTGACACTGATATTACTGTACTGTACTGAGATGCTTTATTAAATCTTATTGGTGACCATGCTCGGTTATCCAAAATGACCCATTATGCAAAATAGTTCTGGTCCCAAGCATTTCGGATAAGGAATAGGACTTAATCGTGATCACGCTATGAACACAACACGAACAATACAAACAAACAAACCAAAAAAACATTACAAACATGCAAGGAAATAAAAAATAAAAAAAATGTAATTTTCCAGTTCAACGGACAAGGATCTCAGCTCCATAACTCAGTCGAAGAGTGCATTTAATAATGGGGATACAGCGGCTCGCGCTATTGATCTAGCAGAAAATAGAGGCGAGCATTAGTTAGGGCGTTGGATGACAGATTGTGCATGGCTATAACAATCTGTCAGTGGAGACGATGTCAATTTGCTGATTTCAACAGAGAATGCAAACACCAGTGGATATGAGAACCGTCCAGACTGTGTATGCAGAGAAGTCATCTTTGTAACATTGTATTGTTTAGAAGATATCACTGGTATATTAGCATAAACAAAAACTAAGCACTAGGACACATGTTCTCCAGTATCTAATTATGGGCATGGCCTACGCAGAGCCTGCCTGGTATATTATTTGAGTCTGTGACTAGCTTAGCGCACCAATATTGAGGTTGTTGGCTCCTCTTGGTCTGGTTGAAGCTTGCTGTCTGGTGTGGGTTAATTGGAAGAAGGTTTAATTGTACCTCTTCCAATATATTACAAATGTTTTGGTAGCTATATAGATTTCTTTGTGTGCCCACTACAGAGGAGGTTAGGTTCTCACCCTATTGAGAGAGTGACTTGATGTGGCAGGTGAGCGCAATTATGCTTTGGCCAATTAAAAGAACCAAAAACTCTCATTTATATAACTTTTTTTAGGATGAGAAGCTTTTTATTGTTTTCTACTGCGGTGCTTGCTCCCTTGTTTTGTTAGACTGATCTCGGTATTTAGCGATAATCTGCAGAAAGCAGTATATGTAAAACAAACAGTGGGTTGTTCCCCTTTAAGAGACCAATAAGGGGGGTCTGGAGGCTAAGACTGAGCCTATCTGGACATATTACAAATCATCTGCTCCTTTGTTTCTCCCCTACATAACTAATGATAACTTCTAAAACACATTAACTAAAAGTGATTAAACAGCTAAATTATTATTATTATTCCCCATTTAAGCACAGGCCTCCCCACCAGGATAGAAACTGCTGAACCATTGGAAAAAAGGTCACATTTTATTCTTCAAAGTAAACATGTTTGAAGGTGAAACGGAAAAATGTAACGATTATTCGACCGGCCATACTTTTGCGGCAATAAATTAGGTTGAAGCATTTCATTTAAAATACATGTTTTTATTTCGTTAATAGCATTTGAATGGATTTGTGTCTATTTGCGAGGCGGGGGGAATAAATTGCCCCTTTGGCTTTCCGAATTCTCAGTTCATGAAATCACTAAAAACTTTACAACATTTATTTTCCTTCTGTTATAGAAGCAAAACCTGTGTTTAAAAATAACAAGTACGAATAATTCAAAAGCCGGCTTGATATAAAACTAGTGTTCACCGTAACAGAAGAAATGTGTTTGAGATGTGGGTGTGTCGTCTATTGATGACATCACCCTGTGGCCTGATATGTAAATTACAAGTTCTCTCCCAGCTGATTGGGAGACTTTTTTTTAGTTTTTCCCAACCTCAAACTGTAAATTAGGCAAAGGTTTTTTATGTTTCTATTAGGACCTTCGCACTGGTAATCACCTGTAAGCAAAGAAAACGCCATGCATTTTAATCATTACATGGCGTTTTCCCAAGACCGACTTTTAATCATTCAGGGGTTGTTGATTTTTTTTTTTTTTAAAGTAATGAATTCTCCAGCTCTGCAAGGTCTCTGCTGAACAGAGCACAAGTGTAGTAAAATAACATGAGAGGGTGCCAATTTCTCCCCAAATGACAAACATTTCCTTTATTTGGGGGGGGGGGGGGGGAGTCTGTGGTCCCATGATCAAATGTGACTTTTGCCAGTCATTGTCAATACCGGTAAAGAATGACTTAATAGAGGATATACCCCGTGACCTTTTATCAGCAATTTTTCCAGCCGATCTTAGCATTTTGGCACTAGAAAAAAAAAGTAGTGAGGTATTGGAGTTCTCCTATAATTAGTAGCCCCCGAAAAAGTCTGGTGAGACAGCTTCGTTGGCTAGGGTCGGATCTGTTTAACATTTGGAGTTGCAGGTTCAATTCCCGACTCAGCCCTACATCCATTCAAGATCAAGAAAATGAATGCCATTAAATTAAATTAAATTAGCAAAACCAGAAAATATCAGAACATTTCCTTCTTGTATGCTATTATTATTAACCCTATAACAGAGTTTAATCAATGGAATCTTGTTTTATGTATTTTTTTTAATTTTTCACCTTAATAGTTATACGAAAATAAAAATAATAAACATCAACCTTTTCTGCATCATATATATATATATATATATATATATATATATATATATATACCGTATATATATATATATATATATATATATATATATATATATATACCGTATATATATATATATATATATATATATATATATATATATATATATACCGTATATATATATACATATATATATATATATATATATATTTATATATATATATATATATAACTCAATTTAAACATGTAGAATAATTAGCTTGGCATTGTGCTAGCAAAAAAATAGAGAAATACATGCTTTGAATGTGTTTCTGGTTAATGACATCATCTTGGGGAGCAATATGCAAATTACCCATGACTTTATTTGCATATAAAGCCACAAGATGTCATGGACAGGAGACAGAGCAGACCCATTTAAAAACACATTTGCAATTCCCAGATCTTTTTTCTACATTCACAGTAAGTAATAGTTTAGGTGATGGGGTCCCTTTAAAGGTTTTAAAGTACGAAAGACAGGATGAGAGGGGGGGGGGGGGGGGGGACCATTAAAAATGATCAGAACCAGAAGAGTACTACCAAAATTCAACAACTTAATAGAGGAAGTACAGAGGCAACAAGATAAGGGGCTGGTTTATTTGGAGTAAAGAAAAAAAATTGAACTTGTTTGACAAGAGCAGATATAGAGAAACATAATATTCTCTTAAAGTTCTATCTATTTTATTATCTGTATTTTTTATATGTTATTATATGTTAAATGCACTTAATTGTACTTTAAAACAAATTACAGTTCTTTCCGAGGAGGCCTCTAGTTTATGTGACTTTAGCGAGTGGTAGGACACTACAGCTTTTATCATGTCCCCCTCTGAGAAAGTGCTGTCTTTGGCCATTACTGTGGGATAAGCCTCTCTCTGTTCAAATCAGCTATTTTAACTGACATAACTACTGCCAAAATGCACCGAAACAAAGTGTTAAAGGGAAATTAACATAAAATAATGCATATATTAATGTAAATATACTATTATAATATGTTGCCTTGATAGATTAGAATTTTGTATGAATAATCGAGTTTAAAATTGGTTTACTTTCTTAATTCTTGTACACAATTCATTTTGCCAACTAAAATCTGGAGAATGGATATGGGCGAATTTCGTGTATATATTCCGAATTTGGAAAGTGTTATGGGGTGATCAGTATATAATGTATACTTTTTATAGTGATATTGGCCCGATCCAAAGGCTTCCCGGAGTTTCGGTTTCTGAACAGCCTGAACAGTAGTCGAATTTCGTCATTTTTTTCAAAATTTGTCTCCTTTACCCAATCTAGCCCCCAACTCATAGTGAAATAGGGCACCCGTGTCACCAAAAAACAGATACGAAAAGAAGGCCATTTTTGTATAGGGAGTATCACAGAGCAACAAAACACCTATATTAACCATTAGGAGGTAAAGTGGGGTTCCCCGGCTCTGGCTCAGAACGGAGGCAGAGTCAGTCGGGAGGCTTGCGCATGATGAAAAGGTCACCAATCAGAGCAGGAGCAGAGAGAGACAGTCGTCAAACCAGACGGGGCTCATGCATCCGCAGTTTGCGGTCAGAGGATAAACTGGCTTGTCCTGTCAAAAGTAGTAGTATCATACTAAAGGCATACAGTAGTAGTATGAAGCACATGTGGGGGGGAAAGAAAGGTGTAGCTGTGCTTTAAATATTGTCTGTTAGCAGTGATTGGTGGAAAGAACTTACATCATGTAAATCCAGCAATTACTGAGCAAGAGGTCAAATGTTAACTAAACACAATCAATACTTGAAAAAATAAACAAACAGATGATACATAACGAATGCTGAGAATGTTGCCTAGAGGAATGTAGTCTGCTTTGTGGTGCAGAGAAGAGCTGTCAATCAATTCTCCTCGACCCCCCCTTTTCTATATAAGGAGTTATAGGTTATGTTCCTCTGTCCCCGTTACATCTGGGAAATGCTGGCGTCTGAGAGACCTCCTGATTTCACACACCCAAAAAATGAAATTTAAAAAAAGAAAATGATAAAAATAATCAAATCTTGCTGCCTATTTTTAGTCTCATTTATTGTTTATACCCCATATGGCTTTGATAGTATTATTATTAGAAAAGTACGACTTTTTTTCTTTTCTTTCTTTTTTTTTTTTAGTTTTTTTTTTTTTTTCTTTCTTTTTTTTTTTTCGTAGCTGACAGGCCAGCCCCCTAATGGAACCCAGATGTGGCTTGCTGCTGGATTAAATGCCAGAGATGCTGGCGGAGGTCCCTGCTCTTTAAAAAAAAAGGCGCACATGGTTGGGAGGGAGAGAGACTAGGAAAGCTAAATACTTCTGTTCTGGCTTTCAGACGCTGTGGCTCTTTGGGACCCTCCAGCAGCTTGAAAAACCATTAGCCAATTATTTTTTTTACAGAAGCAGAGACCTGGATCTGAAAGGGTTAACGGCAGTGGCTCATCAATCCAAGCCAGGGGTGGCTTTAGGTTTTTGGGGTCCTTGAGTTAATAAAAATAAAAAAAAAATTCAGATGGGTCAATTATTTACCCCCCCAAACCCCCCCCCCCCTGCTGCTCCTAGTTAGTTAGGTGCTAAAATAGATGGCTAGCACAAAGTCACCTCCCCCCCCCCCCCCCCCCCCCCGAAATTAATGCTATTATTAAAAAATAAATAAAATAATTTTATCAAGTATTTTTTACTTAGGTACAAATATAGGCACTGTATCACATATACATTGTTTTACTGTACAGAATACCAAAAAAATATTAAAAATGATCCATACATTGTGTCTGTGGTGTCTCCAGTTTATGACACCATCTGCGGCTTTTTATGCAAATGAACTGCTATCCAATGGGAAATGTGTCAATTGCCTCGCAAGTCACAGGTGATGTCATAAGCATGCGTCAGACCCATTTAAAACACATGTCCCTCCTAATTTGGGCATTTGCTTGCAATTTTGCTAACACAATGTATAGATCATTTTCATTCATGTTTTATTCTCTACTTTCAAAGTAAAAAAAAAAAAAAAGGCGATACTGTCCCTTTAAAAAAATAAAAAAATAAAAAATTGGGAAAAAAAGCCTGTTAATGTTTCCAGGAACGTATATCAGTAGAGGAAGTCGCAGTGTGGAAAGTCCAATATGGGGGGCGCGTCCACTTGTTGAAAGCATCCTCTTTAAGTACGGTAATAAAAATAAAGTGGGCTGAGGGGGTCGGCGGGAGACCTGGGATCACAAACACCTCTGTTAGTCAGCTCCCAGGGGCTCAAAATGGAGCAGGAATTCTGAAACGGCGCAAGGTGGAGCAGACACAATACAAGCACAATATGTACGGCTCCACCGAGGCTGGCCAACAGACGTGACAGCACGTGCGAGCAATAAAGAATAGACAGAGGGAGGGTTAACTCATGTGAAATCCAGATGTGTGCTTTTAATGTTTACTCCACTAGGCCTCAGTTTCCACTCCTACAGTAACCCAGACATCAGTTACAAATATACGTATTCACGAATTGGAAGCATAAACTAATTGTTATTAAAAAAAAATGGAAGAAAAACTTTTTGTACAAATGCGCATTACGTTCGCCGGTCAAAACATTTCTCGGCTTCAAGGTGTCAAAATTTGAAGTGCGCATTAGATCCGATGGCGCATTAGATTTGCATAAATACGGTATATATATATATATATATATATATATATATATATATATATATATATATAAAAAGGAGACACTTCACTGAGGACAGCACCAATGTGTATTGTGATAAAAAAAAAAATAGTATTAAGAATTTAAAATAATTATATTATATATATTATATAAATAATTAGTTCACATTATAATTTGGAACAACCAGTTAGCCATAACAAATATATATTTATATATATATGTATATATATTATTAACCTATATATGCGTGACATATATTTTCTTCACACATTTAATTTAGCATCGTTCATGTGTTCATTATTCAGAGATTTTTCCCTTTTTGCACAGTCGGATAGTGCTGTGGGCAAGTAAATACTCAATATCCTCTGAGAGCCAATTTAGATTATTTCTGTAGAGAAGCCTTTTGCTTGTGATTTAAGCACTTTATTCACCTTTTTTGTTTTTGCCATGATTAATTCGCTTTAATATTTAACACGGAGTGTATCACCTCACTGGCATGTTATTTTATTTACCGTCGTACCCATATTTTTATTTCTTTTCGGTAAGATACGTGTACAAGCAAAGAAGTGTTAAAAGTATTGAAATCGCCATGGAAACCAACGGAACGCTCGGGTCGGGTGTTCCATTTCTAGAACTTTGCCCCGGGTGATTAGAATTAGCCACTCTTACACCAAACTGGCCACGAAAGAAACCACAAATAACCAAACACACACAAGTACGCCTGTTTCTTCCCGTCACTGGGGCCAGTGATATTTTTTTTATATAAAAGACATGTTTTAAAGACTCTGTGCTGTTTAAATTGCTTCTCACTACAGGAAAATGACTGGTACGCTCTCCAGTGACATCATCTTCCTGTGCCTGTGGGCATCTCCATGAAGAAGCGGTATCCCTTTGATGATCAAGCCAGCAGTCGTGTGTCACATCAAAGTACTCCCAGCTAATCCACTCTTTAGCATGCTGGCGTCACTGGATCGGCAGCAATGCATTCTGGGAGTTCTAAGACACACCGTGCTGAATAACATACAGAATACTACAACAGTTCCATTTTGTTGGGCCTATCCCCCCAGTGTTTGGATGGCCCCATCAAAATCTCTGTTCTTACACATATCAAATTTTTATAGAGCAGAAAAATATTCAATACTGAGGGGGGAGGGGGGGGGGACAAAGAACAAAGCATTATGGGTAAGTATGGTAATTATGGGCAGCACTGTTTGAAAGCCACGGGTGGAGCACAGTTGACGTGGCTTGAGTAAGCAGAACATTAACGTGGAGATACAAGTCAAGGTGATCTCCAGAGTAAACGACCTTCCCTGCCACACTAAGGATGATGCAGGGTCTGTAGTTTTATCGGAGCCATACTTTAAGGCTGATGTGGGTTTGGTGTTGTAAGTTAAGTTGTAAAACCAGCCCCACCAATAACCACAAGAAAGAGCGCTATCCCAGCCAAACCGGGGGGGGGGGGGGGGGTCGTTGCTTTCTGTTCCAGCTGTATCAGCTCCTGGAATTGAGCAGGATGTAGGATATGCAAGAAAGGGAAGCCATGAGAAAGAAATCACATATCCGGGTTTAGCCAGGGCTTTATGGATACACACCTTGGAAGCCATAGAACAGAGTTGATAAACCTATATCTGGACGGGGCAGGAGGAAACTCCCTCAGTATGTACTTGTTGGGGGAAAAAAGATGGAGATTAAGAGTAATTTTGTTCATGGTTGTAAAATTCAGCCATATCATTTGGAAGAATCGGTCTTTTTAAAGGCCCCAATGGAAAACAAAATCAACTTCGTTCTCGGCTTGACAAATCCCAGGAGCCCCGGGCTTCGAATATCCTCACTTTTTAAAAATTGTGTTACACTGGATGTACCATTTCCCTGGCTCCTAAAAAAAAATAGCTGGGCTGGCTCCTGATTTGGTCTGTTTGGCTCCTAAATTTTACAATTCGAAAAAAATATATATGTGTCAAAACACTCCGAGCAGAAACAGGTAAAAGGATAGCACCGGGTACGCGGTAATACTGGAAACAGGTAGCGTTATAACGGTAACCTAAGTGGGCTAACTGAGAAATGGATTGCAAGCTTTGAAGCCTAAATGAAGGTTTGAGGACGTTACATGGCGTCTTGGACTGGAAGAAGTTCTTAGAATTCTAGAGCAGGGCTCGACAATACTTATGAGCCAAACAGACCATGTTAGGGGCCAGCCTGGCTATTTAAAGGGGCCAGGGAAATGAAGTTCTATGTAAAACATTTAAAGCAGTAAAAGCCAAGGGTTTAAAGGAGCCATGGCTTCCCGACTCCTGGGAAACACTTTCGATGGAGAAAATGGCGGTATTCCTTGATGGCAAGAGCACAGATCTTCTTAAAAGTACAGGCAATGGTACCCCAGATACCACCTGGTACTTTAAATACCCAGACAAATGTACAAGCGCATTGCTCTCACCCAGTGATGGCGAACATTTGTGATCTTGAGGAAGCCAAGATGAGTCTCTTAAATTGCCCTCAAATTTCCCCAAAAAATTTCCGCCCATCAATATCAGCCACCCTGCTCATTCTCGCTCTCCTTCCCTTCCTATAATATCTGTTACATCAATGAGATCGAGCACAAACTGTGCACTAAAGAGCCTAATATCCACCAGTATCCCTCGTACAGCATAATATTTACTGGATCCTCCGTAATTGATGGTGATACTGTAGACACAGGCTGAGTGCCATCTCAGAGGTCTCAAGGTGCCACTGGTGGCCCCCCCCGTGCCATAGGTTTTGCCATCACTGATCTGACTTTATTTATTGGGCAAAAATATATATATATAAATAAGAAGGAAACAAAGGAAGGAAGGAAGGAAGAAAAAGAACAAACTTTTCTATAAATAAATAAATAAACAGTGGATGGAAGAGGAGGGAAGAAAAATGAAACAACCAAAAGTTTAAAGTGTGTAGTCTGCTAGGCTTTTACCCCACAAAACATTTCCAAAATACACTCAAGGTGCCTTACTAGGAATAAAGTACCTGTTTTAAATTAAATCACATAATATGTAGTCAGTCCATCCGGCACAGACAGAGTTAATATTCCCAAATCTGCTCACTCACCAAAAAAAAAAACTTTCCTCAGAAGGGACACACAGAGGTGTACGAAGATTAGCAAAGGTTATTTTTAAGCTTTAAATCTATTAATGTTTAATGAATTTTCAACATATGCATTGCGAAGAAAAAAAATATGTATATAAATAAAGTCGATTTCTTGCTTACAGATATAGACAATTTGCACACAAAAAAAAAATATCAATACAGAATTATTATGTTGGACTAAGACCCAGTCTCTAAATAATGATTTTGAAGTCCCACAGGCTTTGGCACACTCAAAAAGGGGAGCTTCATAGACATCTGCGCAGCTAAACCAAAAACATTGCATGCAGTGCTAAAAGTGGTGCAGTAACCTTGGAAACCAGTGCTGACTGCCCATCTTTTAGCACTCTGCCTCATAACTGTTATTTAGAATTGACTCCCAACTAGTCAGTTACAGTTGCATTATTTCTCTCCCCCCCCCCCCCCCCCCCCCAACAATTTGCATTACTCCATCACCTTGAGGAGTACCCCAGAGACTTGTTTATAAAAGAAATTAAAAAAAACAACAACACATGAGACAAAGAAGACTATTTATAAAACTCAGATCTGGGGCAAAGTTCTAAAAACAGTAAGTTCTATTGTTCCCATGGTGACAGCTTCACTTTTACAATGTTGCCCCAGAATTGAGTTTTATAAAAAAAAAAAAAAAAAATAACCCCCAAAGTTCTAAAACCTGGAGCAGTTACCATGGAGACAATGCAATATGCTTTGCTGTTTAGACCACTTTTAGCACTATCTCTAGCCAAATCAAACTCTATAATATACAAGGGGGGGGGGGGGGGAGAGTGCTTCCTAAAAATCAATAGGAAGTTCTAAAAGTGGTCCAAACTGCACACATGTTCTGCTGGTATCCATGACAACCAGTTTTAGAACCAGAATTATTTTTTTTTTTTTTTTAAATAACTTCTCAATAGATCATGAATGATGTCTTACCTCTGGATTCTGTTAGCAGTGAGAGAAGTTGTCTGTCTGGGTCTCACACACAGTCAAAAAAGGGGGTTGTGGGACTGGATCTGGGACAGTTTTGTTTAATTTCCTCTCTTCTGTGTTTCTCCAAAGCACCATGAACAGGACAGTAATCCTATTTTGGGTCCTAAGCTCTTTGCAGTCTTTGTGACTCCCCCCTCTGTCAGCTCAGCAAACTGTCTGTCTGCATTGGAAAAGCTGGAAGGAGGTGGGGTGGGTTCAGAGCTGGTCGTGTGACTGGGAGTTAGGAGGTGAGGGTCTTGGAGGAAATGGATGGGGGGTAAAAAGGAGGGAGGAACACACTGGAAGGGGGGTAATACAAATAATAAGGGCTATATTGAGGGCTTGTTGTACTTTCTGGTTTTTATTTTTCTTAAAGGAATTTCTGTTTGCAAATTGCACATTTTTTTTTTCTTATTTTGGAGAGAATTCAAGGTTTTTCTTAACTTTTTTTCTATTTTCCAAGTCCCATCAGTGTTTAAAACCCAGCTTTGGCTTACTTATGAGACTTTACGGGCTCTTCATCATAAAAAATATGTATACTGTTTGAGTGTCATAGGGAAGTGAACTAAAATGATTTGCATTTATAAAAAAAAAAAAGGTTATTTTGAGAAGAAAAAATGAAGATGCTGTTTTACACCCGATATAGAGAGACTTGAAGGGAACTGAAAAGGGAATTTCAAACGTAAGTCCAGAGTAATTGAGTTGGAAAGTTTTCCAGCTCGCTTACTTTGGACTTACATTTGAAATTCCCTGCAATCCCTGATGATTTATACATAGCTCACAACATTTCCAATGGACAAAGAGGGACACATTTATTTTGTGGGTGGGGCATTAATGTAATATTTTTAGTGAGTTTGTGGCATGTTGGTAATTATTTATGTCATTTGATAAGTCCTTTAGAATAAGACTTAAAGATTTCATTTGCACAAAATAACCCCTTGAAGACCCGACGCCTGCAGTGTTTGTGTTTAGCTGTAAGATTCCTCATTCTCATTTACTGTACCCACACAAATTATACAATTATATATTGTGGGGGGGGGGGGGGGGGGAGTTGGAAAAGTTCTCCCATTTAACTGCATTGGAGAATTTTTCAGACTTTGCTAGAGAGGTAATCATCAGACAGGTGGAGAATGGGCATAAACAGATTCGGAAGAAGGTGTGACAGACTGACGTAGAGGAGATTGAACATAAAATGACTGTTGCAGAGGGGAAACTATGACATACTAAAATAATTTGTAAAACGCCCTGGTAAAGCTCTCGCCCCCCCCCCCCCCCCCCCAAATTGACTGTGTACGTGTATTATTTAATAGCAATATAATCAGTGAAATATTTGAAGACTGAGTGCTTATATTAGAGAAGAACCCACGCGTTTTACAAGACAGTTCTTACTTCATCAAGAAGTCAGTGGCAGACTGTGACTCTCTCTCTCTCTCTCTGTTGAGGATTATCATTACTGGGTGTATATAATTGAGTCCATTTCCCCCCCGTCTTTTGCCTTTCCCTATAACTGCCCTGTGATGGGGATGGTTTTCCAGCAGCTGGGAAAGTCCAGGAGGAAGGAAATCTTTCATTTGATTGGGGAAAACAGCAATGACGCTACTGCTATTGTATGTGAGAGACGAAACTGTAGGCTGAGAAATGATCCCCAAGAACAATGCTGGAACGTTGGATAAAAATATACGGTATTGGGGGAGGCGGTACTAGACAGGACTGGAGCACCCCCTGCAGAAGCCTTAGACTGAGGATTTGTCCAACCAACCTTAACTGGCCAAAGTTCACACCCCTAAGTGCGGTGATGACGTGTGGCGAACAAATAAAAAGCCTAAGTAGTTTAAAAAAGCCCAACCACTCCTGCCCAGTTATCTAGCAGGTATTGAGTTACCCCTCCAGGGCATCCGCACCTCCTCTGTGGCAGAGCCAGTGGATTTGTTGGCCCACTAGCCCATTATTTGCTTCTCTTTAACTTCCCTTTCTCCTGTTTTCGGTCCCTCCTTTTAGGATTGCTTTTTTTTTCTTCTTCTATTTTTTCTTCATTATTCTTAATCTGGCTGCCTTCATATTCCTCTCTCTTTAATACAGATGAAGCAGTAGGAAGAGGGAAGTGCTCATGCCATTGTACAGAGCACTGGTGAGACCTCACTTGGAGTATTGTACAGAGCACTGGTGAGACCTCACTTGGAGTATTGTACAGAGCGCTGGTGAGGCCTCACTTGGAGTATTGTACGCAGTACTGGAGACCGTATCTCCAGAAGGATATTGATACTTTGGAGAGAGTTCAGAGAAGGGCTACTAAACTGCTTCATGGGTTGAAGGATAAAACTTACCAGGAAAGGTTAAAGCATCTTAACATGTATAGCTTGGAGGAAAGACGTAACAGGGGGGATATGATAGAAACATTTAAATACATAAAGGGAATCAACACAGTAAAGGAAGAGAGTATATTTAAAAGAAGAAAAACTACCACAACTAGAGGACATAGTCTTAAATTAGAGGGGCAACGATTTAAAAGTAATATCAGGAAGTATTACTTTACTAAGAGGGTAGTGGATGTATGGAATAGCCTGCCAGCAGAAGTGGTAGAGGTAAACACAGTCAAGGATTTTAAGCATGCGTGGGATAGACACAAGGCTATCCTAGCTATAAGACCGGGAACGGGGGACTAATAAAAGTACTCAAAAAATAATAATTGGGCGGACTAGATGGACCGAATGGTTCTTATCTGCCGACACATTCTATGTTTCTATGCTTACACTTGTGTGGCTGTTTTTATTCTCTTTTTACACATACTGATCAGCCATAACATTATGACCACTGACAGGTTATATGGTTACATAATGTGGACTTGGTTTATTCCACTGATGTGACTGTATCTTATATTCAACACTTGGGAATGCAATAAAAACTTTAATTACAAATATGTATTCGGCAGTGGTGGAAAGGGGGGAGGTAAACACCACCACCCCTCTGTCGCCAGCAAAGCATTATTTCTCCATCGGAGCATAGATTAGGTTTGATGATCGTTATAGACGTTTTAGAGGATTAGACCATTTTATCCGTCATATCCCCCTAACTGGAAGTACTCCAAAGCAAGCCTCCAGACAATAATGGATCAACTTTGTGAATTATTTTATTTATTTTGATTTAAATAAATGAAGATGGCACAAGGTAGTGGCCAAACAAGACAACTTGACGCGTTCTGCGCACTTAGTTTCTGATTAAGCACTAGGTAGGCGAAACGCGTCAAACTGTCTTGTTTGGTGCAAACCCCTACCCTGTGCCACCTTTATTTATTTAAATAAAAATAATTCATACAATAATTCGACGTTGGGACTCTTTGCTTGGAGTAGTTCCTCTCCCTTGCAATTTGCTGCATGGTCTCAGTGTTCATCACCCCCGTGGGATGTGTGGACACCTGGCAGTTCCTTTAGGATGGATAAAACGCCTCGTTGGAATTTTATGTCCCCCAACTTTCCCGTGGGGCTGCCCCACATTGCTGGGGGGTAAATGTGTTGGTCGGTATATGCCCTATGGTGCGGTCGCTGCTCCTTCATGTATTCCATGATGGTATTGTCCCACTAAGCAAATTAAAAAGTGGTGTTATCAACACCAGGGCAACATCTTCCATGGTCTCCCCAATCTATGGACCTTCCACCACCTTCATCCCTGTATTGTCCTTCAAAGTGCCTAAGACACAAGCTCTTCGTGAATCGAACTGGAGACAGCGCCACCTCTAGTTGGGAAGACTGCAGAAAGTAAAACACTTTGATAGAAGGGAAAAAAATGGTAGCCTCCATAGGAGTGGCATTTTATCATCTCTGTTCAGTTTAAAGCATTTAAAGCCTGTATCCCATAATACTGCTGCCTCCATTAGATCCTGCCTGTGTTTTATCCTATATAACCATTATAATAAAATGCTAAAATTCAACTTTTCCCCCGGATCGCTCCTGTCTGCCGTTACCATGGCAATCTGCGGCACTGTGCTCTGAGAAGACGTCTATTTTTAACTCCCGGGTTATTTATTATCGCTGGAAGAAAGCGTTGTGATGGATTAAGGAGAATATATAAATACTTCCATTAGTCCCTGGCCTTATGGATATACACACAGACACAATCCAATTAATTAATCATGGCAGGCCCTATGAGATCTCCACCCTGATTAATTAATTGGATTGAGTCTGTGTGTATATCCATCCTACATACTGCCGGGCTGCACTTTGCATGCTCTTTCTGCAGCATGTGGAACAAATATGTGCCCCTGGCAACATGGCCGATGTTGGAAACTATATGGGTGCAGTACAAGATATGTGGGGGCAATCATGATAAAATAAAAAAAAAAAGGGCAGGAGAAATGGTGTAAAAGGGGGCAGAGGAAGGATATAAAGACAAGGAATGCATTTAAAAAAAATAATTGTATTGCCTTATAACTGTATCTTACCAGTCAGCAGTACAATTACTCTTTTGCATGTCAGGGTGTAACAGCCTCATACCCATTTAAAGGTCATTTTTTTTTTTTTTAAACAGGTGTACTCCCTGCAACTTGTGCCTTGCATGTTATATCTCAAATGAATCCTTTTCAAAAGGGGCATTTGAATTGATGCCTTGGAATATAACCTATATTTAGATAGCAGTATATGCATTTTTATTACATGCTGCTCAGATACTGTTCGTGTACTATGCTACCCTCTGGTGGTCATATATATGAACTGCAAAAACAAGCAGCTTCTCCTGGCTTACTGGTGCAGTGCGCATGATCCTCTTCGTAACTCGCCATAAAGTCCGATTTGTGACGCTGGCAGGTAATCATGTAGTATTTGTGGGTACATGTGACAAGGCAAGGGCAGCGAGAACCACCTGATTCATTGCATTTACACCCACAGCGTGTGTGCTCCGCATAGAGAGAGGATCTGGCTGATGCAAGCATGTAATGCAGCATGGTGTGCAATGCGTCAGATCTGACTGCAAAGGGCTTATTTACTAATGTGCGCTGGACATATAATGAGGAGAGCATGCCACAGGTGTGGATTCATGGTTTGGTCACTGTATTATTGCAGGTGATCTTCCTGCCCTTCCCCTAGCTGGCATCATCGGCCATGTTTCCAGGGACATGTGTTCCACATGCTGCAGAAAGAGCATGCAAAGAGCAGCCCAGCAGTATGTAGGATGGATATACGCACAGACACCATCCAATTAATTAATCGGGGTGGAGATCTCATAGGACCAACCATGATTAGTTATTTGGATTGTGCCTGTGTGTATATATCCATCCAACATACTGCCGGGCTGCACTTTGCATGCTCTTTCTGCAGAACGTGGAACAAATATGTGTCCCTGGAAACATGGCCGATGTTGGCAACTGTGCCTTCCTAAGCCAATAAACAAATGTGGAAAGAAAAAAAAATGCTGTGTCATTTAACCTGTATGTGTCATTATCTTATATACAGAAACTCCAGTCAAAAAAAATCCTATAGGGAGAAACGAATCGAGAATTAGCTCCCACCAATGTGATAGCAGGCCGTGGCTTGTGTAATTAGAGAGACTTTATTTTAAACTAAAAGGTGCATTTCCACTTATATTATTTTCTCTATGTTGTTCCTGTTTTTAATATGTCAAAAGCCTATATTTTGTACAATTCGTAGTTTTAAATTGAGTGCAACCTATGTTTGCCTTAAAGAGGCCCCACTGTTACATGTTGCAATAGAAGTATTGTGTAGGGCAGGTAGCATGGTACATACTGCCAGGCTGCACTTGGCATGTTTTGTACCTGCCAGCTTTCTGTATTTGGCCCCTGCACTGATATGATGTCACATGACTTCCTGTGACCCCCCCCCCCGGAGCTTGAACACCAGCCTGATCAGGGATACAGACACTTTGCCAATCCCCGATTAAATATCCTATTAACCAATTACAATTTTTTTTGTGTTTCAGCTCGTTATCGTTAATCAGCTATGATTATACCCGTTCGATGTTTTACCTGCGGGAAGGTTGTAGGGAACAAATGGGAGGCGTACTTGGGACTCCTCCAAGCTGAATATACAGAAGGGTGAGAATAAAAAAAGGGGGTAACTCCCCCCCCCCCCCCAACTTACTGGACAGTCATTTCCATTATTACAGACCATTTGTGCAGCTTGGTGGGCTGGGTAACAGGAATATAATATGGGAGTTATGACTCCTTCATCATGAGAGTCCCACTGTAATTTTAATTTGCATATTCCTCAGGGGTGGCAGAATTGTGGGATTTGCCTAACTGCGGCCCCCCCAGCTTGGACTACAGCATCCGTAATACTCTGCATATTATAAAGCTAGAATCGTGTGATCTATAGTTCAGTAGCAGCTGGAGTTGGCTGCCTAGTTCCTCGGGGGCGGGTCTACCTTCATATGTTTGCGCGATTGGTCTAAAATCATCCTGCCGGTTACTAACAAGTGTAGATTGTAAGCTCAGGGGCCATGAAAATGTGCTGTATGTGCTAGCCTTTGTTAATATGTGGCCACCGTTGGACAGCACTACATTTCCCTTCCAAGTCCCTATGGACAACTCAGCAGGGAACTCGGAGATTTTGTATCGTTGCCAACATCGGCCATGTTTCCAGGGGCACATATTTGTTCCACATGCTGCAGAAAGAGCATGCAAAGTGCAGCCTGGCAGTGTGTAGGATGGATATACGCACAGACACAATCCAATTAATTAATCATGGCAGGTCCTATGAGATCTCCACCCTGATTAATTAATTGGATTGTATCTGCGCGTATATCCATCCTACATACTGCCGGGCTGCAGTTTGCATGCTCTTTCTGCTGCATGTGGAACAAATATGTGTCCCTGGAAACAATGCCGATGTTGGAAACAATGGGTACAGCGCAGTGTCTAGGAAGGTTTAATAAACAGACCCCTCTCTAGACATATCCCCACATCCTCCCCCGGCCACTCGGTGGGTCAGGTCTTTGAACCCTTTCCCTACTCTTTGTACCAATCTCCATTACTGTCTCTGGTTTAAGGGATGCCCTGGACGCTTTGGGCCTGAAGCGTTACTGCTGCCGCAGGATGCTGCTCTCGCACGTGGATCTGATCGAGAAGCTGTTGAACTACGCACCGCTGGAGAAATAACATGGAGTCGGCAGGGGGCCAGCAGCCATGACACAACATCAAGAGGCTCTTGTGGTGTAAATACGTACAGAATGATACAAGGACTCCTAATACGAAGCCCAGCGTTCTATTCTCTCTTTAGAATATATAATGGATCTCAGCATAACTTATCATATATCAATAGACGTGTCCTTTGGAGGGTAACGGGTTACTCATTATCCCATCACTTGAAGGTTTAAATCCATTGTTGTATCAGTGTTTGATACAACGGTGACCTCAACCTTCTTCTGAATTAGAACATGTGGCTCTAACACACTTTGTGACGCAGACGACGCAAGCGCCAAAACGCCGCTTTTAGTTCCTGGCCACCGATCGCAAGGTGATTGGTAGTCAGGAACACAATGGCAGAGACCTGATCAGGGTCTTAATAGACCCTGCCAAAAAAAAAATCCCGATCCCTCCCGAAGTCAGGGAGGCGTACCCGAACACGGAAGTTCAGGCCCAGAGCGATTCGGAGAAATATAGCCGGCGCTGGCTTTGAGCATCGGCTACATTTTCCCTGTCAGACTGAGATCACTCAAAAGTCTGGCCTCATCTGACAGGTGGGATCCCGCTGCAAGTCCTGCCTCTCTTAGGGCCTCGAAAATTTACAACGGCATAGAATGTTCTAGCGAACAAAAAAAAAAACCCCTGGTGCCACATGTCTCTGGAGTAAATCCAAAATGTATCTTTTGTGATGTACACAAGTTTACTCTCAGCTTGTTCAAACATGGCCCCCAGGGCAGGGCAGATGTATGCACAGCTGCCCACCTATCCCACAATGCTTTGCTTGCAGCCCTGAATTATATTGGTTAAAAGTTTCAGACCCACCTGAAGATGGATGACCGGGTCACATAAAAGGGGTGATTGTGTACGGTTATAAATATAGATAATATATACTTAACGTTTGTTTTACATTTTATTTACTTGCCTTGATTGATGCACTAAATAGGACTGACTCAGGTTCCACGTATGGACACGTTCCAAATTTAATTATTTTGTTAAATCGTTTGTTGTCATTGGTGTTTTAAATGCTATAAATGTTTCCTGCAGCATTAAACTGTTTCTTTGTCATCTGTGTACCTTTTACTGGTGCCCCCTTGATTTTTCCTTTTTTTGTCCTGAAATGTGTATAAATTAATTAAAAAAAAAAATTTATATATGAAAAATAATCTATACATTGTTTGCAGACGTGCAAGCAAATGTCACCCAAACATTGTTTGTACTGTGAATATAGAGATTAAAAATGATGTAGGCAAAATGGAAGTGGATGTGTAAGACTCCTCCTCCTTAAAGGGACGGTATCACCTAAACATTGTTTGGACTGTGAATGTAGGGCATAAAAAATTATTGAAAATGATCTATACATTGTGTTAGCAAAACTGCCAGCAAATGCCCAAATTCAGAGAAATATATGTCTGTGGAGTCTCCTGCTTATGACATCACCTGTGACACGGTATGCAAATTCCACATTTCCCATTGGAAAGCAGTTCATTTGCATACCGTGCCACAGGTGATGTCATAAGCCGGACACTCCACAGACACATTTAAAACACAATTGCCCCTCTTCACTGTCCTCCTCTACTGCGAAGCGACCTTTGGTAAAATAAAGACCACTCCAAAATATAACATTTATATACTCAAGGCTGGCAAGTGGGTAATTTGTCCCTTTCTGCCCCATGATTGCTGTGGGGCAGGCACTGGCTTTGACAGCTGGGCACAGTGACTGGATGTGTCAGAGGTGGGCCTCTGCAGACATGGCTGAAAAGCCTCATTCTCGAGGCATTATATAACCCAACTAAGTAACAGCAACTATTGTCATTACCCAGACTGGAACCATCCAGCACTTTACATGCCAGAGGACAAATAATAATGTATCATCTGTGAAACTAATGGCTGGAAAACCCATATACCCCAGGAATAAAGTATCCACGTATAAAATGGAGGGGATGGGACAGTTCATCGCGGCTGTATTAACACAGCCGCTTCACCGTCCCCTTTCGCGCGAGAGGTCATCACGGGATCGCTGAAGAGGAGTATTATTAATAGGGGATAATTTTAGTATTAGGGTTTGGGGGGGTTCATTTTTGTATTGGGGTTTGGGGGGGGTTCATTTAATGGGGGTGTACGTTTGTAAGCGCTGGCAATGCAGCGCTGACATAGTCGCGATAAAGCGGCCGCGTTCATCTTCACCGCTGACAGTTCAGCATTCAAACTGACGCGCTACACTGTCAGCAGTGAAGCGACTGTGAAGAAGTGCCCTAGACCCTAAACTGCATACTAAGAGTATTAGGTTAAAAAAAAAAAAAAAAAACTATTGAAATGCATGCTGGTGAGAAACCAGATGGTTTAAAAAAAAAAAAAAAAAAACACCCCACCTTTCTTATACCTAATGACAAATAAAAACAGACCTGGAAGGTAATGATTAGTATTTATTCAAGTTCTACAAGTTCATGGGCAATTAACGTATAGAAATGATGTTTGGAGTCTGACGGAGTAGATGTAACAAGATGGTTAAACGAGCACTGGTTACATTTTTTGGTGCTTTGCACAAAAAGCCAATTACGCTCACAAGATTGTGCTGTAACGCACAGCTGTTATTGTACAATCTGCACACTCATGAGGGAGGCCTGAGAGCAGCAAGCTCGGCCTAGAGATGCAACTCAAGCAAAAAGACTGAAGATGGCAGCACTTGCATGAGCAGCAAGCACTGCCCAAGGAGAACTACAGAAATTACTGTCATTATTTCAACAAAAACATTCTTATTTAAAAAAAAATCACATGGTTTAAAGGGACACTCCCAACAAAACATGTAAATTTTATTTTGTATTGTTGATTTCAGATAAGTCTTGTTTTTGTTAAGGGACTGTATTTAATAAAATATGTAACCAAACAAGTATGACTGGGTGCCACCATTTTGTGAAAGTGTTTTTGGGTGCCACAAACTTCACTTTGTGGCTGAGGACACAGAATGTAGTTTAGAAGACAGAATCCTGATCATAGACTTGCATTGAATGGGAGGGTTATGTAACCATTACATCACAAGGGGGCAGTTACGATCCTGTTTGTGTAGCATTTTTTTTTTACCTCTTCCAACACAGCCACCGGTAAGAGAGCAGGGGTGTATTTTAGGACATCATGCAGGCTTTGGCCACATTTGTAAAGTGAGAATGCCTGGAATATTTTGCTTCATGGAAAATATTCACAGAATGGAGCCAAAAGATAAACACCTAATTTAATTTTATGCGTAATTAATACAATTATATATAACAAAACCAGTGGCATATGATTTACATGTTTGTTTTAAATTAGTATCTTGTAAGTCAGGGGTGGCAAACACAAGGCCCGCGGGCCGAATCCGGCCCGCCGGACCTTGTAATGTGGCCCGCACAGCCAGGGCCGGCGCTACCGTAAGGCAGCACAGGCGGCTGCCTTAGGGTGCCCCAATGGGGGGGCGGGAAAATCGCCCGCTCCCCCAGACCCCAGTACTTACCTCCATGCTGCTGTTCAGGTCCGTGGCTGAGAGGGAAGCGCTGTGCGCTCGCCTCAGGCCGTGCGCATTCAATAAAGTGTGTTGAAACTTTCTTTTTCAACACACTTTATTGAATGCGCACGGCTTGAGGGGAGCGCACAGCGCTTCCCTCTCAGACACGGACCTGAACAGCAGCATGGAGGTAAGTACTGGGGAAGGGGGGAGGAGGAAAGTATAACGAGCATCTGACTGGCATAATATTCCTGGGAATCTGAATGGCACAATATTCCTGGGCATCTGAATGGCATAATATTCCTGGGCTATGACTGGCATAATATTCCTGGGCATCTGACTAGCATAATATTCCTGGGCATCTGAATGGCATAATATTGCTGGCACTATATTACTGGGCATCTGGCTGGCACTTTAATCCTGGGCTCTGACTGGCACTATATTACTGGGCATCTGGCTGGCACTATATTACTGGGCTCTGGCTGGCACTATATTACTGGGCATCTGGCTGGCACAATATTACTGGGCTCTGACTGGCACACTATTACTGACCCATGCACTGTGTAATTAGCGCAATCCTGACCGCTGCACTGTATACGTAGCGCAGACCTGACCCATGCACTGTGTACTTAGCGCAGTCCTGACCCATGCACTGTGTACTTAGCGCAGTCCTGACCCATGCACTGTGTACTTAGCGCAGTCCTGACCCATGCACTGTGTACTTAGCGCAGTCCTGACCCATGCACTGTGTACTTAGCGCAGTCCTGACCCATGCACTGTGTACTTAGCGCAGTCCTGACCCATGCACTGTGTACTTAGCGCAGTCCTGACCCATGCACTGTGTACTTAGCGCAGTCCTGACCCATGCACTGTGTACTTAGCGCAGTCCTGACCCATGCACTGTGTACTTAGCGCAGTCCTGACCCATGCACTGTGTACTTAGCGCAGTCCTGACCCATGCACTGTGTACTTAGCGCAGTCCTGACCCATGCACTGTGTACTTAGCGCAGTCCTGACCCATGCACTGTGTACTTAGCGCAGTCCTGACCCATGCACTGTGTACTTAGCGCAGTCCTGACCCATGCACTGTGTACTTAGCGCAGTCCTGACCCATGCACTGTGTACTTAGCGCAGTCCTGACCCATGCACTGTGTACTTAGCGCAGTCCTGACCCATGCACTGTGTACTTAGCGCAGTCCTGACCCATGCACTGTGTACTTAGCGCAGTCCTGACCCATGCACTGTGTACTTAGCGCAGTCCTGACCCATGCACTGTGTACTTAGCGCAGTCCTGACCCATGCACTGTGTACTTAGCGCAGTCCTGACCCATGCACTGTGTACTTAGCGCAGTCCTGACCCATGCACTGTGTACTTAGCGCAGTCCTGACCCATGCACTGTGTACTTAGCGCAGTCCTCACCCATGCACTGTGTACTTAGCGCAGTCCTGACCCATGCACTGTGTACTTAGCGCAGTCCTGACCCATGCACTGTGTACTTAGCGCAGTCCTGATCCATGCACTGTGTACTTAGCGCAGTCCTGACCCATGCACTGTGTACTTAGCGCAGTCCTGACCCATGCACTGTGTACTTAGCGCAGTCCTGACCCATGCACTGTGTACTTAGCGCAGTCCTGACCCATGCACTGTGTACTTAGCGCAGTCCTGACCCATGCATTGTGTACTTAGCGCAGTCCTGACCCATGCACTGTGTACTTAGTGCAGTCCTCACCCATGCACTGTGTACTTAGCGCAGTCCTGACCCATGCACTGTGTACTTAGCGCAGTCCTGACCCATGCACTGTGTACTTAGCGCAGTCCTGACCCATGCACTGTGTACTTAGCGCAGTCCTGACCCATGCATTGTGTACTTAGCGCAGTCCTGACCCATGCATTGTGTACTTAGCGCAGTCCTGACCCATGCACTGTGTACTTAGTGCAGTCCTCACCCATGCACTGTGTACTTAGTGCAGTCCTGACCCATGCACTGTGTACTTAGCGCAGTCCTGACCCATGCACTGTGTACTTAGCGCAGTCCTGACCCATGCTTGCTATTATTCTTCCTAGGCTTCAGTTTTCAAGGCTAGTTATTACTTAAATTATTAAAACCAGTAGCAACTGAATGCAGAGGCAATTATTCATGATAATAAAGAGTAGATGCATAATCCTGTACAACCGGCCCTTTGAGGGTAACCATACTGCTGATGCGGCCCCCGATGAATTTGAGTTTGCCACCCCTGTTGTAAGTGGTATTGTCTCTTTAATGTATTGTTTAACCCCTTCATGACGCATGGTGCTTATGTCCTAAACAACACAAGCACCAAAACGTCACAAATTGCTCATGGCCACCGATCACAAGCTGATCGGTAGCCAGGAACACTCTGGCAGAGACCCGATCAGGGTCTTAATAGACCCTGTGGGTCCCTGCCAAAAGATCGCGAGACCTCCGGACGTCACGGAGGCGTGCCCGAACCCGGAAGTTCGGGCACGGCGCGATTTAGAAAAATGTAGCCGGTGCTCGCTTTGAGCACCGGCTACATTTTCCCTGTCAGACTGAGGCCACTCAAAGTGGCCTCATCTGACAGGTGGGATCCCGCTGTAAGTGCCTGCAGCAGGATCCGAAAACAGCTCATTGCGGGGAGCCGCGATGAGCTGTTTAACAAAGGACGTTCTATGCCGTCCTAACGACTTTAAGGCACAAAGTCAGGACGGCATAGAACGTCCTAACGTCACGAAGGGGTTAAACCATGCTTGTTTAGCTAACCCCCCCCCCCCATTCATATACAAGAAATTTGAATGTAAACAAGCCAAAGACTAAGACTTCCATGTAACTACAGGATCCTACCAAGTTAGCCATGGCATTCATTCCTCTCCAGCGTGCTTGAATGACTGGAGCTTCCTGAATACAAGTGATTTCCTGCTTGCTGAAATATCAAACTGCCCTTGTAGAGGAGCAACTAGATATGCAAAAATGTAAGTAGATCTTCACATCAAAGGGGAGCAAATCCATCAGTTAAAACAAGTGTCCATATGCTTTCAGCCATGTGGTGCATTCTGGATATAGAGCTGGTTTAATAGAGGACAAGTTTTGCAGCTACTAGTGCTCAAAAAGCCTGTGATCCAGTCACCTAATGCCAAGCATAACATTAGACTGATCAGATGACTCCAACACTGGTTGATGGATGCCGTGCTTTAGTATTCGACCGGTTTATTAATTTAAATAATGAGCCATGAACACCGGAAACCCTAGTTATTAGACATGTGCATTAGTTTACGGACGAATGCATTTTCGTCCGAAAAATGACTATGCTAAACTAATGAAAGACGAAGGGTTAATAAACGAAAATCATTTGACCATTCGTGCTATTGGCATGCTATAAACCGAAATGAGTGTTTATAGAATACCAATAGCATTACATACATTCCATAAACCGAAATAATGAACGACTTTCGGTTTATGGAATGCATGTAATACTACTGGCTTTCTATAAACCGAACTAGAGTCCCTATTCATAAGAAATTCTTATGAATGGGGACTCTAGTTCGGTTTATAGAAAGCCCATAGCATTACACGTATTCTATAAAACAAAAATAATGAACGAATTTAGTCTGAAATGAATGCAGTAATGAACGAAATTCGTTTTAGATGAAATAAATAACATTTTTGTCCGAATGGATGAAAATTTTAGTTTTGCACATGTCTACTAGTTATAGTCCCATTATGGACCAGGCTATCTATAGGGAATTCATTTTAAACACAGCATACATACAAGAATTTGGGACAGGGGGGTGAAGGTAGTACTTAACCCTTATAAAATGTTTAGCATCAAATTTGTCGTTTATAATTGGCTGCAGAAACACCATGCAGTTCACTTGTTATGGTGTTTGTGGTGACAGGGGCAAAAGGGAGATTATAAATAAAGACTCTAGCCATTTGCACAGTTCACTTTTTAATTTCTTTATGAATGTAACCATATAAAAACCATAAGTTATGAAACAGTCACAATGGGCAGCCTTTGAGGAACCTGTAAAACAAATAGACCATTCCAAAAAAAAATCCTAAAAAAAAGGATTTACAAAAAAATAATGAGTTGAAAGCGTCTCACTGTCCCAGACAGCAGCGCTGCAGAAGTCAGCCAGCCAGCCAGATTTTAAGGAATTCTACATAAGTGGGAATGCCACTATCCATACAAACAGTTCAACTCTGGGATGTGCGGGCTTGGCGTTGTGCAGCCCTACTGTGGGAGGGGCCCCGTGTAAAAAACAAAAACAAAACACTAAGATATTCTGTACACAAGATGTCCACGTAACCATCCTTCTAAAGTGAGACCAAATGGAGTGCGCACAGGGTGCACGCTTCTGTCAGAGACAGAGATGTGCAAAACAAGCACTGAATGGTTCAGTTATGACAGACCATATGCAGTGCTCGGGAAAAAAGACAATTCTAGCAGCAGTGGTATTAAAACCAGATCAAAATTGCAGCTCCAAGACATGCTTATTGGTTAGGCTGTAGAAGGCTTCTATACAGGACACATTGTCAGTCTGAAATACAGAATGAATGATTTTCACAAACCAGTCTTGATCAGTATTTACAGATGAAATAAGTTTTTAAATATCTGGACGAAATCCTCTGGCTCTGCAGCCATTTGGATATTGGACCAGTGACTACAGCCAAAAAGGATTTGAATGGGGTTTAACACTGGTCAGGCTTATAAAAAAAAAAAAGATTTACTCCGTGTCTAGCAGTTGGGGTTAAAAATGTGTATGCTATATGTAAATAAAACCACACAGCTAAATGTATACATGATGCATTGTGTTTCCGTTTCTTCAGGCTGGCGGGCTGGTCGGCTTTCCTCAGCGCATTCGGTAATCTGTGGAACATGACAGCTCACAGAGCTGACCCTTGAAGTCGATATCCATGGTAAAATCCAAGTCACGCTGAGGGGAGGAAAGACATTTTAAGTTAATCTAAGGAGCAGAAATACCGATTTTATACAATTATGGCCCTTTAGATATTTTAACTTGTACCCATGACATCTAAAGCCAGCGTTAATGCAATGAGCTCTGCAGTCACCCACAATACAGTGGTATTTGGGCTAGTCATTCACAAGGGAAGGGCAGAAAAGACAAAGCTGAGAAACTTACATTGTTCTTGGCATTTGGCTTCATGCCTATCGTTCCAAAGATCTCCTCCCCAGTCTTCACTGTGAGATAATCTTCCATATAGAATACGGTCTGCTTCCAGTGAGTGTAAGGAGACTCTGGACCTAGGGAGAATGACACAAATTACTACAAGCTCTGCATCTAGCACAATTTGAAAAGGAGTAAAGTCAGAAGAGCAATCTACAACTAAAACGCAAAGTGAGCTCTTACTTGTTGAGAAGCCAGTCCGTTTGTGGCAGCGTGTGAACTCTATGTTGAAATAAGCAACCAATGCATGGATGTAATCATTTCTCTTTACTTGCAGACAGAAGGGAGAGGTAAAGCTCAGATCATCGACCTTTACGGTGTAGATGTCCACTTCCTGGAAGAAAGATTGGAGAAAGACATTAAATGACATGAACGAAGCCCATAAAGTACTGAAGTGGTTACACATTTAGATTAAAAGTTACATGTAAGCAGGGCTGGTTGTAGAAATAAAAAGATGCATCTGGCCAAAAGGCCAAGGACACATGGTAGAAAAATGTGACCCACAGACTCTATAGCCGGATACAGATTAAATCCTTGTTAATTGGGCATGTTAAACATTCCACAGCAGTCTGAGTCTGTTGCAGATTCCATATTATGGCTGAGCATCATAGGACATGCACTAACCAACTAATTTCACATTAACTCCCACTTGCCCAGGTATGGGGTTTTATCACTCCTGCTTACACATGGATATCCCACAAAACCAAAGTTTAAGTGCAAAAGATCCATAACAATCTTACTCCTGATCATAATCAAAAGTCACCAGTAAAATAAAATGGTTTACTAACCTTTATGAGACAGGAATTTGTAACCAGCTGTTTAGGATCCACAACATCCACAAGGGGCTCTTTGATGGCTACATCCTTGATGCATGACATATCAAATCCGTAGACATTCTCCCACCCTGGAGGAAAAGCAGCTTATGTAAAAAACACATCTCATGCTACATATTTGCACTTTGAAAGATTACAAATCAAAAACAGATGTAAATATTTACTATTGGATGGAAGTTTAATTAAAGGGCGGCAGGTTGGTTGCCATAGTGACCAATGGGATCCCATACTACCAGTATTTTGCAATGTAAATGAGCATCAAAATTGTTATTTGTATTCCTTTCTTAAAGCATTCCCATTTAAATTTCCTAAAATGTATGCAATCTTTCAATTAAACACAGCAAAACGTACGTCAACAGTTCTCCTTTAAGACATGGCATACCAGGTATGTGCCGTGTCAAAGGGGTTAATGACCATCAGTGCTAATCAATCCTCCTGGCAATCAGACTTGGAGGCATCAGGCAACACTGAAGTGTGCACCATATGCCACTGCCCTGTTGAAAGCAAGAGATTCAGAAGCAGTGACTCACTGCTTCCATCACTCTTGTTGTAGTTGCTAAACTGCCTCTAACTACAAGAAGCTTGAACCAGATATACAATGGTGTGCCTTTAGTGGCAGTCAGCAACATTACACCTGGAAAAACAAAAATTAGACCAATAGTATTAAGATCTAGGGTTAGTATTAGGCGGATAGGGTTGGTGTCAAAAAGGTCACTGTAGGATAAAATAGTTAGGAAAACATACCAATGTTATGGTTCTATAACTTGCAACAGAAACATGTTTAACAGAGGGTATTTCTAAAAGCTCGTATTAGAAACTATTTAGCCAGTGTCTTTTATTGGTTGTAGATGTGCAAAAGACTTCAGATAAGTTATAAAAAGTTATACAATTTAACTTTCAATTAAACTAGGATACAACAATGGCATCTTAAGCTGTTCTTATGGCAATAAATAGTATAATGTGTCACTACATTGAGGATATTTACAGCTATAAGTGTAAAACCAGCCTCTGTCACTAAAGGGGTTAAAGACAATCCGTCCCTGGCTGCTTCTTTGCGAAAGTGACATTTGTTCACTCATTTCAGAATAGCCTGGAGACATGAGCCTGTATACTTATTATGTCTGTCCCAGCTGGAAGCCAGCTTCATACTTAGCACAAGTGAAATATAAGATTGTTACTCATGCAACAAAATGGGAGTCTGCACTAGCAGAGGTCCACAGAAACTGAAGCCCATTATCACATGATCTTTGGCCGTGTTTCAGCTGTGAGTAAACACCTGCATTTATTAAAATACACCGGTTTAATTGGGAGAACATTTTTAACTGTTGCTTCCTTCAATGGCAACTCCATTACATGTATAACGTTACAGGCTATTGTGAAAGTACCAGAATAGAATTTGTACTTACAGTGAATTTTGTAGTCTTTGTACTTACAGTGAATTTTGTAGTCTTTGTACTGCCTGTCTTCAATAGCAGTCACATAAAGTGTTGCACGGTCAGGAAATATTAACCCATCTGGTGTCTAAAGAGACAAGACATTCGAGTCAGTCTACACACAAGCAGCTACGTAATCATGCTGGCTTTATATTCAATATCCATAAAGACTGGATTCATTTATGAAAAGTTACATTCAGAACTTACCAGCCATTTATCCCTGGCGTAGATGACCGTGTTAAGCATGGACTCGTAGAACAAACAATACCCCATCCACTCACTGATGATAATGTCAACCTTTTCAACAGGAAGGGTAACTTCTTCCACCTTCCCCTTGATAATTGTAACCACTGTGAAGAATAATGGATTCATTTTTATCACTACAGAAGTCATACATGACTGACAAATATCTATGACACTAGAGCGTCTGATCAGTGGCACTGTAGCCTGAGAATAAGACTTCCAAATATTTCTTACAGAACAAAATCACACTAAAGGCACTTGCCAAATAGATCTAAGCAAAAATGGTCACACTTACCATGGTCCAATTTGTTTGCCTTGACAATCTTTATGGCGTAGTCTGATATACTTGAGCACTCAATCTGAAAATGAGAAGATAGGTTAGATTTATACTCTACTAATAAAGATCCTTAATAGAAACATAACTACATTATGATAGAGAGTATAAGGTACATACACCAATTACTTTCTTTGCCCCAGCTTTGGCAGCAAACATGCAGAGGATGCCTGTTCCACTACCCACATCCAAGACAACCTTATCTTTGAAGAGGTGTCTGTTATGGAACATTGAGTTGCGATAGGTCAGCGTCCGAACTTCATCCTTTAACATTTCCTGCAGAAACAGAACATATATAATAAAGTGTACAGACAATCCTGCAGAAGTGATAACGTGTACAGATGTGCAAAAAAAGCAACTAGCTTGGAGGTTATGCATAACACTAGTGCAAAATAGCACCACCATTGTGTACACAAATGTAACCAACTGACAGAAGTTGGGATTTTAACTGGTTTCAAAAAACAATGCAGAAAAAAACAAAAGTGGTGAACATTTTCCACCAAATCTATCGGAGAACGTGCCATTTCTCCTTGCATGGAAGGGGCAGGATGTATACAATTATGCCAGCAAAGCTGGTTCATTTTTTTAACCTTACACACCTCTGGGATTTGTTTGTTTTGTAAGTTAGTTCCTCTAATAGCTATGTTTAACACTAATGATCTTTTAGAAGTATAGTGAACCTCTTACCTCATGGATTCCGAAGTGTGCATATGAATCAAAGTAGTAGTCTTTGGAGGTCATTTCTTCTGCTGCAGGTTTGACACTGCTCTCAGGTTGGGTACAAGAAACCTAAGATGGATGAATAAAAGGGTTAAGTGCACACTGAATTTCATAGAAGTCAATGGAAAACTTACATAGAACCATTAACAACTCTACCAAACAATACTTTAAGCTACCTAGAGACTTTATAAAGTCATAAAATTAAAAATATCACTGAATGTGCTGCAAACTTTCCAAAAAGTACCAAATCATTTTATCTGACCAGTTCCAGGTTTCCTTAAAACCTATGTTAATGGTTCAATGCATATTCTACCTCACCATCAGTTAAAAGTAGCAATGCCAACTATGCCACCTTGTTTAACAAGGGTGTTTCAGGCCAGTTATGCAACACTAATCAGGGGTTTTTCAAATACAATTGCAAATCTTCTAGATTAAAGCTGCTGTGGACTTTTTTCAGCTCATCCTATAGCATAATGGAGAATACAGCAAACAGCTAGGGCACCAGGGAAAGATATCACTAAAGTACTATTAGACAAAATCCAGAAACGTGACTGATTTTCAACCACATTAAATGCAATATTCTAGTGTTTATGAAGTAATGGTAAATGACAAAGTCAACTATAGTGACTAGCTGGATCTACTCAAACATGGGAAAACTCTATAGCCAAGTTGGCCAAAACTCAACTAGCCATGCATAGAAAGGATATTTACATCTTCTACTGAAGTCCGCAGGCTCATTCCATTGGCCAACTTTGCTACAAAGTTCTAGGAGAAAGTAACAAGGAAATAGAAGGAATTAGCCTCATCCTGACAAATTGAGAGTCTAAAATCAAAGTCTACTTCAAAGACACTAGGAGCACAGGAACCAATTACACCACGTGGAGCTGGAATATGAACACTCCCACCAGACATGACTGAAAGATCCCTGCTTCAGGAAGAGTGCAGCTATTAAAAAAAAAAAGACAGGTCCTTCTAATGCTCAGTATATTATATTATTCAGTAATTCATGCTCAATACGAGAATAGCAGTAATCCCATTTGGCCAGGGTCTCTCGCCTGGATCTAGTAACAATATTTGCAGGACCGGTTTAACCCATTGCATAGGCTTGCAGAATATTATAACGTATTATAAATAGGAGGAGATGTATAAGTGAGGTTGGAGGGGGAAGAAACAAAACCAGGGGAAATCAGATCATGGCCGACCTAGCACCGGGCCCCAGTCCTACAACAAAGGGTACAATGGGAGCAGAGGGGGGCCACGCGGCCTGGCTCGAGGATCCCACGTGAGCCCACGCAGCAGGCCGCCCTTTGTGCTACCGGCATAGGGGTGGAGGGAGCGAGAACACGAGGAGATGAAAGGGGTGCGTCTTCGTTTCCGAACCTAGGCTGGTGACGTCACCTCCCCCCCCTCCCACCCGCGAGGTGGTAGAGTCTGACACGCGGGCCGCGGCGGCTAGTCAATGGAAGGCCCAGATACCGGAGCCGCCTCACAATGCCTGCGGGCTGAGAGGCCGGCTCATACACCCCCCCCCCCCCCCCCCCGATGGCATAACTAAGTGTATTAATACGAGACATGGCCGCCGTGGAAGGCCGAAGCCAATGAATGAGAAAGGAGATAAAATAAAAACCCAGCTACCCGCACCGATAGAGGGATTCACACAAACCTCCTTTACCTCCATATTGCAGGTGCTGGCTTCAGCCATGTCGGAGCGCGGTGTCTCCCGGTCACTGTCCCACCCTCACCGCACAAGAAGCCCGAGCCGTCTCACACTTGCCACCGAAGAGAAAACTGCGACATGCGGCGCGCGGCCCTCCCTATATATAGAGCCAACCGCCGGCCTGGACCCGCCCACAACTGTGGCCATCCTCTCGCGCCCTTCGCGCTTTTTTTTTCCTCTCTCTCTGCAAGCTGCCGACGGGTTGGATTCCCCGCCCACTCCTTTCTTCTTATTGGTTGGCGGCCTGTACATCTAGTAGTTTACAACCTGTAAAGCCCGCCCCGTGGTGGAGGCGCTGGCGCTGATTGGCTGGCATGCCTAACACGCCGCCTTTGCGTGGAGTAAAATGGAGTCTTTGTGCAACACTTACATGTCATTTACATTTCCACAGATTTAATGTTTAATGGCAGAGGATTTGCCGCGACGGTACAGAGAATGATACTGGTACGCGCGAAAAATAATGAATGAGTTTGAAAGATGTATCAGCAAATCAGGCCGGGGAAATGTAATATTATTTAATTGGCTTTATGGCTAAGATTTATTAACCTAATGCTATAGAATACACTGAAAACCTAACCAAAGAAAACCATCAATTTAAACATGTATTTTATGCCTGTGTGTTTATATATAAATATACACATTATGTATATATTTATATACACACACAAAGATCAGGACACAAATCAAAGCAGGTTACTAACTCTTAAAGCTCTAGGTTTCATTAAAGCTACTTAAAAACACCTTTCTAAGATCACAAAATTGAAGATTTAGTCACATAAAAATAGTCATATTATGATTAGCCCACTATAATGTCTCCAGCAGTCCCCCCTTGTACTAAATGCTGGTGTTGGTGTGTGCATAGTTGCCAACGTTGGCCATGTTTCCAGGGACACATATTTGTTCCACATGCTGCAGAAAGAGCATGCAAAGTGCAGCCCGGCAGTACGTAGGATGGATATACGCACAGACACAATCCAATGAATTAATCATGGTAGGTCCTATGAGATCTCCACCCTGATTATTTAATTGGATTGTGTCTGTGCGTATATCCATCCTACATACTGCCGGGCTGCACTTTGCATGCTCTTTCTGCAGCATGTGGAACAAGTATGTGTCCCTGGAAACATGGCCGATGTTGGCAACTATACGAGTGCATTTATGTTTCGGACATTAATCTATTTGAGGCCCTGACCAGGCTTTTGGTTTAGCACCCCTCCCTATCATGGTTGCTCTATAAGTTGTGTTCATACCTATAGCTTGCAGGAAGGCCTTTTGGTCCCTAGTAGGCTTCCATCCCTTGGCACTCCCACAGCCATCTTCACCCTGATGAGTTTAAAGGGTGAATCACGTAGACAAACTGTGCCTTCTGTACCAAACAACTGACAACATCAATCACAATTTGTTTTTTTATTAATTGATGGAATGGTCTAGGTTTTATAAGCTCAGTTATTCACAGTCTTTTTGCAAAAAATGACGCCTGCACCACTGCTAGGGTTGCCACCTGGTCAGTATTTTACCAGTACGCCGGTAAAAAAAACTGGCATCAGGCCAATGTTAAGTCTATGGAGACAGTACCAAGGCCGGTATTTTTCTGAAGAAAAGGTGGCAACCCTACCCACAGCCTGCCAGATTTAGCAAACTGTGCATCCCCCATACATCTTGATCACAATTGCCAATACTTGATCAAAATAGACAAAGCTCATGCAATGTGCTCAAACCGGCAATATATAGCCCAGTCAATTTGAATTTCAGGGTCTGGTGCTCTACACGACTGTCTAGTCCAGGGGCATTAATCCTGTAGTAATCCGGTAAGAACAGAATTGGATCTACAAAGCTCCCAAAATAACCAAATAATTCATTGCCGGCAGTGTTGCATAACGGACAAAGTGCATTACCTCTACCTGACCCACAGACTCCATAGCCTTGATTGCATCAAGTGAAGGCATTTTAAATAGCAATGCTTTAATGAAAGAATACAAATAAAAGTACCTTATCAAGCCCTCTTTAGTCTGTATAGCTCCATTAGGGGGCAGACATGTTTGGTACGATGAAGGAAGATCTGACCCAAGATGTCTGTCCCCACAGTGCATTAGAATTGGAGCAAGCTCAATAAGGAACTTTATTTGTAGTTTTTCATTAAATTAAAGCATTTCTACTTAAAATGTTTACACTTGAGGCAATCTTTCTATTAAACATAACTTGATCTGTTGTCAACAATTGTCCATTAAGCATTTGGTTTATTACTATATCATACATTTGTTTTTTATCAATAGCTAGAAATTTAGCTTTAGCAGGTATATAGATGGCAAAACAATTGGAATTTTAAAGTTTGATAGTTTTGCATATGCATAAAAAAAATAGGTCAAGCAAATACATTTCAAATCTCTTCTATTAATCAATATGATTTGCTGGTAATTTTAATATAATCTAGAAATTATTATCGACATCATAAGAACCATTTTGTGTCTCTTGAGAGTCTTAAGTCATCCTGCATTTGCCACAATGAAAATATATATATATATATATATATATATATATATATATATATATATACACACACACACACTGGGGAACTCTCCCAGGAATATACAGATTAATTCCAATTCCCTTGCTTAAGGAAACCTTGTACCTTTTTCTGGGATTCAGTAATATTAAAAGTATTTGTCTAAAAGACGAACATCAAATGTGATGCATGTGTCAACATAACATAACAGGGGTTATGGATGAAGGAGATTGCTGTGGCAAACATCTAAAAGTGATCTAATCCACAGGAACCTCTGACATTTATACATAACCTCAATGTATTTTTTTTTACTATTTCTTATTATTTGAAGCTCTAAATTCAAAGAGTTGTCCCTTTGGTTTAATTGAATCTCAAATTTTTTTGACATTGGAGCAGGACCTCATACCCCTCCTTTTTAGGTTAAAGAGAGGCTAAACACCCCCACATATTTTATATATACACACACTAAAGACCATTTATCTCCCATTTAATTGTTTAAGAAGCTGCTGCTTTCACCGAGACTGTCACCAAGTTGGGCAGGAGTTAGATATTTGTGAATAGGAATGTGCATGAGATTTCCAAGGAGAATATTGACTGTTATTATTCCCAACTCTTAGATAGGAAGGAGCCTGAGGGAAGCTCCAAAGCCTCATAAGAGTTCCACAGGATGTCGGAACTGTTGTAGAATAGGGAGCATGGAAGATGCTGAAGATACGTGGGTCACTGGTTTCTCCCAGAACATTAAACCAGGAGAAAAATGGCAAGTTATAAGTTAAACCATTGAATATAAAAAAATTTTTTTAAGGTTTATTCCTGCAATATGGAATAGCACCAACATAAGTAATGTCCAGCCAGAGAATGTCCCTGACTAGCAATCCATTGATGCCCTGGAAATTGGCTCCTTGAGGCAGGCTCGATGAATGAGGTGCACAAGATATAGTAACGGAAGGAAGTATATACACTGTGATATACATCAAATGTGACAAAATAGTGACTGCCAAGTATAATGCAATGATTGTGCTCCATTCAACAATCAGACATCAGTCATCATAAACAAATGCAATTAATTAAACATTGATACAAAAAATTATATCCACACACTAGACATTAATAAAATATATTACATTTCTACTGAAATATTGGATTAGTGGTTAACTTAGAAATGTCTCTGGTTTAAATTAATTTGTTTCTAGCATTGTGACATAAGGGCCTACTCAATATAGAGAGAATTGCAGGGAATGAAGGGGAATTTCTAACATCAGGCCAAAGTAGCAGAGTTGGAAAAAATCTCCACAATTTTTCCAACTTAGCTACTTTGGTCTTAAGTATGAAGACCCCCCCTTCATACTTAAGGGGGGGGGGGGGGGTTACATATGTAACCCCCCCCCCCCCCAAAAAAAAAAAAAAAATAAACCCAAAACACTGCAGTCATTCTACCACCAAAGGGGAAACAGAAGTTCCAAAGGTTTTTGGACACTGTACTTTCTTGTCATATCAGCCCCCAGCAAGAAGAAAAGAGAAATGATAAAATAACACCACAATACTATAAAATGTCGCATTTAAGAGACATTTGTGAATGAACACCCAATACAGCAACTAGACAGATCGAAAATTTCTTTTTACTTGTAAACACAAAAGACAATAAAACAACATCATTTTTTTTTTAATATACATAGTAATTCACATTACAGTCATTATTTATCTTATTGCCAGCAACAAGACAGTGCCATAGAAAACCCTCTGTGAGAATTGCATGCAGGAGGAATTAGTGTCTGTGTCAGAAAAGCCCGGTTACAAAAAATAACAAAAATCACATAAAATTAAAAAAAAAACAATTATTACACAGAATTGGCTCGGCTTTCACAGAGCACAAGGGAGCTGATTTACTAAACAGGGACTGATAACTGAGTTGAAGAAGATTGAGGCCAAAACGGAGGAATTCTTAGTTTCCAATTTTCAGCTTATGAATTCAATTTTGTACGTTAGCGGTCAATTCCCCCATTACGTTCCACAGAACCAAACGGAACAAAGGACATTAGTAATGGTATCATAGAAGTATGTGATGTAAACCTCTATACAGAGTCTTCAAACCCTTTTGGCATCTTACTTTGTCTGCCCACTTTAGTAGCATCTGATAGTAGCAGCATGCAATTCGGATTGGGTTCCTGGAGAATTTGGGTGGTCAGCTAATCAGGTGGAGATTCCTGGATGGCCAATCAATACTCAGCAATCCATGCTGGTGGGTGGGTCCAATCACGCAGCTCAGGGGAGAAACACAATAATATTTGCTCTATTCCACACATTAAAAGTCTGCCTTCATTATAAAAATGAATTCTTACAATATATAAAAATATTCCCTTTTTTGGGTTAGAAAGCAAAAGGCAGTAGGAGGGTTTCAGCTGTGATAAAGAGCACTGTCATTTTAGACATCCAGGGTAGGGCTGCAATGGTTGTTTAGTTTATTTCTTCAGACAATGAAAAATCCTGTTATTCAATTGAGCCTACTAAGAATAAGCATCATAGAATAACATGCATTGTCTGCGGTTGAAAACGCTTGCCAGTAGAAGCACTTGCTCAGGAGATCACACAATCTACCCTCACACCCGGGGGCTGGCTGGGGTAAGTCCAAGGTCAGCATTGTGGTCGATGAGGCCTGGGGTGTTGGAGAAAGTCCTGGGTGTGCAACAGGATATGCCGCATAGGGCATGTCCTGTTTCTGAATTGTGTGTGATCGGGCATGTCATGGGGTGCTGGGGCATGTCCTGGGTGTGCAATGTGGGTGCTGAGGCATGTCCTGGGTGTGCAATGTGAGTGCTGAGGCATGTCCTGGGTGTGCAATGTGGGTGCTGAGGCATGTCCTGGGTGTGCAATGTGAGTGCTGAGGCATGTCCTGGGTGTGCAATGTGGGTGCTGAGGCATGTCCTGGGTGTGCAATGTGGGTGCTGGGGCATGTCCTGGGTGTGCAATGTGGGTGGAGGTACCCAAATTTACTCTGCCTAGGGCAGCACAAAACCAAGATACACCAATGACTACATCTAGACATTAGTCAGGTATTTATATAGAGTTTTCAATACTATGAAGCAGACGCCTGGTCATATTATATGTATAGTGATCTATACATATGTATAATAAAATATCTCCCTTTTGGTCTCCAGAAATATTTAGTGGCTTGGGTTTCAGACACTGAAACACATAAGAAAGTAAAACATCTCTCCACGTGTATTATTTTCCACACACTTCTTTCCTTTGTTCCTGAGTCAGTTGAGTAGGCATGAAGTATAGGTAAACAGAGTTTAAAACTTAAAATCATTAAAAATAACAAAAAACACACAAAAATATATAAATATACATTTGTAAAAAAAAAAAGTCATTGGATTTGGCAAGATATTTTCCCTGAGGTATGATGTTCTTTTTCAAGTTGTTACCAGTGTTCATCAGTTGATGGTTATTCACACAACCTTAGTTAGCCAATCCTACAGCACCAGCATCATGACATAGATCATGTCACACTAACTACTCATATAATGTCAGCATGAGCTGTGATCTTCCGGGGAAACTGAGAAGATATAGTTTTTAGAAAGTCCAGTGATGAGAATGTAGTTGTGAAAAGGATCCTGGCGCATCTAGCGTTGGTTTCCATCAATTCCCGATGTGCTGATTACAGAGGTAGATCACTTCCAGGCTCCTTAGTCTATTTGAAAATCTGGCAAATCTCCTTGAGACACAATGTTTTCCTGAAGACCAAAAAAAAACAAACATAAAAACAATGACAAACTGGTAAACTGAGAAATGAGGTTGTGTTCCTATACAGGGCTGGGGGAAGTTTTCTCCTTTTAATTTTTTAATAAAGTATCAAAACACAATTAACTTTTAAGCCTTAAATCTAAGAGTATAACTGTCGGCCAAAAACAAACGTATGTTTAATGAAAAGGTAGAATCAAGCATATGAATTTTAACTAGAAATTAATTAATGTAAATTATTTTAATGCTGAAGGCAGAGATACAGGGGAGGGCGGAAGCTAGGAAGAGAGCTGATGGCGCAGGGTGACCTGGGAGGAAAGTCTACTGAGCATGTGCTGGCTAGATGCGGCCACACTGCCAGCATTCTGCAACCATAACACTGTGGGAGGATTTAAGCAGGAAGGGAAAGACAGAAATTATATGAGAATGGCAGGGGAAAACAAACAGTGACAGTCTAGTTCACTCTTTAGTGCCTACATGGTGCACCAAAGTCACATAGACTTTCCCTTTAATAGGTTATTTTATATGCAGTTATAACGAGCAGCATAAATTACCCAGCCTCCTTGCTTCTGTAGCCACGGTACAAACATATCCATGTACTGTAAGCTGTATCCCATTAGCGTATGCACAGCATGACTGTTGATTCCAGCGACCTTTCTCGTCAGCTCCATAGTCAAGGCGATCTTAGTCAATTCGGGGCTGACTGATCCACCATTTTCGCAAGCTGCCACCTCTGCGTGACTCGTGAAAACCTCGGCGAGGCGGGAAAAGCTGCCGTAGGACATCCTGTTGAGTGCGTTCCTCAGGAAGGGATCCTTTTCGATCTGAAATGATAAAAACAGAAGGAAATAGGTTATTAGTTCAGTCTCCGTCGGTTGCTCAGTGGGCTAAAGCACCCTAGGGTTTTAGGTTCATTTCCTGGCAGGGTTTACAGACACTTTATTTTATTTATATATATATATATATATATATACACAGCACTATGATAGATAAGAACTCCAACAACCAATAATAAATATAATACAAACCAGTTTTGTTATAATAAAAATAAAACATCCACACTCCACCAATGTAAAAATATCCCAAAAGACAGAACCTCTACCAGTTGGTGGGAGGGCTACCAAACAAGGCTAAACTAAAAAGTATCTGGGCCTCCCTGATCCCGTTTTATTTACACTTGGGAGTACAATAGAGGGGGTGTCCAAGTTGCCAGCAAGTATTATCATTGTCATTAGCACGTTGTTGTTTTATACACTTTCTCACTTTTTTTCCCCCTTGAACTACTACTGCTAGATTGTGTTAAAATCAAACTCCCACAATGCCTGGCCAGTCAGTGGAGATGTAAGTCAAACTCCCCCATGCTAGCAAGCTCTGCTCCAACACAATTACTTCGACATCCTCTATGAATAAAGACAAAAAGAAAAGTAATGTTACACACACTGTGCATGTCTTTTTTGAGACCGTGGACTCTGTAAATATTTATAAGCACTTTAGTGGACCAAAGTAAAGAAATTCATGTGCGGCCAATGAGACCAAAGTTCCCTTTTACTCCCCTAGATGGCACACGTTCCCAAATATACAGCATTTATTAAATGGAAAGCCACACATCTGCGCAGTTCCCTATCATGCACAGCTTTCTATCTTAATCACAAAGCAACAAATAAAAAAAATACTCCCTTTTGGAGGGCAGGCAAACATCCATACATGTGTGCGGCTCTGGAGAATGTATACTGCTATTTTGGGATATCAGACACACCACATTCCTGCAGTATGGAGAGTGAAACTGCGCTGAAAGCAGGCCATCATCTTGGCAAAATATCACAGTGAAACCACCACGCCCAGTACAGGTTTAGAAATGCAGACCGATTCAAGCAGCCAGAAAATGATTGAGCATCCAGAGTGCTTTTTCCTACAGTTCTCCGGTAGTTTTAAATTGAAAAATCATTTCTCCGGGGCCATAAATTCAGTGACATTCCAATAAGGACTTATAGCCCCTAATAATAACAATATTTTTTTTCGGAGAATGTTAAACTTTATTTCTGTTTCACAAGTGTTCTACTGACCAGGGCTCCATGCTCAACTCACAGCTAGATTTTGCTCTAATAAGATCATTATATAAAAATATAGCAGGGTTAGCCACTAAAGGGTTAAGTGGAAAAACTGCAGTATGACCATTAATTATCCCCCTTCTTGCACCGTGGGGAGGGGGGCTATTGACAGAATCATATTATCTGAATGCAAATACTTGCTTTGTTTGGAGTGAGAAGAATTCTGTAATTTCTGCTCCAGGTACTTCAGCTTATTACTAAATCCTCCTTTATCTCTTCACAGATGCAAACGTCCTGTACTTGTCAGGCCATAGGATGTTCCATGAACAAAGATTCCTGATTTACATATAACAAGGCCACCTATTGTCAGTACAATCGACTCACACCCATCGTCAGGGAATGCTAAAAAGGTAGCTCTGCATTACAGTACTTATAAAGCATAAAGGAAGTGATCGGGTGAAAAGTTATGAAATCTGTTACAAGGATTAGGATAGGGACATTTATATTCAATAAACCTGATGGCAGAGTGTTTAGGGTTAAAACAAAAATCATAAATACCACAAGGAAAAAAACAAACAAAAAAAAGTCCAACTCAAAGGACTTGCTCAAAAAACAGCCAAATATTTTATTGCAAATAGAAAGATCATTGCAAATATAACACATAAAATCCACAAAAGGAAAAAAACAGCTAAAAAAAAAGATTTCCAATGAAATAAAACTTTTATTGTAATTCCATATTAAGAGGGGGAATACACTCCCAGGCAAGACAAATACTGAATTAACTCACGCGTTTAGAGCGATGGCCAAGCTTAGAGCCAAAGTAGCCGAGTTGGGGAAAAAAATCTCTAATACCAATTCCTTACCTTGTCATTAATGACAATCGCTTGCTCCTGCAGGAGAAGGACGAGCTTACGGATCACGTCTTCCTTATCTTCAGTAGCAGTGCCTTCCTTGGATGCCGCATTACTGTCTTCTGTAATAAGTTAGAATTGGGAATGACGAGATGTTTGAGGAAAACATTCCCTCAAAACATGGATACAGAACACTGCAGTACAGTGGGTTTTCACCCTGCTCATTCACAGCTATGTACAAATCACACACATATAAAAAAAGTCTATTGGACTCACCGATTATGGGATGTTTAACACTCTCCCCAGTAACTCGCTTGCCTAGAGGTTGGGGCGATCCAACGGGGCTTTTTAGGACTTTGTGGCGAACGAGGTGATCTAGTTTCTCAGCAGCCAGGTCGTAAATCTCAGAATCATCCACTTTCTCTGCAGCTAAAAACAAAAATGAGGATTTGTCGAATTTCAAAACTGCTTAAAAAGGGAAGTAAGCTTGCTCAGTGAATTAACCACACATCTTAAGCTACCAACGCGCTATCAAAAGAGAAAGGTGTGTTTCATAAACCCTCAAAAATAATGTCCAGTAATAAATTACTTTCTCCAAAAACCACCAATTTTATGGTTTGCTTCTTCCCAAGCACATAAAGAGGCAGCGAAAGGGATGCCAACCAACGCATTTCGCGCATGCTCAAGCTGAAATTTGTCAAACTGTAAATATTTGTCATCAGAACAGGAAAGGTTTAGCTGTGTCTGGGAAGGGGGGTTTAGACAGATAAGGCAAGACCAAGGTATGGAGGAACCCTTGAAAGAGGGCCTTGTCCAAAGGATCCACTAGTCAGACATGAACCGGAGAAAGACAGATTTCTTCCTTCCCTTAAAAACAGATGACATTACCCTCTTGATTCCTTACTACAGGCCTTGACACATCCCAGAAGCCTAAAATCCCTGCTGGCTTCTTACTGTTTACACTGTTTTACATAGATCTCTATGGATGTATCATTTCCCCATCTCCTATGGATAACTAGGTTGACTCCTGACTTTGTCTGGCTCTCAAAGTCTGCAGACATTTGTCAAGCCCCGCATCACTAAATAAAAATACAGTTTTTAAAATGATGAAATATGGTTACGCTAAATTTTTATCTCCCCAGAAAGGCTGCTTGTGGAAGGAGTCATCAAATCCCAATTTGTTCGGTCAGCATAAATGTAAGTCTTACCAGCATGATGTTGGGCGTCTTTTGGATAGCAGGGACTGATGGGCAAGAAATTGGGTCTGGTCATCGGGGCTGGGGCATCAAAGACGGGAGTCTTGTTGGACTTCTTCTTCAGAATATTTTTGAAGGTAAAAGGACGTCCCAGTTTGCTTTGGGAGGAAGGCTTGTCGGAAGCCTCTACCACCTCTTTCTCCTTGACAGTCAAGGAATCCACGGAATTCGCCATGGTGCAGGCGACCAGAGCATTGGGAAATTTTTGCCGCTTCATAGAGTCACTTTTACTTTTTACTTTCTTTGGTTCATCCAACACGTTGTCTAGGGACTCCTTGGATTTGCTGTGGAGGCTTCCGCTTCTCCCTTTCAGAGAGGCTTTATCTTTTGTCTGGCTGTGTCTCCGTAGGAGTTTCTTAATGCTCGTTTGGAACCCATGTTTCTTCTCCTCCACGTCATTTATCCTTTCGTGAAGGGAATTCCATGTTCCATTCTGTTCCAGACTTGGTTTCGGCCCTAACTTGGGGCTTCCCTTTGGATCGTCCTTTTCCAAGAGAGGCTCTTTTGACCGTTTCTTGCTTTTCTTGGTGGATCCTTGTCCTCTATCATCTTGATTGGGTCTAAGAACATAGAAACATTTAATATAAGGACTTATGTTCAAGCATTCAGATAATGACACTGGTCTCAACAAAAATAATCCTTTTTTCTCAGCTTTAATGATTTAGTGCCATTTTCCCGTCATCTATTAACTTTTAAAACACAACCATCTCAGAAACCTCTCTCAATAAGAGTGCTTCATCAACTGAAATTCACTACAGTTGCTGGCTGAAGTTGGACTTTAAAAGCCCTGTATGCAGGGTGGATTTGATTTAAATCATGAATTTTACATCTAAAGACTTATTCTTGCTGGTAGTTATAACCTTTAATATTTGCAACCAGATGAAGATTTTATATTTAGAATAACCCGTCAGACAAGTAAAAACAGCTATATCAGCACTGATTTAAGATTAATAAGTTAATCACACATATTTGGAGAACTACTTAAATTGTTTTAACTAAAACAATAACATATAGCATACATATTCTTGTATTTGCTTAAACGTCCATGTTTATTAGCTGAAGTGGTAATGTGTTCTTTGTTTGTACATAGATTTGTAGAACAACAACGGGTCTTTCTCCTGAACTTTGTTTATTTTTTACCATTTTTATTGTGCAAAATTAAATGTTGTTATCTCAGCTTAGATAACTTGGATTAATTTAATTAGTTTACCCAAAAAATAATTATTAATATTATTATATTAATATTAATGTATGTATATACAGCCTCATGCTACGCGACTAAGCTCTGTTTCATGCTGAATAACCTTTGAACTATAATGTATCTTAAATAGAAAAGAAATAGAAAACTACTTTCGATATTTAAATTACATTTTTGGAGAAAAAAAACTTACAATAATTAAAAAATCATCGATTTTGAAACCCTTAAGACAATGCATTACCCGCTGGAGTATTTTTTGGGATCATGGAAGGTGCGCCCCACGTGACCAGTGTGTGTTCTGTCATCTTGAGCCAAGGATCGTTTTAAAAAGGCCTCCAGAACGCGTTTTGTTTCTTCCTTCACCTTGATCAGGCTGACACCCTCCACAGACTCCTTGTGAATGCCGTCCATTTATTATGCTGCCCTAAACCAGGAGGGAGAAAGGAATCGTTAAATAACCACAATGTTTGTAAAACTCAGACATCCATGGATCATCCAGGCTTCCCCCCCACACATTAAAACAAAATCCATAACCTACAAGACAAAAGGAACCAGTTTACCATTCTACGAATACATATGGGTGATAAATAAAAAACGAAAAAAAATGACACTCTTCGTCAACCGCAATACAGGAACCAACATATCATTTTGCCAAGAAACGAGTGACGCCACTAGTGCCTCACTACTTGCAGGGGTAAACGAGCCTTTTAAACGAGTTGTCTGGTCCCGATGTATAAGGCTAGAAAGCAAGCGGAGAAACTAGCCAAAAAGTTTGTCCCTGCACAATGTATAGTTCAACATATCTCCAACGCTCCTTTAAGTGTTTAGACCCCACAAATCTGCTCATCATCATAGTCAAGGCTACTCCATTTAAGGCCCCGGAAATATATATATTTTTTTTATCTGCTATATGACCCAGGGAAGTACATACAGCTGTTGGTTGAACTTCCACTATTAATACTGAATTTTCTTTTGTGATCATTTGCTTTTAGTTGTAGTCACCTTCCCTTTTATTGGCCTGGCGGCGCACAGAATATTCATACCATGTCACCTGCTACGCAGTATGCAGGAACCCGAGACCCTTTCCCCTACTCTGTACTGCTACCTGTACAAATACTGAAACCCGACTCTGCTTACAACGAAACTAAAGTTTCTAAAGGAGCTCGGCATAGATAACACACACAACAGACAGGTGAAGAGATCACATTATCCTAATCTCACCATGGAGTCACAATCGATGGATTTTTAGAAGATAACGAAGGGTTTTAACACCTAGTTTTCCAAAAGTGGGGGAAAAAAGGGTCATGATTGTTTTTGATACATATGGTTGTTGGATAACGATACATTGTCCTTATTGCCCTAAAAATATGTAGTGTTTGCAAGCGGTCGACAAAATATTTGTAGACTTTGGGACCAAGCAGACCAGTGTACTTATTTTTTAGGAGCCAGGCACCATGCCAATCCAGCTCATTGGAGCATGCTCTATGGCAGCACCATCTCTTTATCTTTTATGTCTGCAAGTCATTTAATTATCAATCAATAACATCAATTATACTTCCTAAAATTGTAGCTGAGCCAGCAAGTGTAATGCTTTGCCATAAATACCATCGAGAAAGAAATGAGTTACCCTACATGGGATTTCCCCTGTTTCGACATGCAAATAATACCTCTCCCGCAATGAAACAAACTACTTTCCAACGTGTCTTTGGATCCTGTGTCATGGATCTGACTCAGTGAGTCAATGATATCCACCCACAGGAGCAAGGTATGATGTAAATCATTTAAAGGCACCCGGCGTGGAGACAGGATTACAATGATCAGATAGTGGGAGAAAAATACAGTGAATTTTGATTTATTCCTTCTTCTCCTTCCTGGTTTGCAAACTCGTTGTAAGAAGCTTGGAATGTTCTTTCCCAATAGGCTGATCATAAATCATATGTTAATATGTTCCAAGACACATTTAAATGACATATTATACAGATGAGTTCTGTTATATTTAGCAGAAACAAAATCACCACTACTACTGACCTATAATGAGAGGGAGACTATAAGAGTACATCAAACAGAAAATATAAATACGTATCATTTTAAGCCCAGGGGAGAAAAAAAAAAATCTCGAACGCTAACTCATATATAAATAACAAAGATAATGCTGAACGTGAATAAAAATTGTGATCCATTTCAAACCACGTGGCAAATTTGGCTCAGGTACATCTGCACTGCCCTAAACGTGGCACCAAGGATATATGGCTACCCCAGCAGAGAGAGAGAGAGAGTTGTTAAACAAGCCCTACTAGCATTGGACTAAATACAGATTAGGAATCTCGTTTGGCTGGTTTACTTGCTAACCCTGACACCAGACACACAAAAACAACATTCCCTTTCTCTACACATAACTTACATTTTTTTCCTTTCTGTTCTGGTCTATTGAGATTTGGCTAGCTAGGGTCAAAAATGTGTCATTTACCTAAGATTATAGCTAAGGGTGTTCCACGCGAACCATCATGAGAGATGTAATCTCCAGATGGTGCAAACAACTGACTAAATAGTAAGTAGAGAGAGCCTGGGACTGCCAGAGCATCGTGGGATTTGTAGTTCACAAACACCTGCAATGGCAAACGTTAGCCATCTCCCTAGAACCTAGGCGTCCAACTGCGGCCCCCCAGCTGCTGCAGAACTACAAACCCCATAATTCTCCCCCAGCCATCTAGAATGGCAGGGAAATGGAGGGCTTCAGTTGGACGCCTTGGCCCTAGAATCACCGATCATCTCTTTAAAAATTTACTTTGCTAGGGTATGCTAGGGCGAGGGGTGACCAGAAAGGGCTGTGCCACAGTCTTGGAGCTGAATAAACCCCATTAGGCCTGTATTGAGCAAGATACATTTTAAATCACAAACAGAGAATGTTCCTGCCGATAGCTCCACTTTTAGATCTTTGTAACAGAATTGCACTTTATGCATAAAACCATTTAAAATTCAATAACCTATAACTATACCCCCCCCCCCCCAAGTCTCCCTATTTAGTAGATACAGTCCCTATTTTGCACCCAAATCCATCGGTCCCTCTTTCCTCTGCTATTGTCTCTCTTTTCTGGGATTTCTGAATCTTTGGTTTGTATAAGTGCATCACAGACTCCGCAGCAATAAAACTCACAATAAAGTCAGTTTAAGCTGCAGTAAATGTCTTTTTAGATTCATTTTGTGTTAATAATAAAACTTAAATCTTGCTCTAAATAACTTATCAAACCACATAAATAGTTACCAATTGAAGCCCAGCACCCCAATGTTTACAATTCAGCTGTGAAAGTGTTTTATTGTGAGAGACAAACAAGAAAGGAGTACGAGTAATCTTATACTTGGGGAAAAAAAAAACTTTTTTCCAAAGTGAACTTTTTTTTTATGCTGCAAGAAATTTAATTCTCAATTCCTCCTGAGATCTGTACCCCAGTGACGTAACTAGTGACCGACAGGAAGTCCTCTTTTAACTTTCTTAGAAAAAAAGGGGGAGGGCAAAACTGTCAGCAAAAGCCGGCCTGAAAGCAATTCCCATCCTGTGACATCACCGTGTCCCTTCTGAATCCGCAGAAACAACCGTGCAAAGCAGAAGTGGGACTCAATCGGCTAAAAACGCTGATTGCAGAGAATAAAACATTATCTATCCATTGTGTTAGCAGCACTGCAAGGGAATGCCCAGCGAAAAAAGGTGTTCGAAATGGTGTCCCCCGTTTATGACATCATCTTGTGATTAGGGTTACCACCTGGCTGGTATTTTACCGGCAGACCGGTAAAATATTGGCATCGGGCCAATGTTAAGTCTATGGAGACAGTACCCAGGCCGGTATTTTTTGTGATATGCAAATGCCACACTTCCCACTGAAGGTTGTTCATTTGCATATCAAGCCAAAAGTGATGTCATAAACAGGAGACCCCACAGACATGTAAAAGCTGTTCCCCCCCCCCCCCCCCCTCTTTGTTTACCCATCTACTTTTCACACAGTATATACATCTACATTCACAGTATATACTTCTCCTACCTCAGACTGAGCTGATCTGCACTTAAAAAGGAGCGCATTAGATGAACAAAAAAGTGTGGGGTTTTTTTCCCAAAAAATAATCTGAAAAGTTTTGAATGTGGCAATCAATGTATGTTAAATGGAATCTCCAAAAAAAACTAACCTTATTATGCAATAATAATATTTTACTGATTTCCTGTGAGTTGTAGATTGAAGCATTATGAAGCAGAGTGTCAGTGAAAGAGGATCTTAGATTTTTTTTTTTTTTTTTTAAATAAATCGATATGATGAAAGGAGACATTAGGGTGGGCTTCTATATGTGGCCTAAACAGGAACATTCCATTGGTTTCCATGGTGAACTGCTCCAATTTTAGAACTTTGGCCCAGAATTTAGTTTTAGAAATGTCCCTCTATGGCCTGTGCCACCACCAGATAGATAACATCACTTTCCCACAATGCCTAGCAGCATTTTATTTCGGAAGCACTAGGGTCACTTTATTAAGATCTTTCTTAACGGACATGGATTTTTGCCAAGAAGGTGGTCAAAGTGAAACATGACCAAGCACCCAGGTCATTAACCACTCTAACCTCTTTCCAATAAAAACCAAAGCACAGCCATAAACCAAGTGCACTTTGCCCGCTCTCTTAGACGCCGAACATTCTGATCAGGATTGCCGTCTACCGCCTTTGCTCCTTTCCCACAAGCCTTTGAGTCAACATCCTGCTCAGGCTATTGTCCTCTTCACCGAGCACGTTTCCCACTTACTATACTCTTAATCTGCATTATTTGCAGGGGCGGCAAAATATTCTCAGGATTTAGAAGACGTACATAATTAGGTGCTCATCTGATGCTTGCTTATTCCTGAATAAAGGTCTGTATAAAACCATTTGATGTTTCTTTATGCAATAAATGTACTTGTATAAGTTGAGAATCATAAATGAATTGCATTTGAAACAGAGTTTTTTTTTAATTGAAAATTAAAAAAGGAAGCCCAAGTAAGACTGAAATGTGTATTGGAAGACATGTGGGGTGATTTCCTGCTGAAACTGGACAACAGAACAGCGCATGTGTGAGGCTGGTATTATGGTAAAGCTTGGCTATTTTTGATGAATCCTGTACTTAGACGTGACTTGACTGACTTGCCCACCTATAGATTTGGGAACACAATGCTAAAAATGTAGCTTATAGCTTGTCAGGCATTGAGTAAAGAACATTACACAATATGATTCGGACCCTTGGAAATTCGAAAGCACAGGGGTTGTCTGTGCTCCTTAGGAGCTTCTACATCAGACCAGATCCAAAGTCTTGCATTTGATGGTGGACTACTAGCCGGGGGGCAGAGCGTGGGACTTGAGTGCGTGCCAGTATTGTGCGCATAAGCAGTACGCTTATTTAAAACACAAAAAAGATGTTTTAAATGCATCTCTGGTGTCTCCTATTTATGACATCAGCTTTTGGTGTGATATGCAAATGAACGAATTTTGAGAAATGTGTAATTTACATATCAAGCCACAAGGTGATGTCATAAGCAAGAGACAAAACAGGCATACTTGAACACAATGTATAGATCATTTTCAGCACCTGTTATTCTCTATATTCACTGTATAAGCAATTGTGAGTAGACACAATTTAACCTGTAATGAATTAATAAGAATGAAAATGCCTTCAAAATATATCTAATTACAAACTGTGTAAAAGATTATTATTTCTTCATTAGAAAATGTGATAAATGACATATGTGTGGTGATAAGAGTGGTAAAAATATATCTGTTTTATAAAATAACACACACCAATAACAGGGCGTGTGCCAGGACCAACTCTCTCTACTGCCACGGAGCGATGCCCATTTTGATTTTGCAAAAAGTAAGGCAAAATCACTTTTTTCGACATGAAACACAAGCAACGGGGGCCAAGCAACAAGACACGAAGCACAAGCAACGGGGGCCAAGCAACAAGACACGAAGCACAAGCAACGGGGGCCAAGCAACAAGACACGAAGCACAAGCAACGGGGGCCAAGAAACAAGACACGAAGCACAAACAACGGGGGCCAAGCAACAAGACACGAAGCACAAACAACAAGACACGAAGCACAAGCAATGGGAGACAAGCAACAAGACACGAAGCACAAGCAACGGGGGCCAAGCAACAAGACACGAAGCACAAGCAATGGGGGACAAACAACAAGACACGAAGCACAAGCAACAAGACACGAAGCACAAGCAATGGGGGACAAGCAACAAGACACGAAGCACAAGCAACAAGACACGAAGCACAAGCAATGGGGGACAAACAACAAGACACGAAGCACAAGCAACAAGACACGAAGTACAAGCAACGGGGGACAAGCAAGGAGGCCCGAAGTACAAGCAAGGAGGTGCGAAGCACAAGCAACAAGACACGAAGCACAAGCAACGGGGGACAAACAACAAGACACGAAGCACAAGCAACAAGACACGAAGCACAAGCAACGGGGGACAAGCAACGGGGGACGAGCAAAGAGGCCCGGAGCACAAGCAAAAATGGTGTACACAGCAGGAATATCCCAGTGGTTTCCATGGTGACTGCTCCACTCTTAGTATTTTGCACTGGAATTTACTTATCTAAATGACCCCTTATGTGGGTCAGTAAATCTATGTGGTTTTAGAGGCAAACACATCCATTCATGGGAGAGCGTAAGACAATGCAGACTGTGCATCTACTGGGTGCTGCTGTTACTACACTGCAACAATCTACAGAAATATTGTACAATACATAATATTGGAGCATGAACATACAAACTGCCCACAACATTTCAGTGACTTATCTATAAATACAATCATTTGTACCAGTGAACATCACAGTATATACCATTTTTAAATAGATCAGATTGCCAATACGTATGTCACACTGTCAGTGTAACCACACATCAGTGTACTACATTTAGACACATTGTCAGTATATTCACACACAGTCAGTATACACATCTAACAACACACAAACATTGCAATGTACACACAGAAAATTAGGACACACTGTCTGTGTGTACACACACACTGTCAGTACGCACACACACACATTGTCAGTACGAACACACACACACACTGTCAGTACACACACACACACACACTATTCACACACCATACTCACACTGTCAGTATACACACGCGCACACACACAGTGTCAGTATACACACACAGTGTCAGTATACACACACAGTGTCAGTATACACACACACAGTGTCAGTATACACACGCACACACACACTGTCAGTATACACACACACACACACAGTGTCAGTATTCACACACACACACACACTGTCAGTATATACACACACACTGTCAGTATACACACACACACACTGTCAGTATATACACACACACTGTCAGTATACACATACACACTGTCAGTATACACACACACACAGTGTCAGTATACACACACACACAGTGTCAGTATACACACACACACACACACACAGTGTCAGTATACACACACACACACACAGTGTCAGTATACACACACACACACAGTGTCAGTATACACACACACACACACACAGTGTCAGTATACACACACACACACACACACACACACAGTGTCAGTATACACACACACACAGTGTCAGTATACACACACACACTCACACAGTGTCAGTATACACACACACACTCACACAGTGTCAGTATACACACACACACTGTCAGTATACACACACACACACTGTCAGTATATACACACACACTGTCAGTATACACACACACACACTGTCAGTATACACACACACACACTGTCAGTATACACACACACACACTGTCAGTATACACACACACAGTGTCAGTATACACACACACACAGTGTCAGTATACACACACACAGTGTCAGTATACACACACACACAGTGTCAGTATACACACACACACAGTGTCAGTATACACACACACACTCACACAGTGTCAGTATACACACACACACTCACACAGTGTCAGTATACACACACACACACTGTCAGTATACACACACACACACACTGTCAGTATACACACACACACACACACACTGTCAGTATACACACACACACACACTGTCAGTATACACACACACACTGTCAGTATACACACACACACTGTCAGTATACACACACACACACACTGTCAGTATACACACACACACTGTCAGTATACACACACACACTGTCAGTATACACACATACACTATACACACACAATATGAGAGTATATCTCTATATAGAGAACTTTAGCACAAATGAATAAACTATGTGGATGGCTGCTCTCGTTAATCGCGCATTATTTTCACACCCTAGTCCCATAGACCGGCTGCTCAATACCATATTAAGAGTGATACACCCGGGGACCCACCTCTGTTAGTTCCTGTGCTGCCGAGACGTTCACTGACCGAGCCCACCATCAATCAGCAACAAAACTTCTATGGGACAGGGAGACAACTGAGTGCGCATGCGCAGCCACGCCCAGCGGCCGGGAAATTCCCAATCAGGGCACAGAACGCGGGGAAATCACGGAGTGGGCGGGGCTGTCACTACCTGAGAGGTGTAGAGTGAACTTCAAATCGTCACCAGGGAGGGATTTTATTACAGTATAATAATAATAAGAATAAGAATGATAATATTACATCCTGCTAACTGGAGGGCCAGGCACAGGATATGTATTAGGATCTATCTCCTTACTTTCTACTTACATACAGACAAATAATATATAATGATACATAATGATCATAGTGTATATTAAAATAATACACACTTACATCCTAATTTGGGACCACTATTCCCATGTCCTGATTTTGTCATATGTTGTGGGGTATGCTGGTAGGTATGTGTAAAACTATTTCTAGCAATTTATATATATATATATATATATATATATATATATACACACACACACAAAAAGTCATAAATAGTTATATAAATGTTTATGTGGTAAAAGTGTATGATATATATTCATAGTTGCCAACTGTCCCGGATTTGACATGGCAGTCCAGTAGTTTGGGGTCCTGACTAAACACAATTTTTTTCTTTTACCGAGGCAGACAGTATGGATATAAGACATAAAATCCAGACAGCAGGGATGCAGAGCACAATCTTGGGATGTCATGTAACTACACATTGTTTTAACCCCCTGCATCCCAGCAACAGCAGGTATGATACATTACAATTCCTTGTATTTTTATTGTGACAATAACTCAGGCATTGTTATGACTGCCACAAAGTCGCTTAATCATGTGTGTCACTTGTACACTTATGATTAAGCATCAGTAGGCGCGAAACGCATGAAGTGTTTTGTCTGTCTGCCCCTTTGCACAATTCACTTGTTTGGATTCTTTCAAATACATTTTTATATTGATTTATATCCCTGGAGTGCCGGTTTTCTTCGTGACCCTGAAAGATGACCCGTCTACCACAATATAAAAATATTTTGTTTACAACCCACGTTTACACAAATACAGGGTCAAGAGTACTGGAGAGTCCAACTCACAAGAGCAAAACATGAAGTGTAGGCATTTTAAGTAGCAAAGAATACAAATAAAGCACCCTACGGATCTCCCTTTTCTCCGTATAGAAAAGTGTAGAGAACCAGAGGACAGAGCCAACCTATGTTTCTTAGGCACCATGATAGAATCGAGGAGATAAACATATACAGCTTTTTTTTTTCTTTTTATTCAACCACACCTGGTAATCTTCAGGGATTAGAAAGTGACAAGTAAAATTATCTAAACGCATGCATTGCACAAATATGTACCAAACAGGACACGTGAGGAGAGCAGATGTGTACTTGGTGGTTTAGGAAAGATAAAGAGGGAGTAAACCATCAAGTGTAGGCATTTTCAATTTAATGAGAAATACAAACAAAGTAATTTATTGAATCATCTTTGCCCTGTACAAGTATATCAGGGGGCCGATATGTTATTTACAATCTTGGGTCACATGAAGGAAGATCTGAGCCAAATGACCCAAGATTCTCAACATGTCCGTCCCCTGCTAGAGCTCTGTGTTAGGCAAAGATGGCACTTATTTGTATTTTTTTTTTTTTCACTAAAAAATGTAAAATGTCTACACTTGATACAATCTTTCAATTAAACATACATTTTTTCATCCCCAAAAAGCTTTCTTTTAAATACAATTTTTTAGAACACAGAAAAAGGGTTTCGGGGAATAAAAAGTTGATTTCAAATAGAAATCTAGAGGTAGGAACCGTTCAGCATTTCTCCAAATTTTTCCCATCATGGTAAATTTACCCCACTGAGCCATACATGGATCTTTTATTTACTGCAAGGTAAATTCAAGAAATTAAGGATGAAAAAAGGGACCCTCATCCTTGAAATTAGTACATAAAGACAGCCTACATGTTTTAGACCGCAGAGCTATCTCAATACCTTGTTATGTGTTGTGAAATCTTGTTAGTTAATACAGATCAGCAGGAACTAGATTGTTAGGTCCAGGAGGACGTTTACTACACATTTATTATTTCATGGCTGTAAAGTCGCAGAGCTACGATACTGCCATTGCGTAAATCGTGCTGCTGATATCTGGAGAAAGTCCTAAAAAATAAACAGGAAATGAGTCATCAGTTTAAGGAAACACATTTTTACAGGGAAGAGAGATGGTACAATGAGTTATAGACCTATAGGAGCTGTAGGTGGAAATTGTAAGACTATTATCCATATTATCTATCGCTTATCTATAAGGTAAATGTGATGCTGGAAGGGGATTCCTAGAGTGATCCTGGCATCTGATCATGTGGTGGGACAGGATTGTAGGGTCTTTAAAAATAAATTGTGGCCAGGGGCAGAGCTTGGGAATCCCCAACGGCTATTCTCTAACTGTATTTTCCCACTAATCCCTTCTCACTTTTGATTATTATTATCTCCCCTGTTTCAAACCTCCTCTAAGAACCCCCAAAAGATTTAAATCTCTTGCCTACATTTCATTTGGCACTGGAGCGGAGAGTATGCATCTGGTCTATACTGGGGATCAGGGCCATCCCGGCCCTTTAAAAAAACACGGAGACAGTCATGATCAGGCAGAGCCGCATCCAGCGGATGAGGACCCAGCTTCTAGTAACAGCCGCCAGAAATGACGTCATGTAGTATTGCACGCAGGAAGAAATAATACTGCTGAGGGGACGAGCAGCATCCTGGTAAGTACTGGGGAAGGGGATTGGAGGGTGGGATTGGCTATTAATGGACCAATTATCAGTGACTATTAATGGACCAATTATCAGTAGCTATTAATGGACCAATTATCAGTGGCTATTAATGGACAAATTATCAGTGGGCTATTAATGGACCAATTATCAGTGACTATTAATGGACCAATTATCAGTGGCTATTAATGGACCAATTAATAGGGCTATTAATGGACAAATTATCAGTGGGCTATTAATGGACATATTATCAGTGGCTATTAATGGACATATTATCAGTGGGCTATTAATGGACCAATTATCAGTGGCTATTAATGGACCAATTATCAGTGGCTATTAATGGACAAATTATCAGTGGGCTATTAATGGACCAATTATCAGTGGCTATTAATGGACCAATTATCAATGGGCTATTAATGGACAAATTATCAGTGGCTATTAATGGACCAATTATCAATGGGCTATTAATGGACATATTATCAGTGGGCTATTAATGGACAAATTATCAGTGGGCTATTAATGGACCAATTATCAGTGGGCTATTAATGGACAAATTATCAGTGGGCTATTAATGGACAAATTATCAGTGGGCTATTAATGGACCAATTATCAATGGGCTATTAATGGACATATTATCAGTGGGCTATTAATGGACAAATTATCAGTGGCTATTAATGGACCAATTATCAGTGGCTATTAATGGACCAATTATCAGTGGGCTATTAATGGACCAATTATCAGTGGGCTATTAATGGACCAATTATCAGTGGGCTATTAATGGACAAATTATCAGTGGGCTATTAATGGATATATTATCAGTGGCTATTAATGGACATATTATCAGTGGGCTATTAATGGACAAATTATCAGTGGGCTAATAATGGACCAATTATCAGTGGGCTATTAATGGACAAATTATCAGTGGGCTATTAATGGACATATTATCAGTGGGCTATTAATGGACATATTATCAGTGGGCTAATAATGGACCAATTATCAGTGGGCTATTAATGGACATATTATCAGTGGGCTATTAATGGACATATTATCAGTGGGCTATTAATGGACATATTATCAGTGGCTATTAATGGACCAATTATCAGTGGGCTATTAATGGACATATTATCAGTGGGCTATTAATGGACCAATTATCAGTGGGCTATTAATGGACCAATTATCAGTGGGCTATTAATGGACCAATTATCAGTGGGCTATTAATGGACATATTATCAGTGGCTATTAATGGACCAATTATCAGTGGGCTATTAATGGACCAATTATCAGTGGCTATTAATGGACCAATTATCAGTGGCTATTAATTGACCAATTATCAGTGGGCTATTAATGGACCAATTATCAGTGGGCTATTAATGGACCAATTATCAATGGGCTATTAATGGACCAATTATCAGTGGCTATTAATGGACATATTATCAGTGGGCTATTAATGGACCAATTATCAGTGGGCTATTAATGGACAAATTATCAGTGGGCTATTAATGGACCAATTATCAGTGGCTATTAATGGACCAATTATCAGTGGCTATTAATGGACAAATTATCAGTGGGCTATTAATGGACCAATTATCAGTGGGCTATTAATGGACCAATTATCAGTGGCTATTAATGGACCAATTATCAGTGGCTATTAATGGACAAATTATCAGTGGGCTATTAATGGACCAATTATCAGTGGCTATTAATGGACCAATTATCAGTGGCTATTAATGGACAAATTATCAGTGGGCTATTAATGGACCAATTATCAGTGGCTATTAATGGACCAATTATCAGTGGCTATTAATGGACAAATTATCAGTGGGCTATTAATGGACCAATTATCAGTGGGCTATTAATGGACCAATTATCAGTGGGCTATTAATGGAGCAAGTATCAGTGGGCTATTAATGGACCAATTATCAATGGGCTATTAATGGACCAATTATCAGTAGCTATTAATGGACCAATTATCAATGGGCTATTAATGGACCAATTATCAGTGGGCTATTAATGGACCAATTATCAGTGGGCTATTAATGGACCAATTATCAGTGGGCTATTAATGGACCAATTATCAATGGGCTATTAATGGACCAATTATCAGTGGGCTATTAATGGACCAATTATCAGTGGGCTATTAATGGACCAATTATCAATGGGCTATTAATGGACCAATTATCAATGGGCTATTAATGGACTAATTATCAATGGGCTATTAATGGACCAATTATCAGTGGGCTATTAATGGACCAATTATCAGTGGGCGATTAATGGACCAATTATCAGTGGGCTATTAATGGACCAATTATCAGTGGGCTATTAATGGACCAATTATCAGTAGCTATTAATGGACCAATTATCAATGGGCTATTAATGGACCAATTATCAGTGAGCTATTAATGGACATATTATCAGTGGGCTATTAATGGACAAATTATCAGTGGGCTATTAATGGACCAATTATCAGTGGGCTATTAATGGACCAATTATCAGTGGGCTATTAATGGACCAATTATCAGTGGGCTATTAATGGACCAATTATCAGTGGCTATTAATGGACATATTATCAGTGGCTATTAATGGACCAATTATCAGTGGGCTATTAATGGACCAATTATCAATGGGCTATTAATGGACCAATTATCAATGGGCTATTAATGGACCAATTATCAGTGAGCTATTAATTGACCAATTATCAATGGGCTATTAATGGACCAATTATCAATGGGCTATTAATGGACCAATTATCAGTGAGCTATTAATGGACCAATTATCAGTGGGCTATTAATGGACCAATTATCAGTAGCTATTAATGGACCAATTATCAGTGGGCTATTAATGGACAAATTATCAGTGGGCTATTAATGGACCAATTATCAGTGGGCTATTAATGGACCAATTATCAGTGGGCTATTAATGGACCAATTATCAGTGGGCTATTAATGGACCAATTATCAGTGGCTATTAATGGACATATTATCAGTGGCTATTAATGGACCAATTATCAGTGGGCTATTAATGGACCAATTATCAGTGGGCTATTAATTGACCAATTATCAATGGGCTATTAATGGACCAATTATCAATGGGCTATTAATGGACCAATTATCAGTGAACTATTAATGGACCAATTATCAGTGGGCTATTAATGGACCAATTATCAGTGGGCTATTAATTGACCAATTATCAATGGGCTATTAATGGACCAATTATCAATGGGCTATTAATGGACCAATTATCAGTGAGCTATTAATGGACCAATTATCAGTGGGCTATTAATGGACCAATTATTAGTAGCTATTAATGGACCAATTATCAGTGGGCTATTAATGGACCAATTATCAGTGGGCTATTAATGGACCAATTATCAGTAGCTATTAATGGACCAATTATCAGTAGCTATTAATGGACCAATTATCAGTGGGCTATTAATGGACCAATTATCAATGGGCTATTAATGGACCAATTATCAGTGGCTATTAATGGACATATTATCAGTGGCTATTAATGGACCAATTATCAGTGGGCTATTAATGGACCAATTATCAGTGGCTATTAATGGACCAATTATCAGTGGGCTATTAATGGACCAATTATCAGTGGGCTATTAATTGACCAATTATCAATGGGCTATTAATGGACCAATTATCAATGGGCTATTAATGGACCAATTATCAGTGAGCTATTAATGGACCAATTATCAGTGGGCTATTAATGGACCAATTATTAGTAGCTATTAATGGACCAATTATCAGTGGGCTATTAATGGACCAATTATCAGTGGGCTATTAATGGACCAATTATCAGTAGCTATTAATGGACCAATTATCAGTGGGCTATTAATGGACCAATTATCAGTGGGCTATTAATGGACCAATTATCAATGGGCTATTAATGGACCAATTATCAGTGGCTATTAATGGACATATTATCAGTGGCTATTAATGGACCAATTATCAGTGGGCTATTAATGGACCAATTATCAGTGGGCTATTAATGGACAAATTATCAGTGGGCTATTAATGGACATATTATCAGTGGCTATTAATGGACCAATTATCAGTGGGCTATTAATGGACCAATTATCAATGGGCTATTAATGGACCAATTATCAGTGGGCTATTAATGGACCAATTATCAGTGGGCTATTAATGACAAATTATCAGTGGGCTATTAATGGACCAATTATCAGTGGGCTATTAATGGACCAATTATCAGTGGGCTATTAATGACAAATTATCAGTGGGCTATTAATGGACCAATTATCAATGGGCTATTAATGGACCAATTATCAGTGGGCTATTAATGGACCAATTATCAGTGGCTATTAATGACAAATTATCAGTGGGCTATTAATGGACCAATTATCAGTGGGCTATTAATGGACCAATTATCAGTGGGCTATTAATGACAAATTATCAGTGGGCTATTAATGGACAAATTATCAGTGGGCTATTAATGACAAATTATCAGTGGGCTATTAATGGACACATTATCAGTGGGCTATTAATGACAAATTATCAGTGGGCTATTAATGGACCAATTATCAGTGGCCTATTAATGACAAATTATCAGTGGGCTATTAATGACAAATTATCAGTGGGCTATTAATGGACAAATTATCAGTGGGCTATTAATGGACCAATTATCAGTGGCTATTAATGGACCAATTATCAGTGGCTATTAATGGACAAATTATCAGTGGGCTATTAATGGACCAATTATCAGTGGCTATTAATGGACCAATTATCAGTGGCTATTAATGGACAAATTATCAGTGGCTATTAATGGACATATTATCAGTGGGCTATTAATGGACAAATTATCAGTGGGCTATTAATGGACCAATTATCAGTGGGCTATTAATGGACCAATTATCAGTGGGCTATTAATGGACCAATTATCAGTGGGCTATTAATGGACCAATTATCAATGGGCTATTAATGGACCAATTATCAGTGGGCTATTAATGGACCAATTATCAGTGGGCTATTAATGGACCAATTATCAGTGGGCTATTAATGGACCAATTATCAGTGGGCTATTAATGGACCAATTATCAATGGGCTATTAATGGACCAATTATCAGTGGGCTATTAATGGACCAATTATCAGTGGGCTATTAATGGACCAATTATCAGTGGGCTATTAATGGACCAATTATCAATGGGCTATTAATGGACTAATTATCAATGGGCTATTAATGGACCAATTATCAGTGGGCTATTAATGGACCAATTATCAGTGGGCGATTAATGGACCAATTATCAGTGGGCTATTAATGGACCAATTATCAGTGGGCTATTAATGGACCAATTATCAGTAGCTATTAATGGACCAATTATCAATGGGCTATTAATGGACCAATTATCAGTGAGCTATTAATGGACATATTATCAGTGGGCTATTAATGGACAAATTATCAGTGGGCTATTAATGGACCAATTATCAGTGGGCTATTAATGGACCAATTATCAGTGGGCTATTAATGGACCAATTATCAGTGGGCTATTAATGGACCAATTATCAGTGGCTATTAATGGACATATTATCAGTGGCTATTAATGGACCAATTATCAGTGGGCTATTAATGGACCAATTATCAATGGGCTATTAATGGACCAATTATCAATGGGCTATTAATGGACCAATTATCAGTGAGCTATTAATTGACCAATTATCAATGGGCTATTAATGGACCAATTATCAGTGAGCTATTAATGGACCAATTATCAGTGGGCTATTAATGGACCAATTATCAGTAGCTATTAATGGACCAATTATCAGTGGGCTATTAATGGACAAATTATCAGTGGGCTATTAATGGACCAATTATCAGTGGGCTATTAATGGACCAATTATCAGTGGGCTATTAATGGACCAATTATCAGTGGGCTATTAATTGACCAATTATCAATGGGCTATTAATGGACCAATTATCAATGGGCTATTAATGGACCAATTATCAGTGAGCTATTAATGGACCAATTATCAGTGGGCTATTAATGGACCAATTATCAGTGGGCTATTAATTGACCAATTATCAATGGGCTATTAATGACAAATTATCAGTGGGCTATTAATGGACCAATTATCAGTGGGCTATTAATGACAAATTATCAGTGGGCTATTAATGACAAATTATCAGTGGGCTATTAATGGACCAATTATCAATGGGCTATTAATGGACCAATTATCAGTGGGCTATTAATGGACCAATTATCAGTGGGCTATTAATGACAAATTATCAGTGGGCTATTAATGGACCAATTATCAGTGGGCTATTAATGGACCAATTATCAGTGGGCTATTAATGACAAATTATCAGTGGGCTATTAATGGACCAATTATCAGTGGGCTATTAATGACAAATTATCATTGGGCTATTAATGGACACATTATCAGTGGGCTATTAATGACAAATTATCAGTGGGCTATTAATGGACACATTATCATTGGGCTATTAATGGACCAATTATCAGTGGCCTATTAATGACAAATTATCAGTGGGCTATTAATGACAAATTATCAGTGGGCTATTAATGGACAAATTATCAGTGGGCTATTAATGGACATATTATCAGTGGGCTATTAATGGACAAATTATTAGTGGCTATTAATGGACCAATTATCAGTAGCTATTAATGGACAAATTATCAGTGGCATATTAATGAGTAAGTTATCAGTGGGCTATTAATGGATAAATATCCAGCTTTTTTTCAGTAAGGGGCCCTGAAATTTCTGATGAGAGCCCTGCTGGGGAGCACACAGATATACAGAAAGTTGTAAACTGTAATTCTTGCTAGAAAAGGATGCTGGCCAATGCCTGTGGGTCCCACATACACACAGCACATTATAACTTTCTATTTTGTTATCTTGATATTTTGCAAGTTAGAATTTGTGCAGCGTCTTTGTTACATTTCGTGTCTAGATTCCTGTACTGTCCAATTTACATACATGACTCACCTGTGGTTATCTTACCTGGTATAGAGCACAACGGTAAAGCAAAGGTTTGATAGAAAAGATTTGAAGGACCATTGCCCCCTTGGGTAATTCTGTAGCATTACTGTACCCAAAGGCGGCTCTAGACTTTGTGAGGCCTTAGGCGAAAGTCGCACATGAGGCCCTCACGGACACGCATTATTAAATATAATATATGCAAGTGATAATAAAAATGAACTGTATAAATTGCATATTTCAAGATCAAACTTAAATCCCAACTTCTAGGAATTTACAGCTCCTAGAATTGTATTTGTCTCGTAATTATTCTACAAATATCTATAAACATTTGGTATAGATAAAAAGTGTGTGGCTGGCTAACTCACATTCTTATTGCTGTGTCCTAATTAATAGACACACTCAGCCAGCACACACTCACAATTACACTCAGCCAGCACACACGGGGGAGGCCCGCACTGGGGGGGCGCCATAACACTAAAAGGGACTGTTTAGTGCCCAAAATGCCTCCTCAACATTTCAAAGTACTTTAAAATGCATATCTTATATTTTGCATTACTTAAAAAAATGAAGATATTACACTTAGATGAAAATGCACATTTGCAGAGGTTCAGGATGGCCCACTCAATGGGCGTCTCCCTTAGGCTTCTAAGGGAGTTTATTTTCCCAGCGGCAGCCAATAAGAATTAGAATTTTAATTTAATAAGAATTTTTAATGATGTAATCAGGCAATGCGTTGTATTAGAGATCCTAGTGTATACAGGAGCATTATAAGTTAGTGCCCTGTCACTGTATAATGAATGTCAGTCATATCATCCAGCAATCTATCAGGATTCTCTTTCTTCCCATTCTGTCAGTATTCTCTTTCTTCCCAATCTGTCGGGATACTAATTCTTCCCAGTCTGTTGGGATTCTCTTTCCTTTCGAGTTTGCAGCAGACCATCTTTTTTCCGACTGGGGCACTTTCCCATTCTGTGGGGAGGTCTTTACTTCTCATTCTGAGAGAACTCTCTGCTTTCCCAATCTGTTGGGATTCTCTTTCTTCCCAATCTGTCGTGATTCTATTTCTTCCCAATCTGCCGCGATTCTCTTTCTTCCCAGTCTGTTGGGATTCTCTTCTTCCCAATCTGTCGGGATTCTCTCTTTCCCAATCTATCGGGATTCTCTTTCTTCCCAATCTGTCGGGATTCTCTTTCTTCCCAATATGTCGGGATTCTCTTTCTTCCCAATCTGTCTTGATACTCTTTTCTCCCGGTATGTTGGGATTCTCTCTCCTTTCGAGTTTGCAGCAGACCATCTTTCTTCCGACTGGGGCACTTTCCCATTCTGAGGGGAGGCCTTTACTTGCCATTCTCAGGGAACTCTCGGCTTTCCTAATCTGTACAGATCCTCTGCCTTTCATATTGGCATGGAGACTCTTCCTTCCAAATCTGGACGGATCATCTGCCTTCCGTATCTGTAGGGATTCTATCCCTTGCATATCTTCAGGGAAATCTTTCCTTCCCAGTTTGCAGCAGACTGTCTTTCTTTCTGCCGGGGTATATTCCCAAACTGGGGGGCAGACTTTACTTCCCATAATGCTGTGACAGCTGGAGCTTCTGTTCCAATCTGTACGTACTGACTGTCACTCCAACATTCTAGTCCTTGTGTATGACATCATTCCATTATTATGCGTTAGCAACCACTATACACGCATTCTTCTGAAACCTGAATTGTCTCTGAATGGTCCTCAGTTTGATCCCCAGCTGTAGTTGCACATTTGATAGTGACGTCCATATTTGTGGTGGAATTGGCTGAAATTCATGCGTAGCCATGCTACCATTTGCTTTATCGCACCCCCTTTGAGACTGGGAGAAAGGCCTGTAAAGAGCTGTCTACCAGACGTAGTAGACCCTCTGGTTGTTATGGGCAGATGCTCTGCTTGGAAGAGCTCGAACAGAGGAACACCTCTGGAACCTCCGCTATATGTTCGTGAAAGAATCACTCAGGACACAGATCAGTTGAACAGCAGACAAAGAACATTTATTTGGGATTTTTACAGTAAAAATATACACAACCGCGATCAGATAATACTTGATTGATAGAAAACGCAAACACATTACTGGTAAAGCAGTTATCTAGCCACTTGAATTTGGTGACAAGAAGAACATGCACCAATCACTGCTTCACTGGCATGAGAGCGACCAATCAGACCTGAGGGGTGGAGTTATGGGCTTTGTGTGATAGCATAAGCCCCTTAACTCAGGGGGCCCTGAGTGAGCCAAGAGCTACCCAAGCGGCCTGGGCTTAACCTTTATTACCCATGGTCCATGGTAACTAGCCAGAGTTAGTCATGCTGGGGTGCATGATAGAGCCTAGCATAAAGGAGGGCCAGGTCCTACAAGTGGTGAGTAGGTGTAAACCTTGTCTGTCCACCCAGTGACTAGGGTGAGTTTATTTTATTAAAATTTTGCTAAAGTGTGACTGGGCGCCGCCATTTTGTGAAAGATAGTGTTTTTGGGTTCCACACCCAAGTGACTTTACAGCACTAGTATCTCACTTTGGGGCTGGGGACACAGAATGCAGTCTGTAAGTCAGAAATCTGACCAAAGACTTGCATTAAATGGGAGGGTAATGTAACTATTACACCACAAGGGGGCAGAGTTATGATCCCGTTTATCAGGTAAATCTCCTCTCTTTGTGTTGGAAGGCAGGTAAAAAAAAAAGAGTTGTACACAGCCACCTAGTCCTGCCCACTATGATACACAGAAGCCAGTAAGAAAGCAGGGGAGTATCTTATGACATCATCATGCAGGCTTTGGCCACAGTTGTAATGTGAGACTGGATGGCAGATTTTGGAGAATGTTGCATCATGGGTAAAATTCTCAAAATGGATGCTGGAGACAGACACCTCATTTTATTTTTACTTTTATATGCAATTAACTCAAACATAGAGGAAACAAAACAGTGGCATGTGTTTGTTTTAAATGCACAGGTTATCTAGTTACATCGTAGCGTCCATTTAAACAGCCGTAGGACAATAGGAGAGATTACCGGAGAATGGATATATATAGGCAGCCTGTGTCTGGTGTAGGAGATCAAGTATTCACACATGCAGGGTCAGGTACTAGAGAGCTTAGCAGAGATAGAGAGACGGCTCACAAATAAAAACCTTCTAACATGGATGGCAAGCACACCTGTCCATCCCAACATTATTTAAGATGATTTCCCAAAATACCTACAGTGTGTGGGTGGCGTGCAAAAGCATGGTAGGTTGATGATTTCACAGTTTGCGGGGGCAGGAGGATCCATTTTTTTCAGAGGCAATCTTTACTCTGCTATGCCTTGGGCATATAAATGTCCATCACAATAAACTGTATATCACAAATTACCTGTATTGGGAAAATAAATCAAGTAATGCGACTGTAAACTTGTGACAGGAGGGACAATCTATGGCAACCCTCAAACATTATATTACAACCTTGTCTGGGGATCTGTAATCTCAGGCTTCACAAGCATGGCCGAAATGTATAGCTTGGAGGAAAGACGTAACGCTGATATGATAGAAACATTTATATACATAAAGGGAATCAACACAGTAACGGAGGAGAGTATATTTAACATAAGGAAAACTACCACAATTAGAGGGGCAACGATTTTAAAGTAATATCAGGAAGTATTACTTTACTGAGAGGGTAGTGGATGTATGGAATAGCCTTCCAGCGGAAGTGGTAGAGGTTAATACAGTGAAGGAGTTTAAGCATGCGTGGGATAGGCTCAAGGCTATCCTAACTATAAGATAGGGAACTGGGGACTAATGAAAGTATTACTTTACTGAGAGGGTAGTGGATGTATGGAATAGCCTTCCAGTAGAAGTTGTAGAGGTTAATACAGTGAAGGAGTTTAAGCATGCGTGGGATAGGTATAAGGCTATCCTAGATATAAGATAAGGCCAGGGACTAATGAAAGTATCACTTTACTGAGAGTGTAGTGGATGTATGGAATAGCCTTCCAGTAGAAGTGGTAGAGGTTAATACAGTGAAGGAGTTTAAGCATGCATGGGAAAGGTATAAGGTTATCCTAGATATAAGATAAGGCCAGGGACTAATGAAAGTATTACATTACTGAGAGGGTAGTGGATGCATGGAATAGTCTTCCAGTAGAAGTGGTAGAGGTTAATACAGTGAAGGAGTGTAATCATGCGTGGGATAGACACAAGGCTATCCTAGATATAAGATAGGGAACTTGGGACAAATGAAAGTATTTAGAAAATTGGGCAGACTAGATGGGCCGAATGGTTCTTATCTGCCGGTGACACATTCTATGTTTCTATGAAATGTGTGTTCTAGAGCTGGATGAGCATGATGGGAGTTGTAATGCACAACAACTCCCAGAGCATGTTCATATATATTTCTTGGAGTGTATACCCTTGTGTACATGAATTAGGTGTACGTTCCATGGTGTTTGTAACTCACAAATTAGATTTGACCTTATTAGCACCTCCCCAAGGAAGGATTGTTACAATTAGTACTAATAATTTGCTTTGCAGCATGGTTTCTCTGTCACAGAAGGGATCTCCCCCTGGGAGCTAGCTTGTTTGTGTATGGGCATATTAATGAACCTATAGAGGACTATAGTCGTCTGGCACAGCACACGGATTGTGTCGGCAGATAAGATACAACTTACCACGAAGTCTGCCCTTAACCAAAAGTTCTCCTCTATTTGTCTCACGCATTTCTGACTTCTTTTACAGTGTTAGCCACTTTCTATAATGACTGTTGTATGCAGAAAAATGTTGTGGATTCTTTGAGTGAATTGATATGTAGATTCCTAATATTTACTGTATTAGTTGTGGGACAGTAACCACGGCGGTTATTTATACTAGACTGTAAGCTGGCTCCATGACCTTCAAGATTGTCCGTGGCATGATAGGCTGGTGGCCTATTGTGTGCAGAAATAAGGTCACTCACTATGTTTTTCTTTAAAAAAAACAATAGCGGCCATGCTATCACCTCCATAGACTTAAAGCGACTGTATCACCTATACACCTAACAATGTATAACATTGTTTTTTAACTACAGCTTACAGACTGGTATAAATACCAAAACCATGCAATGAACACAACAAATAGGTAAGATATATGAGCTATTAGATAGGGCCGATTATAATGATCTCACCTAGTTTTCCAGAACACTGGCCTGCTTGTTCAATACTAGCTGGCTGGCAACTCTACTGACAATGGACAAAAACGAAACGAAAATTTTAGTTTTGCACATGTCTAGTCCATAGGTAACCCAGGGAAGTCGGTTGACGCACTAATGAAAACTATAGACGAGTATTCCCTCCTATCAGGCTACAAGTTAATCCAAGACAAAACCACTATAATGGGAGTTAATATTACATCACAGGTAAAAAAAAAGAAATCTGTAATAAGTATGGATTCGTATGGGCGGAGCACTTCATAAATTGTTTAGGAATAAAGATACGGCCCGACCCGGAAAAGACAATGGACATAGGTTCGAAACCGGTGGCGGATCTGAGCTTAAATAACTGGCGAGCATGTCCCAACACATAGAAAATATGTATAGTCAGGGCAAAGTGAAAACGTTTCAAGATATCAAGCCGGAACTCCACATTAACAGCTCAGAACTTTTTACCTATATCAGTTTAAAGGGGTTCCTGGAGAGATATTGTAAAATTCCAGCTGAATATCCAAATTGAACTAGAGGAGTGGAAACAATCTTGGAAGAGAGTAAATAAAACGTAAATAATTAAACGTAGTAGAAACCCGATATAAGTTACTCAATCGCTGGTACTTGGTTCCCTCGAGGTTAAAAAAAATGTACCCGCAGCAGTTGGATCTCTGCTGGGAGTAGGAGACTACGTTCATACCTGATGGAGCTGCCCGGCATTAAAAAAAACTTTGGACTGATACACACCTTTTTATAAAAGACACAGTAGGAATTAAGCTAGATTTTAAACCGGAAATATTTCTGCTACACTTGTGATTCCCAAAAATGTCTAGAGAAGAAGAAACAATAGTTATCCATCTCTTAATAGCAACAAAACTTAACTATCGCGAGACAATGGAAGATAGACTTGTCTCCTTCCTGGGAGGTGATCAAGGCGCAAATGTTGTTCCAACTTAGAATGGAAGCTGGGATACAAGTGGGACTTAAGAAAAAGTGCAGTCTGGATTGGGACAATATATTTAAAACTTATATTAGCCCTAAATAAAAGCATAGCAATTGAAAGCAAGGAAAGAAAGATAAGTAGAGCGGATCAATAAGCGGTATCTAGCCCAAAGAGCCTTGTTTAGTAGGTTTGTCTGTTAGTCTGTACGTGTCTTGTCTCTACTCTACAGTTTAAGTAGATGGTTTTTTTCTTTCTCTTCATTTTTTTTTTTTTTACGGCATATTCACAGGGGACCTTCTGGGGGAGGGGGGGGGGGGTTTGGACTGAGCAGGGAGCTAGGTGGGGAGGGAGAGACAAGTAAGATAAAGAAAGTTGAAAGATAAGTTATTTGTGGATTCAAGGGGATCTATGAGAACTACACCCTCCCTGTCCGGGTAATGCGATAGAGGAGGTTTCTGCCCCCCCCCCCCCCCCCCTGCCAAGGTAGCCAAAAAAGGGAAGGGAAAGAAAGGCACAGAGATCAGGATGTTAAACTGTTTTTATTGTTGTAATTGTCTGTTGGTGTGAAATCTGTTTTTGATATAGATACTTGTATTTTGTATTTTTGTAATAAATAAAAAAAAAGAAAAGAATGGGAATTCTGTATAACTTTAGTTTTGTGTGTTGATGGGCAGACCCTCATTACCATTTGAATTGACACATCTCTAGAGAATTCAAGTCTTTTTTAGGTGTAAGCTTTGTCCACAGGCTGACCTCGTATTGCACTGTAAAGATAAGCCTTACCTGTGCTTTTATATTCAAAGTCATGGGTAGGGCTACACTATAAAAAGAAAACCCAGATTACCACCCCCTGTATTATGTCCAAGAACCCACATAAGAGTTCCTTTTCAGTGCAACAAATAGGATCTCCTGGGAAAAAAAAACACCTCCTGGAAAAAAAATTAAACATCTCTAGGAAAAAAAACACAGGTATGTGCTAATCAGTATTATGGGGGTAGATTTATCCTTAGACATCTCTGGCACTTAAATGTTTTAAGACAGATTTTTTTGTTCTCTTCTTTTTCTAAAAGGAATCTCTCTGTTAAAAAAAAAATCCCATTTTTTTTGTATATTGAAATGTCTTTGCCCCTCTCTGTCACTGGAAGGGTTGAACATTACTGATGAAGTCTGTATCCCATTAAAGAAAGACATATTGGGAATTTTTCTAACTCGGGTATCTTAATGCCTCATTTTTGCAGTTCACCCCGGTTTGTTTTCTAGTGATTGGATGTTTTGTTCTGCTTAATTCATTTAAAATATTTTTTTGCCTACGTTCAAGTAATAGATTTATTGATGATGTTCTTTTTGTCATGGTTACTACCATTGTCTTCCAATGTTATACAGGACTGCGCTGGAACTAAAAAACGCCATTTAAAGGTATTTATACATGTCCCAGTTCTTTTTAAAACAATTAAATACATATTAAACATGACACTTTATCGAAATACATATTTATTTGTTTTGTTTTACTTTTTTTAAGATAATTACCTTTGGAAACAGTTTTGCAGAATTTACACCAGGGGATTCACCATCCTATTTTAACATTTTGTCCCTTTTTTTCCCCCCTCTTCCTATCTTGTCCCACAAATCTGTAGAGACAGCCCATGCACCGCCTCTAATTTTGGATTATGGCAGAGGTCAAGTGTGCGAGGGTTTTAATATTCCTGGCCTTGCTGTCCTGTGTGACAGAGACACATGGCATTGCAGTCCAGCACCTTTGCGGATTACACCTGGTGGAAGCTCTCATTTTTGTATGTGAAGGCAAAGGCTTCTATCAGAGACCCTGGAAAGGTAAATATAAACAAAGAAATGATGTAATGGGACCTACTGTCTGTGTTGTCTCCTTTTTATGACATCACTTTGTGGAATGGTATGCAAATTAACTAAAACAAAGGAGAACAGTGAGTAGACTGAGCACCAGTTTCATACATAACCCCCCTATGCAAATCTACAAGCCTATCCTAGCCCCTCCCCTTTTACCGTCACTTTTGGAATGTTGGGCTTTACGCACTCCACATAACAGTGTCTGGTCGGTGACGATATACTTCCTCTACTTGGGAGCCCCATTGATATTTTTTCAATGAATTAAAGAGATACTTCCAACTAGCTTATTTTACATATATTTTTTACATATTTTTAAACATGTTACAGATCTCCTATAGTTTTACAGTGAAAATGATTTCACCTGTCCCTTTAATTTCGGTGAGTATTATATTGACACCATGATCAAAATGTTTTATCATTCTTTTTAACTTTATGCAAACATAAACTATAATCTGTTTAAATATCTTTATCTCTTTCAGTTTGCTGACAAAAGTTACTCAAATCTTATCTGTAGTGTAAATTGTAATGCAAATAGAAATCAGCCACATTTCTTGTGTGATTGTGTATATAAACTTGCTTTTAACTGATAATGGCCATTTCAAATACCACTCAAGCAAACACATTTATTTTCTGCATTCAGCAGAGGATTTTGCAGCTAATTATTTTGGCACAAAATTGCACTTGTTTTAGATCACTATAGTGGGCTACAATTGTCCTCCGCCACTATTAATCTGGCATTATCTACACTGAACCAAAAGTCTTAAAGTGATCTAAAAAGTCACACATTGATACTAAAAATGAGCAGTTTTGCCCTTAGATGCGCAAACAGTGTTTGTGCATGTAAGAAAAAAGCATGCTCCTCCCACTTCTCTAGGTTTGAAAATTCTGAGCATACAGCTGTATGCGCAAAACTTATGCACGCTGACCTCTCCCTTGTAACTGTATAATTTTAATGTCATCAAATCAATTCTGAATTATTCAGCCATCACTAGCATTGAAGTTTGGGGGCTTACTATGACTTTTAAGGGCTCTCTTTTTGCATGTACAAAATGTGTGTATATTTAAAGGGGCAGTTATCCGACCTAGTGTATCATGCAAATGAAAGTAAACAGGCCTTTCTCTTAAAAACTACATATAAAGTATAAGATTTATAGCTATAGCATCAGCCTTCCTATATCAAGGCACACAGAGCTGTCTGAAACCATGACCCCTGCATTCTGGGCACTTGAAACCGCTGAATTCAACAGGGAGAGATTGATTCCACATTAATAACAAATGACCACCCTATCTTAGAGGGGAACATGAAACCTCACTGAACTGAGGCCTCAGTGATTTTTTTTTTTTCATTTCTTTTCATTTAAAAGTATAAAAGAACTGTAATTTGTTTTATAGTAAAAAAAAATAAGTGCATTTCACACACATTAGAAACAATTCCAACATACAAAAAACAAACTTGATGGCATTCCTCATTAGTTTCTCAATAATCTATTGTACCGCTATCCATAGCCAAAAAAGCAAAAACGTCTAAAGTTTTTTTTTTTTTGGGGGGGGGGGGGGGAGGAGGATCAGAAATACAATAAGTAATCCATGTTTTCTTTTTTGATTTTCTAGGTCCAGTTCCTAGAACATTCCATACGTTTCTAGAGCAGACTTCACGATACAGAGCAAAGCAAAAGGTCGGCATAGTGGAAAAGTGCTGCAACCAGTCGTGCACTTATTACGACCTCGAGCGGTACTGTAATATTTAACGGCTGCGTTTAGTGAGGGGGGGGGGGGTGGGGGCGTGACCCCCTGAAACAAGCTTCTTTACCCATCTCCGAACTTCATCCCAAGTGCTACAAAAAAACTTACTGTAATGGTGAATAAACTAGCAACCCAGCCCAGGAAAAAGTGTGAGTTGTCACCTTTCAGCTGTAGGTAGACTTTCTCACTGTTTGTTTGTTTGTTTTGTGTAAGGCTCCAATAAAAGGAAAGGAGCTTTGTTTCTCAGACATGCAGGGGGGCATACAGACAGACACTCGTGATGACGAAGATCAGCTCAGATTAAAGAGGACGACCCCTTGGAAAGTATCCGTTTGCTGTAAAAACCGATTAAGAATTTCGTAAAGAGGTGTTTTTTGTTTTTTTTTTGCTTTTTGTTTTTTTACATACACTGTGGTTTACGACTGGGGAGCCAGATGTGCTGCATGTGCGGCTTAGGTTTAGGGTTGCCACCTTTTCTTTAAAAAAAAAATACCGGCCTTGGTACTGTCTCCATAGACTTAACATTGGCCTGATGCCAATTATTTTACCGGCCTGCCTGTAAAATACCGGCCAGGTTGCAAACCCCACTCAGGTTAAAGGGACTTGGTCAACCGTAACATTGCTTATAGTGTGAATATAGAGATTATAAAATGATCAATGAGTTAATAATTCCTATGTGCTAAATTTTGTTGGGGGTCGAGGGTCAAGCTGGACACACCTGAATGCAGATCAATCGGTAAAAAAATATACGTATTCAAAGGGAAATTACTTAAAGTACCACTGTCAGCAAAAAAAAAATCAAGTTTTGTTTAACTGACAGATTACATCAACTGTATGCATTTTAAATGGAAATGCCTAGTGAAAAATACAAATAAAGTATACTATTGAGCCCTCTCTGCTTGTATAGCACTGTCAGGGAGCGGCCATGTTGTTTAGAATGTTGGTTCAGATGACCCAAGATGTCTTCCCCTTGATAGTGCAATGCAAGCAAAGTGGGCTTAATAAAAAGTCTTTATTTTTATTATTTCATTAAACATTTCTGTTTAAAAAAAAAAACCTACACTCGATGCAATGTTTTAATTAAGCATAATTTTTTGTGCCGAAAGTTGTGAAAGGAACATATTGGTTAATGGTGTAGTGTTTAAAGTTTGCCACAAGAGGGAGTGATTAGTCCTGTTATATAGTTTCAATAGGGGACATCTCCACTAACATGGGTAATCAATCAGATTGAAGTCTTGGAATAAAACAATGATATATGTAAAGCAGCTTAAATGTATACAGACAAGACAAGTGAGAAAAATAAATAAATACAAGCTCTCTTAAATGTATGTGATAATAAAAAATGACCCGTGTGTCTAAGATTTACCTTAATTATATGTATTTGTATGAATTAACACAACTATAAAACCAGGGCCGTATGTGCCAGACTATATACGGAGATCAATAAATACAGTTGTTCCAAAAAACATAATAATTAAATAATAGACTTATAAAGACAGTGCTCCCTATCTGAGATTTTTGCCTCAGAATATACATATTTAATTATGGATTTCTTTGTTTTTCTCTAGAAAAGAAGAAGAAAGAATTGGTATAGATTAGAAAGACAACCAACAGCTTATAAATGATGTGACCGGCAGTTAAAAAGGTCAAACTTTTATGAATTAGACTTAGAGGCAGGCAATTAATTCACAGACAAGAGAATAAATACACCTATAGTGCCGACATTTATATAAAAGCTGATACTTTGTATCAGACTTTAATGAGGTGTCCAAGTGACATTGTGTGGCCCTCTTGGGCCACTTGGAATTATTTGGAATAGTTGGGGGCCGAGGGTCAAGCTGGACACAGCGCTAAATTTAGACCAATCAGCAGAAAAAAAACATTCCATTAATTTCTTTGATAAATTGAACCACATTCAGTGCTTTGCCCTGGGCTAGCTGCCTTGGTAAATATAGCCCGGTCTGCAGGCTTGGAAGGCAAAACAAAGGGAGATGTTATCACACTCTAGCAGGTTACAAACCTAATACTGCTTCAGACAGGCGAGCCGATTCACTAGTAATAATAAATAATAATTTATGGCCCGCCTGCAGCTGTAACAGCACCCCCAAAATCCCCCCCCCCCCCCATCACACCTGTAACAGTGTCAGGAAACTAACTTTCCACGACGCTGCATAATCCCTCCCTCCTCGACCCTGCGCGTGACATCATATGCTAAGGTCAGAGAGTGGGTAAATAGGACCACGGGACAGCATGAAGCCCGCAGACAGGTAAAAATTATTTTTTCAAAATCTCTGTGTGTGAGGGTGTGTGAATGTGTATGTGTGAATGTGTATGTGTGACTGTGTAAGTGTGACTGTGTGTGTACATGTGAGTCTGTGTGTGTAAATGTGACTGTGTAAGTGTGACTGTGTTTGTACATGTGCGTCAGTGTGTGTGTCTAAGTGGCAGTGTAAGTGTGAGCCTGTGTGTGTAAGTGTGACTGTGTTTGTACATGTGCATCTGTGTGTGTCTAAGTGGGAGTGGGAGTGTTTGTGTCTAAGTGGGAGTGTAAGTGTGAGCCTGTGTGTGTGTAAGTGTGACTGTGTATGTATGTGTGTCTCTTGTGAACTGGAAATTGAAATTTAAGACCAGAGTATCCAAACTGAAAGCATAGTTTGCTTAGAGAATTCTTCCAGCTTGTCTACTTTGGCCTTAATTTGGAATTCACTTTAAATAACCCACATGACATAAATTGTAGAAAACATTTCTCTGTTTAGCAAAAAGCAAGTAGTTTTTATTTTATTTTGTTTGACATTAGAGGAAAACCTATTACACCATGCTTGAAAGTCAGAACTGGTTAGTAAATGTTTGGAATCCCACCACTGATCCTATCCCTGCGTGGCCCATCAATCAGCCATTGCCCTGACGGATGTCTATTTCAGTGGAAACACAAATCTTTTGTTCGTAACATTAAATGGCTGGGATAAATAACCTGAGCCCCTCCAAAACCCATGCTCTGAATGCATCCCTGCATACGCAACGCTTCCCAAAGATTAATTAATCGCAAGCTGGACAGACTCAGTGGGTTATCACTTTCCTGCAGACGTGTCTGTCTTCCTTATACAATTATGTGAACTAGAAATGTGCAAAAATAAAATTTTCGTTTCGTTTTCGTCCATTCGGACGAAAATGTTACCATATTTTCCGGCGTATAAGACGACTGGGCGGATAAGACGACCCCCCAACTAAGTCTTCTTATAAGCCGGAAAAATCGCATCTATATTTTAATTTTTTAGGTTAAAATATAGAGTTTGCCACCCTCCTCCCCCCTTCCCCAATCCCCAGTACTTACCTATTTTCTGCTCTGTCTCCCGCTGTTAAGCCGGTCCGTGGCTGTGAGGGAAGCGTTGTGAGCTCCCCTCAGGCCGCGCGGTCAATAAAGTTTGTTTAAAAAAAAAGTTTAAACAAACTTTATTGAAGCCGCGCGGCCTGATGGGAGCTCACAATGCTTCCCTCACAGCCATGGACCGGCTTAACAGCGCGAGCGGAGACAGAGCAGAAAATAGGTAAGTAAATCCCAGTACCCAGCGTATAAGACGACCCCCCAACTTTTGAGAAGATTTTAAGGGGTTAAAAAGTCGTCTTATACGCCGTAAAATACGGTATTTATTTTGTCTAAAACGAATTTCGTTCATTACTGCATTCGTTTCAGACGAAATTCGTTCATTATTTTCGTTTCGTTTTATTCCTTCGTACGAATCAATTGACCTACACATTCCATAAACCGAAAGTCTATAAGCCGAATGTCTTTCATGATATTGGCTTTCTATAAACCGAAATAGAGTCCCCATTCATACGAATAGGTCAACTGACCTATTCGTATGAATGGGGACTCTATTTCGGTTTATAGAATAGCAATAGCATTACATACATTCCATAAACCGAAAGTCGTTCATTATGTCGGTTTATGGAATGTACAATGCTATTGGTATTCTATAAACCGACTCTATTTCGGTTTATAAAATGCCAAAAGCACAAATGGACGAATGGACGAATGATTTTCGTTTATTAACCATTCGTTCATTTGACTTTTGTTAGTTTAGCATTTTCGTTATTCATTTTTCGGACGAATGGACGAAAATGCTATTTTCAGACGAAAATGCATTAGTCCGAAAACGAATGCACATGTCTAATGTGAACTATGACTAACTTATCGATTTTAGAGCAGATCAATGGTGGCTGGTTGGTCTTAAGCTTCATGAAGGATATTAGGAGATGCATGCTTGCCATGTTTCTGTAGTTGTCTTCTGGACAAAAAGGAACGAAGCAAATAAAGAGGCAGAGTCATGTGATGCCGTGTGATGTCACGCAACGCTCCGATTGAGCGCCAACTTTACCGATACAGAGAGCAGGTGTCCGGAGCGCAATTCTCCTCTGGTATGTCTATGAGATGCTATGCACTGTGCATAGGCAGTATTAATGCCGGGACAGGCCCGAATTTGACAGGACGGGACCCAAAAAAACAGACTGTCCCGGCAAATTTGGGAATATTGGCAGCTATGGAGATGTAGTGCTGTTGGCAGAACACCCAGACCCAGATATTAGTCTGGTCCAGGGTCTAGTTCAGGCACTGTGTAACTAATGCACCCTAGTTTCTGTCTGAGACTGATGGGAATTGCAGTTGGGTGCCTCCTTCCTGTTTAAGACCTGGGTCTTGAATGATTAGATTAGAGCCATGTTGGCAGCGATAAATTGGACAACGCTGACTGCGTCTTGCTTCTGTGAGGTTATATAGCCAAACGACAGCTGAAACTGTCTCAGTTGCTCATTACGGACACAGACTTCTCCTGTGCACTTTTTAAAAAAAAAGTACTGTTGCTATGTCAGCTACGAAATCTTCCCAATTCTTTGTGTGGGTGTCCCCCCACACCCCTCCCTCCAAAGTCTCAGACAGTGTCACTGGAAGACCCTCTTCCAAAACAAGGGTATGTTTACCTACTTAACTTGGAGCTAACCAGTTGGATCCTGCTGGGGCAATTAATTCTGCCATAAGCCATAAAAAAAAAAAACAACAGAAAGGGGGGCGCACAGACACATTTCAATTTTGCTTTATTGTTCTCCCAGCCGCCCTTTAGCCAAGACTTGCAAATAACTTTTTTCTAAAATAAGACAACCCCGTAAAAAAAAAAAAAAAAAGCTACTTTTGTGGAATTTATTGTATATATACTGTCACTTTTATTTCCCCCAAACTGTTCAGCCATGTTGTACCTCCATCCCCGTTAGCAGGGCTCTCTACCACAAGTACCAGTCTGTCTCTGTCCATCCAACATAGATTGTCGTCTCCTACGCTCTGTGCCTAGCGCTATGTAAATTGTTGGCATTATATAAATAAGCATTAAGGTCATACCTGTGTTATAACATTTATTTATCAAATGCTCAGGGGGGTAGTGTGTTTAGGACTTCTTTTAGGTAAGAGCCAGACTGTTGCCAAGCGAAAAGCACTGGGGAATGGTGCAAAAATATTTGGGTAATAAAATTAACTTTAGGTAAAATACCCTCCCCCCCCCCCCCCCCCCCCCCCCCCACTGCCAGCTGGACAGAAAGTTTAGACCCTCCTCCTCCACCTTCTAGATCTCTATATTGGCCAGCTAATGCTCTTCTTCCCATGGGCCACCCTTAGACAAACACCTCCTGGACATCAGACTGCTGCCAGATGAGTTATATTACAGTGCAAAGTCCTAGAAGCTGCAGACACCCATGTTAAACACTGTGCATCATACAGTGAATAACACAACTCAGTGACAGCCATGTGTATCCCAGACTCCAAAAATCTAAAAAAAGCAGAGGTGACAAGCAAGGTAATCTGACTTTATTTGGCATGTCTTGGATTTTTGATATATATATATATATATATAAACCTTTTTTTACTTACTCTAAAGACCTGGGAATTGTGCAGTCTAGGCTGAATGATCCCAGATATACACCCCCCCCCCCCCCCCCCTAAAAAAAATCTGCTCCCCTTTAAAAAAATGGTTAACCCTATCCTTGTGATAGTGTAGACTTTGTTGGGCTTTTGAAGGGTTAAGCAGCATTTGACTCTTTCAGTGCAAGAGGGTGCAGGGGAATTATTACACAGCAATGTGGTCTTTTTTGTCGCTTGTACCTGTAAACGGTTAATCTGCGCCCTATAAGGTCAGCCCGAGACTAAAATAACAATAATCGTCCGTAAAGCTTTTGCACGATTCTACAGTGCAGCAGTAGGCATTTGCAATTGCAATTTTGAAATGAAAGAAGTTGATTGCAAGCCTTCAAGTCCAGGCTGCTGATCACTGTCAGGATTTTGGTCTTCGTTGCTTGCAATCAGATTCTCAGTTTTGCATTTTGTCCTATTATTACCTATTTCTCTAATACCACAATTGCAGCTTCTCATGGATTCGTGTGAATCTTATTTGTTGCAAATAATAATTCTTGTGCCGTGTACCCTGGCAATCTATATTCATCTACCTTATTCTACGTATAATTCAACATATTGCACTGACATTTAAAAAATTCATGTTTCCACATTCGTTTGGCAATTGAAGCAAAATATATCATCGCTAAAACGCCCCAAAAAAATGACATCCATCGGCAATTGTTAAATTATCTAAAAGAAATTTCGAGGAAACCATGCTAAAACAGATGCAACTCCGAGGTTTCTATTCTTTTGCATGTTTTTTTCTAAATTGCAATCCTGGTGAAAGGTTCTGAAAGTGGAGCAGACTACTTTTGGCTGCAATTGGGTTTTACAAAATAACCCCCTTGATTAGAAACATAGAAACATAGAATGTGTCGGCAGATAAGAACCATTCGGTCCATCTAGTCTGCCCAAATTTTTTTTGAGTACTTTTATTCCAAAAAAAAAGTGGGCAGACTAGATGGACCGAATTATACCGATTAATATTTTACTTTCACTAATTCAGAATATTTTACTGCACATCATTTTAATTATAATAGTCTTCCCGCCACCTTTAGCTCGTTTTTATTCCTCAGCTCCTTTGGTTCCTTAACTATTACCACTGTGCGCTGGAATGCCTTTCCATGTATGAACTACCTTTTAAGGGGAAAAAAAAATACTTCCTTTCTTGCTCCTTTATCTGTCATCCTTTGACTTTGGATCTCTTACTTTAGTCCCCTTGTTATATATATATATTTTTTATTTTAGTCTATATTTACCCCTTTCTTGACACAAACTGGAGGTGGAGCATTGTGCAGCATCCTAATCCAAAAAATACAGCATCTTCACGTTGTATGCACATCCAGAATTCTTATTAATTCATATAAGATGCACTGTAAGGTCCCCTGCTGTACAAATGATTAAACATCCAAATAGTAAGGATTGTAACAAATGATGCTTCGGAATCGATGGCTTGCTTAGCCGCTCTCTACCAGTTTCGCTGAGGGTTTTTTATTGAATAGCACATGTAATAATAATACTTGGTTTGCACCCCAACCTAGATTGTGGAGAGACTGCAAAATATCCTTCCACATAATTCTCCTTCTAACGTGGAAACATGCCAAATCTTAAGTAGCAATAATGGCAAGACATTTTATTATATGTTCCTTTTGTTTATAGTTAATCTTGGTCACCATGTTGCCTTCCTAGAGTACAGCCGATGTGTATCTTCATCTTACCCTGAGCTCTGCCTCACAGCTGAGGCAGACTTCGTTGGCTGTTGTGCAGGATCAGTGTGATCACAGCCAATCAGGTTGAGGCCTGTCGGGTTCTGTCAGGTCTCTCTGCTCCTGGAAGGAGAGATCTTCTTTTTGGTGGCATTCAAAAACTAGCATCTCTCACTTCATTAGCAGGAAGCAACATGGCTGGCTTGGGGGAAAAATGGAAATAAACCCATTGTTTTTTTCCACGTGGGCTTCTATCTCTACCTCATGTATCAGTCTGTTTTCTTTAGTATGTAGGCCCCCTCTATACTCTGTACCTAGGGATACATACATTGTTGTCGCTATATAAATATATAAATAAACGTTAAAGTAATGTAGAAGTGAAAATCAGTTCACTGGCTCTTTAATCGATACATTTGCTAACGCAATGTGTAAATTACTTATCCTCATTCTATATTCCCAGTGTTTAGGTGACTGCATCTTTTTAATGGATATTCTAATGCTTATTATTTTGTCTACTTTTACCAATCATCAGCTGTTTGTCCGTGACCTTACTGCTCCCCTCCCTCACACTGCCAAACAAACATTCAAGTATTTGTCTAGGGACTGGGAGATTGACATAGAAACATAGAATGCATCAGCAGATAAGAACCATTCAGCCAATTTTTCTAAATACTTGGCCTTATCTTATATCTAGGATAGCCTTATACCTATCCCACGCATGCTTAAACTCCTTCACTGTATTAACCTCTACCACTTCTACTGGAAGACTATTCCATACATCCACTACCCTCTCAGTAAAGTAATAGTTTCATTAGTCCCCGGCCTTATCTTATATCTAGGATAGCCTTATACCTATCCCACGCATGCTTAAACTCCTTCACTGTATTAACCTCTACAACTTCTACTGGAAGACTATTCCATACATCCACTACCCTCTCAGTAAAGTAATCCTTTCATTAGTGCCTGGCCTTATCTTATATCTAGGATAGCCTTATACCTATCCCACGCATGCTTAAACTCCTTCACTGTATTAAACTCTACCACTTCTACTGGAAGACTATTCCATACATCCACTACCCTCTCAGTAAAGTAATACTTTCATTAGTCCCTGGCCCTATCTTATATCTAGGATGGCCTTATACCTATCCCACGCATGCTTAAACTCCTTCACTGTATTAACCTCTACCACTTCTACTGGAAGACTATTCCATGCATCCACTACCCTCCCAGTAAAGTAATCCTTTCATTAGTCCCTGGCCTTATCTTATATCTAGGATAGCCTTATACCTATCCCACGCATGCTTAAACTCCTTCACTGTATTAACCTCTACCACTTCTACTGGAAGACTATTCCATACATCCACTACCCTCTCAGTAAAGTAATCCTTTCATTAGTGCCTGGCCTTATCTTATATCTAGGATAGCCTTGTGCCTATCCCACGCATGCTTAAACTCCTTCACTGTATTAAACTCTACCACTTCTACTGGAAGACTATTCCATGCATCCACTACCCTCTCAGTAATGTAATACTTTCATTAGTCCCTGGCCTTATCTTATATCTAGGATAGCCTTATACCTATCCCACGCATGCTTAAACTCCTTCACTGTATTAACCTCTACCACTTCTACTGGAAGACTATTCCATGCATCCACTACCCTCTCAATAAAGTAATACTTTCATTAGTCCCTGACCTTATCTTATATCTAGGATAGCCTTATACCTATCCCACGCATGCTTAAACTCCTTCACTGTATTAACCTCTACCACTTCTACTGGAAGACTATTCCATACATCCACTACCCTCTCAGTAAAGTAATACTTTCATTAGTCCCTGGCCTTATCTTATATCTAGGATAGCCTTATACCTATCCCACGCATGCTTAAACTCCTTCACTGTATTAACCTCTACCACTTCTACTGGAAGACTATTCCATACATCCACTACCCTCTCAGTAAAGTAATACTTTCATTAGTCCCCGGCCTTATCGTATATCTAGGATAGCCTTGTGCCTACACATGCTTAAACTCCTTCACTGTGTTAACCTCTACTTTTTCCACTGGACGTCTATTTCATGCATCCACTACTCTCATGGTAATGTAATATTCGATGATATTACCTTTTTACCTTTGCCCCTCTTATTTAAGACTATGTCTTCTTCTCTGCTCTTCTTATTGGTTGTAGATGTCACATGACCATTTGGAATCTTTCAGCCTATTGGTCGAGCATTAGTGAGGCTATCAATAATTCTTATTATTACATTAAAGTCTTTCTATTTAAAATATATACACATGATGTAATCTTTCAATTAATTATAACGTAATGTTTTGCTGACAGTTGTCCTTTAAGTATTTCCTTTGATGAGCCGTATCCATTTAATAAAAATAATATATAATAACAATATATCAAAACTCTTAAAGCAACAGTGCACCAAGCAGTAGCCAGTGCACTCTCTATCTTAAAGTAGATTGCCCTACACTCCTGAGTTCCTGTCATACCGCTCTATACAAATCCAGCTACTGCCTCAGTCTTTATGGGCACTGGGATTCAATAGATACAATACTAAAATTAGAAACTAAATGTTTTTATCTGCTCTCTCTATTACTCCGGCACCAAGTTTGGCGCATAAACCCAGACCTTTTTTTAATATTTTATTATTCCCTCACCGCACTGATGTCTCACCATGTCTTTACACGTATGTCTTTACCTTGTTTTTAAATGACAAATAAAAAAAATTTAGATTTTTTTTTTTAATATTTCTGTTCCTTTCCTTTCTCCCTTCCGACCAGTCAGACATCAATAAAAACAATGGAAGAATACAAAAAAACCCAAACACAAATGCCAATTTAAATGTACAGAAAATGTGATCACTTAAATGATCATTTAAATGTAAAATGTGTTTACATTTTTTCCCCACTTCTACTTTTCCTAGAGCGCGTCTCATCCCACGATCAGCCAGGTGGCGCTGTGCATTTTTCTGATGCAAGCCCTGTTTGTGGACACCGCCTACGCTCGCTGTGTGAGGCCACGCGCTAAGGAGATGCTGTGCGGCGCGGAGCTAGTGGACATTTTGCAGTTTATCTGCGGATCAACCGGATTCTATTTTAGTAAGTTACTTTCCTCCTACCACTTCCAACTCTGTAGATTTTTGGTGGGGCATTGGTGGTTCTCGTTGATGTTTTGGCTACACATTTCACTTACTTAGCGCCAACAGTTGTTTACGTAGTGCTTGTTACACTGCTGTGAAGAGCTCCTTATTTGGGACGATCGGGGATACTTGTGGTAAGTGGGCGCTTGTGAAAATGATGAGTATTCCTTGGGACATGGGGAGCCCGACATCAGTTGAACCTGCACCCTATTCTCAAAGACTACTTTTTACATTACATTACCATTTATTTATATAGCGCCAACAATTTACGTAGCGCTAGGTACAGAGCATAGAAGGTAACTAGATACTAAGTTAGACAAACCAGAACAGACTGGTACATGAGGTAGAGAGCCCTGCTTGTAAGCTTACAATCTAGAGGGAATGGGGTACATGAGACACATAAGAGAGTGAATAGGACAGAGGGAAGGAAGTTGTAGTAACAGTAGTGTGGATGGGTGGCATTAGGTGGGATAGGCCATAGATTGTATGCGTTCCAGCTAGGTGGGATCAGCTAGAGGTAAAGGGACAGGTATTCTAGTGGGTTGGGTAGTAAGCTTCTTTAAAGAGATGAGTTTCGAGGGACTTTTTAAAGTTTGAAAAGGAGTGAGAGAGCTGGATGCTCGGCGGAAGGGAGTTCCAGAGAGAAGGGGGCAGCTCGGGCGAAATCTTGGAGACGCGAGTGAGAGGTGGTGATGAGGTTGGAGGAGAGTTTTAGTCCCATTCAGGAGTGCAAAGGTTGTGCAGGGAGGTATCGGTTAACGAGGGAGGCAATGTACGGAGGGGTGGAGGGCTTTGTAGGTTAAAGACAGAATTTTAAATTTTATCCTTGACAGGGAGCCAGTGGAGGGCATTCCCACCCGCTCACGGCAACATAAATGCCGCCCGCACCTGCTCAAGTTGAAGAAGAACCTGTTGGGAAGGTGTTTGGGCACAAGGATAGGACTGGGAAGGTGTTTGGGGACTAAGATGGCACTGGGAGGTGTTTGTGGACAAAGATGGCACCGGGAAGGTGTTTGGAGAAAAAAGATGGTCCTGGGAAGGTTTTTGGGCACAAGCAGGGCACTGAGAAGGATTTTGGGGACAAAGATGGTGGATCCTAAATAGAAAGGGACAAAGCCTTGACAGGAAGCGGTGGAGCAAATTACGACTAAGGGGGGGGGGGGGGGGTGAGTTTAGTCAGGCCTAGGGCAGCACAAAACCTTAATATACACCGCTGCCCCTGAGTATGAAGGTACACTAGGAAAGCTGGTTGAAACAGCCCTAATAACATGCAGATTGTCAACATTGTGGTTTGTATTGCGTTGCAGGTAAAGTTGCCCCCCAGCGCAGCAGACCCAGGCCTGGAATAGTTGAAGAATGCTGCTTCTGTGGCTGTAGCGTTGCCATCCTTGAGTCCTACTGTGCCGCTCCAATTACAAACCACACGGGCAGAGAAGGTAAACCTTAAGGACTTGAATGAGTCAGTGGAATTCTAGTTTCATTTTTGCTTCTACAGTAAAAGCAAACGTTATAAACATCACCCCTCATCCTGTGTAAACCTGGCATGCGGCAAGTGACCTTCTTCAGGTGTAAGTCACAGGAGTGCTTCTTTTGATTTTGGTCAGCGAGAGTTCTTCTACAGTTCTCTTCAGTAGAAGCTAGAAAGAGACAAGGCATAGGCTAGAGTCTGTGGCAACGTCTGTGAAGGTTCTATAGAACATCATTACATTGTCCATCACAACCAGTAAGTGTCAGTGTTGGTGCTGATCCCGGAAAGAGACCTCCTTTAGATTTTAGTTAACAAGAGGTCTTCAGTCAGGATTTAACCTGCTTCTGTTGGAAGTCAGCAACAGACATTATTTTCTTTAACGGACAACTGTAGGAAAAACTGAAGTGGGGTGTAATTAAAGGACTTCATCAAGTGTAGGCATTTTATATATAAATAATCCAAATAAAGTACCTTATTGAGCCATCTTTACTCCATATAGCTCTACCAGGAGGCAGCCATTTTGTTTAGAATCTTTGGTCAGATCTTTGTTCATCTGAACCAAGGTGAGTGAAGATCTGACCCAAGATTCTAAACAACATGTCTGCCCCCTGAGAGGACTATATGGAGTAAAGATTCTAACCAACATGTCTGCCCCATGAGAGGACTATATGGAGTAAAGAAGGCTCAATAAGCCTTTATTTGTATTCTTTCATCAAAGAATTCCATTATAAATAATTTACACTTGATACAATCTTTCAATTAAACATAATTTTTTCTACAGTTCTCCTTTAACTATCAGACAGCCCGAGCCGGTGTTCTGACAAAATTTGCTAGGACGGCGCATGCGCCAGGGGTGCACACCACCTCCGGCCCCCTTCACGCCTCCTTCTGATCAGCTGTGGTGAGAGGTAATATAACAGTGCATGCGCACTACGGTTGAGCGCTTTGTCACTCGTTTTGCCATGCACACTTCGCTGGACATATTTGATCGAAAACTCTAATATAAATATGTTTTTACATGTCTGTAAAAAAAACCAGAGTTTTCGATCAAATATGTCCAGCGAAGTGCGCGTGGCAAAACGAGTGACAAAGTGCTCAACCATAGTGCCCATGTGCTGTTACATTACCTGTCACCACAGCTGGGGGCATGAAGGGGGCCGGAGTTGGTGTGCGCCCCTCGCACATGCGCCGTCCTGGCAAAGTTACATACAACCATAATGCCGCATTAACTAACCAGAGAAAGCAAAATGCTTTCTAGTCTGTTTTTTTATCCCACCTCCCTACCTTTTACTGTTAATTGATGTCTAACCCATGTTTTCTACACTCAAAATATCAATAAAATTGAATTTACAAAAAAAAAAAAAGTATGTCATTTTTGTTTACAGATCACCGGAACTAGAATAATCCCTTGGCATCTCCAGGCATTTTTTTCAGTGGCGTTTGAAGATGCCCCATTAAATTTCAGAGACTTTCGCTAAGAAGGAAATGTGCAATATAGGGGGAAAGCCAGAAATTCCACGTGCAATAGAGGAAAAAAGTGAACTCTCCTCCTGACCTCATGGGACCCCCAACTATGGAGGAACTCATGCTATATGGACTGTGATTTTCCCAAAAAGCTGTGAATAGACCTCGGAGGTTTTAGGTTGAGCACCAGATTAGATTGGGATTATAATCAGGCACCGGAAAAGAAAAACTCTGTATCAGTGGCCGTAAGGTCGTCATGCTCTGACGTTATCCCCTAAAGAGCTTGCAGTCGTTTTGCGTTAAACCAAGACACAGTTCTCGTTTGCTTGTCTATCACCTACCGCAACGCAAGGTGCAGAGTTTAAGGCACAATCTCCACTTCGGTGATCACAGTGAGCAAAAAAAAAAAAGAACTGATAATATATCTAAAAAAAAAACTTTCTCTGAGATCATTAGATAGTTTAGAGCCATTTGTTAGGGTGACAGATGCTGTTCAGGGAGAGAGTTATCCTTTTAAAAGCTACACAAATATAAGCTGCATACAAATCTATGGTTTGTGCGATGGACCCAAAATCCTCCTTAGATGATTATTGTTTAATAAGCTGACTTGGTAAACACACTACCTTCCAAGTAACAGGTTTTATTCCTTACACCTGTGTCATAACACTACTTCATTTGTAGTCTTCAACATGTTCATTAAAAAGATAGCTGTACTCCCCTTACAACGATGGATATCACTGATTTATACCCAAGAACTGATGCTAAAGCTCCTGGCTAACAGCAGACTGTTATTTCCATTTGGTATACTGCCCGTTGGAGCCGGTACTAGAGCAAAGATGGGCAAACTGTGCATAGAAGGGCACCATTGTCCACGGCAAGGTCATTGAAGGGCACTAGAACATCATTAAAGGGACTGTCTCGTGCCCAAAATGCATTTCCACATATTAATACATATTAATGTGCTTTCAAAGTAGTTTAAAATGCATGTCTTACATTTTGCATGGCTTAAAATATAAAATACTTACAGCTAGATGAAATTGTGAAATTACAGCAGTTTGCAAGAAACAAGAACTGCCCACACTAGCTGAGAAAAAGTCATTTCCCCTTTTTTTATTTTTTTTTGCTGCAGGAACCAATGAGAATAATGCCATTCAAATTAATGGAATATCCTGTCTCTCTAGTGATGTCATCAGAAAATGTGTTGCACTGTTAAGAGAACCTACTGTGTACAAGAGCAAGGTCACTTAGAGTCCACACAATACACTCAATTTGAGGAGGACAGGAAGTTTATATGTTCAGTGTCTATATAATCAGTGCTGCCGCACCTGCAGTAAACATACAGAGTAATCAGTGGGGAGGGCTTTAGTCAAATATTAAAAATGTGATTTATACAGAATGCCTGCATCAAATCACACTGGGGAAAAAATCCTGTGCACTATACAAGCAGTGATCCTTATCTTGCACCAAAGTGAGTCTGGGGACTAGACTGTCCCTTTAAGTTTTCTGTCACAACAAGTCCAGTAAATGTCCACCAGGATTTATGCTCTGTTCGGAAAGATACATTGATGATGTTCCAAGAGCTTGTACTAATGTTAACAGATATATATAACTGCAGATTTCCCAAAACAAAAAAAGCCAGAAGTCACATTATCAGCCTTGTATTTTACAAACAAAGTGGAAGTTGCACATGCAAATTCATAAAATAGAGGAAAATATGTTCTAAGGCAAGTTATACAGATAGAAATGATTCTATAGAGGGCTGTGATGTATGGGACATCAGACCATTGGGGAGCAAAATAATATTCATTAATAAAAGCTGAAATTGGTGTGTTTTCATTGTTGATAAGACCAGTCAGCCAATTTGAATACATTTCTTATTTTAGAATAAAAATCGAACCAAAAAAAAAATGGCTTCTAAATGTTACTATATTATTCCTTCCAACAAATAATTGTATTGGTTGTTACTTGTAAATATCGCTGCCGTTTCTAGCTCTAAGTCTGATCCCTTTGACCGGGTGCTTACTGTTACTCATGTGTGGTACTTACAAAAGAAAGGCCCAAACTGTAACATTTTTATTCTCAAATTGCTCATACTTTAATTGAGGCTTTGCGCCTTTTTTAGCCTCACTTTGCACCTTTCGCCAATGCTGATAACACCGAAATAGTATTTGGCAGAGGACTGCGATGTAACAAAGAGATTTAGCCAATGGCGCACTTTTGCAGCGTCTTTATACATAGCCTGCGAGAAGGAATGGGCAGAAAATGTCATTACTGATATACTGATACAGAGCCTGTTGTGTTGCCCAGATCCAACATGGTTTATCAAATTGTTTGGTTAAAAATCCAAGCTTCATGAGTGGTGTGATCATACAACCACATATTATGTTAGGGGCTATTCACAAACGCTGAGTTGGCCTACGAAAAAGTCCAAGATAAGAATTACCTCAAATCTTCATCTTACGGCATAATTATTGCGAAATGCATTGTCAGGTGAAAGTTCTACTGAGAGAGGGTAACCAGTGAGTAAGGCACTTCTGCCAAAATCCAAACAAGTTTAAAATTCCGAGAAGTGCGAGCAGAAATGTAACACTGCTCAATATGGTCCATTTTCATGCTACGTATTGCTATATGTTATGTATGAATTCATTTTCAATAAAATAATAATATCCATTAAAAAAAAAAGATTAAAAAACAAATTGACTTGGCGGATCGCCTGCAAATAAGAGTTGGAGCCTAAACAGGGACAGATTCTCTGAAACGCTAAATGAACAAGGACATAAATCACATAATAAGCATGGGGCAGGCGGGTGAAAGATTGGCATTTTTCCAGAGTTTGGTTTAAGAACATATTTGCTGATGTGAAAATGATACACGTATCTCTATTAGCCAAGGCTACGCTGTGAAGCAGGGGTGTCAAAGCAGGGATTGCAAAAAGTACCAAAAAAAAGGTCATAAATACATGCCCGCCAACAGCTGGAGGGGGATGGGACACTTCATCGCGGCTGCATCCTCACAGCCGCTTCACCGCCGTCACTTTACCACACGACAGCTCGTCACAGGACATTTCATCGCTAAAGGTAAGTTTATTTTAGTATTGGGGTTAAGGGTGGTTAGAATTAGGGTTTAGGGGGTTAGAATTAGTTTGTAGGGTTCGGGGTTAATTTTAGTATTAGGGTTCGGGGGTTAGTATTTGGGTTTAGGGGGTTAGTATTAGGGGTCGGGGTTTAGTATTAGGGTTTAGGGGGTTATTATTAGGGGTCGGGGGTTAGTATTAGGGTTTGGGGTTAGTATTAGGGGTCGGGGGTTAGTATTAGTGTTGAACTTTTTTTTTTTTAAATCTTGTTCTACAAAATCTCATCTGATTTTTAGTGAAATAAATGATTTACCAGTTTATTATTGGGTTTCTAAACTAGACACAAAATAGATTATATTGCCAAACTAAATAGACAACTGGCTGGATTACAATATTGACTGATTTTAACTCATGTGCACATTTTCGACCAGTTTGCACCCTGTACCCGTCATTGCTAGAAGAATTCATAGCTCTCTATATAAAGGAAAACTAAATAATAAATAACAGTACAAATAAACATACAGACGAAACCCAACCCTTCCACCAATATAAAAAGAAATACCAACACATGAATATGAAATACAGTAAATAATAGACATGTGCAAAACTAAAATTTTCGTTTTGTTTTCGTCCATTCGGACGAAAATTTTATTTATTTCGTCTAAAATGAATTTTGTTCATTACTGCATTTGTTTCAGACGAAATTCGTTCATTATTTTCGTTTCGTTTTATTCGTTCGTACGAATCAATTGACCTACAAATTCCATAAACCCGAAAGTCTATAAACCGAACGTCGTTCGGTTTATAGACTTTCGGCTTATGGAATACAAGTAATGCTATTGGCTTTCTATAAACCGAACTAGAGTCCCCATTCATAAGAAATTCTTATGCATTACATGTATTCTTTAAACCGAAAGTCTATAAACCGAATGTCGTTCGGTTTATAGACTTTCGGCTTATGGAATACATGTAATACTATTGGCTTTCTATAAACCGAAATAGAGTCCCCATTCATGTGAATAGGTCAATTGACCTATTTGTATGAATGGGGACTCTATTTCGGTTTATAGAATAGCAATAGCATTACATGCATTCCATAAACCGAAAGTCGTTCATTATGTCGGTTTATGGAATGTATGTAATGCTATTGGTATTCTATAAACCCACTCTATTTCGGTTTATAGAATGCAAATAGCACGAATGGACGAATGATTTTCGTTTATTAACCATTCGTTCATTCGGCTTTCGTTAGTTTAGCATTTTCGTTATTCGCTTTTCGGACGAATGGACGAAAATGCTATTTTCGGACGAAAATGCTATTTTCGGACGAAAATGCTATTTTCGGACGAAAATGCATTCGTCCGAAAACGAATGCACATGTCTAGTAAATAATAACAAACAGACAGCATTCCATAATGAAACTTCAAATGAAATTATTAATAAGATCTGATGTAATAATGTATGATGTATGATTTATTTATTTTAATACTTTCTATTTTACCAAATAATTAATGTTGTGTTTCATTATGCAGCTCTGTCTCAGGAGTTTTCATTTTGTAATTATTTTGTAAGATTGATATATAAGACATAATAAGTCTGGCAGTAAATGTGTCTGTATGATTTCTATGGAACCTTTCAAATCTTTTTTTTTGTATTAACCTATGGCCCTTTCTCTACTACCTTAATGTAGGTGAAACCTTCCCATACTTACCTGTACTAGGAGGTCTATTTTGAAAGACCTCCTATAATCTTTTGGCATGTTCTAGTACCATGCCCCACAACAATTCAAATGGTCAAAGAGGGTCATTTAGAACAAGAACTAAGTATTTTATTTTCATAAATGAGTATCAAAAAGCACATTCACTGCAGTTTAAATCCCTTTAATCTGTGTTTTATTGCTGTGGAGTCTGTGACAGACTCATACAAACCAAAGATTCTGAGCTCCCAGAAACGAGGAACAATAGAGGAGGAAAGAGGGACAGGGGGATTTGGGTGAAAAATAGACACTGGAAGGTATGCAGTAATCCTGACGGAACATGACCCCCCCCCCCCAAAAAAAAAAAAAAAAACAGGACTGTCCAGGCAAATTTGCGACTGTTGGCAACTACAGACAGCGAGTAGGATGAATTCTGGGCGGGGCTTCCCACGATGAGTGACTACTGATCTGTGGACACACCCACCCTCATCTTGTGTCTCCGGGGGGCTATGTATGTCTCCCAGTGTATTCTGTTCTACCAGCTCTTTCTATGTTGAAACAAACAGTCTATTTGGTTGCCAGAAGTAATGATTGCAGTTGACACAGGGTAATGATTAGTTTGGTGTGTGGTACTGAATATAGTAATGTGACACGGAGGTCACAGATCTGTCTGCCAACCTAAAAAAAAAAAATCCAACACGCCCTGACACCCATCACTGGAAAGCAGTATTTCATCCACCTTGAAAGCAACAGTAGGTGTTTTTGGACAGGGAAGATGCAGGGTTAATGTTGGGGGATCGCGTCCTAGATTTGTGGCTGCCTCAGTTGACAGATTGTGGGTCTGTTTGCTCAGCTCCTGCAGTACAAGGATTTCTCTGCCAGAAAATAAGAGAAAGGACTAAATTCCAACATGTAGCACACTTTGTTTTAGATAAAAATAGCAAGTGCAAATATTGTGCATTGAACTGTCAAAGCCTCGGACAGCACGGCCTATTGCTTTAATTCCATTACTTGTCAGGGCCATCTCTGTCCCCAAACAGCTTGCCACTGCCACATTTGTCACCAAATAGCTTTCCAGTGCGACCTTTGTCCCCCAACAGCTTATCAGCGCCATCTTTGTCCCTACAGCTGGCTAGTGTCTTAATTGTCCCCTTTTTCATCGTAATGCATAGTAATACATAGTAATGCATACTAATACATACTAACATAGTAAGACATAGTAATGCATAGTAATGCATACTAATACATACTAACATAATAATACATAGTAATACATACTAACATAGTAATACATAGTAATGCATACTAATACATACTAACATAGTAATACATAGTAATATAGTAATACATAGTAATACATACTAACATAGTAATACATAGTAATGCATACTAATACATACTAACATAGTAATACATAGTAATGCATAGTAATATAGTAATACATAGTAATGCATACTAATACATACTAACATAGTAATACATAGTAATGCATAGTAATGCATACTAATACATACTAACATAGTAATACATAGTAATGCATAGTGACATAGTAATACATAGTAATGCATAGTAACATAGTAATGCATAGTAATAAATAGTAATACATAGTAACATAGTAATGCATAGTAACATAGTAATGCATAGTAATTAATAGTGATACATAGTAACATAGTAATGCATAGTAATGCATAGTAATGCATAGTAACAGTAATACATAGTAATGCATAGTAACATAGTAATGCATAGTAATAAATAGTAATGCATAGTAACATAGTAATGCATAGTAAAAAAAAAAAAAGAGAGTAATACATAGTAACATAATAATACATGGTAATGCATAGTAACATAGTAATACATAGCAACATAGTAATGCATAGTTACAAAGTAACATAGTAATAAGCATTTATACATAATAACATAGTAATGCATAGTAAAAAAAGAGTAATACATAGCAACATAGTAATACATAGTAATGCATAGTAACATAGTAATACATAGCAACATAGTTATGCACAGTTACAAAGTAACATAGTAGTAAATAGTAATACATAGTACCATAGTAATGCATAGTAACATAGTAATATATAGTAATGCATAATAATGCATAGTAATAAATAGTAATGCATATTAATGCATAATAATGCATAGTAATAAATAGTAATGCATAGTAATACATAGTAATGCACAGTAATACATAGTAATGCACAGTAATACATAGTAACTCATAGTAATGCATAGTAACATAGTAATACATAGTAATATATAGTAACATAGTAATACATAGTAACATGGTGATACATAGTAACATAGTAATGCATAGTAAAAAATAGTAATACATAGAAATGCATAGTAATGCATAGTAATACATAGTAACATAGTAATACATAGTAATGCATAGTAAAAAAGAGTAATACATAGTAATACATATTAACATAGTAATACGTAGTAATGCATAGTAATACATAGTAACATAGTAATGCATAGTAATACATAGTAACATAGAAATACATAGTAATGCATAGTAAAAAATAGTAATACATAGTAATGAATAGTTACATAATAATACATTGAAATGCATAGTAACGAAGTAATACATAGTAACATGGTGATACATAGTAACATAGTAATGCATAGTAATGCATAGTAACATAGTAATACATAGTAATGCATAGTAAAAAATAGTAATACATAGTAATGCATAGTTACATAGTAACATAGTAATACACAGTAACATAATAATACATTGTAATGCATAGTAACGAAGTAATACATAGTAACATAGTAATGCATAATAATACATAGTAATGCATAGTAACATAATAATACATAGTAATGCATAGTAATACATAGTAACATAGTAATACATAGTAATGCATAGTAAAAAATAGTAATACATAGTAAAAAATAGTAATACATAGTAATGCATAGTAAAAAATAGTAATACATAGTAATGCATAGTAACATAGTAATGCATAGTAACATAGTAATACATAGTAATGCATAGTAACATAGTAATAAATAGTAATGCATAGTAACATAGTAATGAATACTAACATAGTAATACATAGTAATTAATAGTAATACATAGTAGCATAGTAATACATAGTAATAAATAGTAATTCGTAGTAACATAGTAATGCATAGTAACATAGTAATACATAGTAATAAATAGTAATACATAGTAACATAGTAGTACATAGTAATAAATAGTAATACATAGTAACATAGTAATGCATAGTAACATAGTAACACATAGTAATAAATAGTAATACATAGTAACATAGTAATACATAGTAATAAATAGTAATACATAGTAACATAGTAATGCATAGTAACATAGTAATACATATTAATAAATAGTAATACATAGTAACATAGTAATGCATAGTTACATAGTAACATAGTAATACATAGTAACATAATAATACATTGTAATGCATAGTAACATAGTGATTTATTGTAACATAGTAATACATAGTAACATAGTAGTGCATAGTTACATAGTAACAAAGTAATGCATAGTTACATAGTAACATAGTAATACATAGTAACATAATAATACATTGTAATGCATAGTAACATAGTGATTCATAGTAACATAGTAATACATAGTAACATAGTAATGCATAGTAACATAGTAATACATAGTAATACATAGTAACATAGTAATGCATAGTAATAAATAGTAATACATAGTAACATAGTAATACATAGTAATACATAGTAACATAGTAATACATAGTAATACATAGTAACATAGTAATGCATAGTAATAAATAGTAATACATAGTAACATAGTAATACATAGTAATACATAGTAACATAGTAATGCATAGTAATAAATAGTAATACATAGTAACATAGTAATACATAGTAATACATAGTAACATAGTAATGCATAGTAATACATAGTAACATAGTAATACATAGTAACATAGTAATACATAGTAATACATAGTAACATAGTAATACATAGTAACACAGTAATACATAGTAATACATAGTAATGCATAGTAACATAAAGTTCAACCTGTCTATCTATCATTCCTGGCCTTTGGGGGAAAAAAATCATTCTTGACTCGAAAAGGCAATCTGATTTCTACTTGGATCAAAAACTTAATGTTTATTCTATTATTGATAGTACTGTATGTCTGGCTTTTTTTTTTTTTTTTTTTACCCTATTTGAAGGTTTTTATTTATTTGCTAAGACCACCTCCCTGGGCAGTGAATTCCAAGCCTTTATTGTCCTTACCATAAAGATTCCCTTCCTTTACTGTCTGTGAAATCTTTGCTCTTCCAGACCGCATGATGTAATTGAGTAGACATATTTGTTTTGTTGCCTTACATGGCTTTGTGGGTGCTGTGTAAATATGACATCATAACCTTATGTGCCAATTAATACAATTAAAGGGACAGCGTCACCTAAACACTTTTTAATTTGCAAATCAGTACACAGGTGATGTCATAAACATGCACACTATAAACTGTGTTAAGGTGATACAGTCCCTTTAAGGATAAACAAAGAGTAGAAAACCTTGATTTTGCACAGCGCAGGATGTATACTGAAAAATACCAGATACATATTATATGTCATATTTGTACGACAATATTTTGGATTTATAGTGCCACCTAGTGGCAGTTTCTTTGTTGATTCGCCCTGTGTCTGTGTAAAATAAGCAACTCCTGGCAGAAGTCCTCTGGTTTATGGCACCATCAGAAATTTCTTACTGAAAAAAAATGCTCTGGGAAAAAAAGATCCATTTCTAGGATCCATTTGTGTGCAGTGAGAATTGCCCATGCATCCCTATGGGAGGCCAATGATTGGCTGGCAGGGCTTTAATTCTGCTTGAGCTACTGATGTCATGGTGGGCTGGAAAAATCCCCAGGAGGAAACCTGGACAGTGGTATATTTTCATGTTAAATATTGCAAATGGTAAAGAAACAGATTCCAGACTCCGCCCCATGGTGTCCCGCCCCTCCCCAGACTCCACCCCCTATTGTCCCAATTCGTCGGGGGGCAAAGTTGGGAGGTATGCCTTTGATGGATATTTGTTCCCTTTCTTTCCCTACTAGCAACAGAGTTGCACGGGATGGATGCACCTCAGAGGAGGGCTGGCTAGTGGACCGGAGGGCTACTGACTCAATGGGCTGGTCCTGCACCTCTTTTCACTTATAGATTCCCCTATGCATCGGACTTTCAACTCAAATGTCTAAAGTCTAAACAATAGTGAAAAGCAGTTTTAGAATCAAATGAACAATTTTTAAAGAATACTGTGACCGCTCTGGCAATTAGACATGCAAACCCACTAAAAAAAATGGATTGTGGCAAAGTGAGGGTGGGCTACCCAAGAAATAAATAAACTCTTATCAGTAACTTAAAACTTGTGTACAACCATGTATGTATGCAGAGGGGATAGATGCCCGATTTCTGAGACATACCATAACCCCACAAACCCCCATAACCATACCAGCCCATGTTCCCCCCAATAAATGGACACGAGACTTGTGATGGTACAACAAGGCCACAGCACTTCTTTATTAAACACATATCAGGCTGTATAAACCACCACCATCCTTTAATACTTATATGTATAAAACAGAATACAGCCTGACAAAATGACTAAGCCCTTGCCAGTAAAACCATTTTAAACTTCAACTCATATATTTACATAGTGCAACTTTTTTCCAACCAAATCCAGAATCCAGAAGCTCGCCTCCCCTCCTCGTCCCTTGAGATGCCATAACTCCACCTGGCCCATCTCTCCCACAATGCTTACCACTAGCCGACTCACTTAGCTCAGTGGGCACGTCAACTACAAACAACTTCCATGTTGCTTTTAAGGTTAGGGGAGGACCCGAGCACCATTCTCCTTATAATAACTCCAACTTCATTTTCCAAAACATATCCCCTACTGGCAAGGACAGCCAACCCCCGCCTGCTGCGACAAAGAAAGTTAATACATAAAAAACACATAAACATAGGGAGGGAGGGTGGGAAAATTGCTACCAGGTGCGTTTACAGATTAAAATGGCTGCTAGGGAGAGAGGCTCCAGGGCTTTTATCACCTCCCCCCTGAAGCCCCTCCCCCCAGCCCCCGTCAGTCATCTCTTGCCTCCCCCTCGCCCATACATGTCCTGTACAATTAATTTGCATAATTTCCCAGGGTTCTATATACTGTATGGATGGCATGTGAAGACAAAAAAGAGAAACACAGGCAGCAATATAGTGCAGTATATTTGTCCAAACAGAAAAGATCCCATTGTATCTCCCAGTTGTCTAATAGATTAGAATCCAAGACCGTAGATAATGTCATGACCTTCTCTGACCTTGCCACAGACCCTGGTGACCTTGTACGGACACTTTGTTTATTCCAGCACTTTCCTGTGTAAAGGGCAGTCCATGTAATAACCGTGTTAGTGGTAACATGATTGTCCTTACTCACTAGAGGCACACCCGCCTCTCGGTCTTTAAGCGTGTGTATCCCTTTTAACAGTTTCCAGGAAGCCTCGTTTTTCTACGTCCAGATGTTTTTCGCTTGGTTTCCTGTTTCCTGTGAATGCGCATTAGCACTGTAATAGCATGTAATGTTGGTCCTCACAAGCCACGCCCATCACATCCCTCTTTGCCATGCACACAAGATGGGAGGTGTGCCATAATAGCCCCAAACACAGCCACTATAATGCCCAAGATTTCGACATTACAACACAAGGCTGAGAATGATAGTGGTCACTAGTCTCCTGAATAATTTCATACAAATGAATGGAATTTTCTGTCTCTCTAGTGATGCCATCAGACAATGTGTTGCACTGTTAATAAACCCTACTGTGTCCAATAGCAAGTTTATCACAGTCCACACAATGTCTCCTATTCCAGCCGCACAGGAAGTGACTAAATAAAACAAAACTTTACATCCTGCATCAAATCACACAGGGATAAAAACCTGTGCACTATACAAGCAGTGATCTTCATCTTGCACCAAAGGGAGTCTGGGGACTAGACTGTCCCTTTAGTAACAAGAGAATTGCAGTGAAATGAGAAGGGAATTTCAAATTTAAGGCCAAAGTAGCCAAGTTAGAAGAATTCTCCAATGCAACTGCACTGGAGAATTGGTCCTTAAAGGGACAGTTAACGCTAAAGATGTTTTTTTTTTTTAAGGTTGTAGGAATCAGAATGAGGGAAAGAAACAGGGGATGGTGAAGTTCCTGTGCTAGGGCACTGCGGCCTTTTGAATAACTAAATGGTCTTAAAGGTTAAAGGAAGGTCAAAGTGGAGCATAGACTGCAAAACACAATCACTTTCTAACGATGAGAAAGTTGTCTTCCTCCTGTGCATCTGCTGGGATCAGTAAAGAGGAAATGACCCGGCGCAATATTGATTGTAATTGTGATAATCTGATAGTTCGTTTTCCTGCCATTCATTTCCTTCTAGAAAACATGTGTGATGAGAGACATGGACCTTCTTTATGGTGAATCTGGAGAGTGCATTGTATCATCACGGGTCAGCCACATCACCCAGGCTTAATATCCCTTTAACAGACCAGTTTGATTTGCATAGAAACATAGAACGTGTGGGCAGGTAATAACCATTCGGTCCATCTAGTCTGCCCAATTTAAAAAAGATGTAAAAAAAAAAAATCTTTATTAGTCCCTAGTCCACTGGAAGACTATTCTACGCATCCACTACCCTCTCAGTAAAGTAATACTTTCATTAATCCCTGGCCTTATCTTATATCTAGGAAAGCCTTATACCGATCCCATGCATGCTTTAACATCTTCACTGTATTAACCGCTACCACTTCTACTGGAAGACTATTCCATACATCCACTACCCTCTCAGTAAAGTAATACTTTCATTAATCCCTGGCCTTATCTTATATCTAGGAAAGCCTTATACCGATCCCATGCATGCTTTAACATCTTCACTGTATTAACCGCTACCACTTCTACTGGAAGACTATTCCATGTATCCACTACCCTCTCAGTAAAGTAATACTTTCATTAGTCCCTGGCCTTATTCTTAAATCTAGGATAGCCTTATACCTATCCAATGCATGCTTAAACTCCTTCACTGTATTAACCTCTACCACTTCTACTGGAAGACTATTCCATACATCCACTACCCTCTCAGAAAGTAATACTTTCATTAGTCCCTGGCCTTATCTTATATCTAGGAAAGCCTTATACCTATCCCATGCATGCTTAAACTCCTTCACTGTATTAACCTCTACCACTTCTGCTGGAAGACTATTCCATACATCCACTTCCTTCTCAGTAAAGTAATCCTTTCATTAGTCCCTGGCCTTATCTTATATCTAGGAAAGCCTTATACCTATCCCATGCATGCTTAAACTCCTTCACTGTATTAACCTCTACCACTTCTACTGGAAGACTATTCCATGCATCCACTACCCTCTCAGTAAAGTAATACTTTCATTAGTCCCTGGCCTTATCTTATATCTAGGAAAGCCTTATACCTATCCCATGCATGCTTAAACTCCTTCACTGTATTAACCTCTACCACTTCTGCTGGAAGACTATTCCATACATCCACTTCCTTCTCAGTAAAGTAATCCTTTCATTAGTCCCTGGCCTTATCTTATATCTAGGAAAGCCTTATACCTATCCCATGCATGCTTAAACTCCTTCACTGTATTAACCTCTACCACTTCTACTGGAAGACTATTCCATGCATCCACTACCCTCTCAGTAAAGTAATACTTTCATTAGTCCCTGGCCTTATCTTATATCTAGGATAGCCTTATACCTATCCCACGCATGCTTAAACCCCTTCACTGTATTAACCTCTACCACTTCAACTGGAAGACTATTCCATACATCCACTACCCTCTCAGTAAAGTAATACATTACTGAGAGGGTAGTAAACCTTTTCCCCTCTAATTTCAGACTACGTCCTCTAGTTGTGGTAGTTTTCCTTCTGTTAAATATACTCTCCTCCTTTATTGTATGGATTCCCTTTATGTATTTAAATGTTTCTGTCATATCCGCCCTGTCTTGTCTTCTTTCCGAGCGGTACATGTTAGGATCGCTGGCAAAACAGAGTTTGGCGGAGACTATTCTCCCGCATTGGAATGTATCAGGATTTATATATATTTTTTTTAAAAAGGCATAATCGCCATTATAAATATAAATATAGTAACATTTTTTTAATTCTCTTTACAATACAGGACTTTTTAATGCAGGACCCCCATTGTTACAAGCAAATGCATGGAATTAGAGAAAAATGTGTCTATGGTGTCATCATATGACATCATATTGGAGATTGATATGCAAATTATACATTTCAGATTCCAAGTAGCTGGTTGGCATGTCAAGCCATCAGGATGTCATGAACAGGAGACACCACAGACTCTAACACAATAGGGTCTATTCAATAAAGAGAGCACTGCAGGGAACTGATAAGGGAATTTCAAACTATAGGCCAAAGTAGCTGCATTGGAGAATTTTCCAACTCGGCTACTTTGGTCTAGAGTCTGACATTCCCGGATCAAGTTCCCTGCAGTGCTCTCTGTATTGAGCAAGCAAGTCATGTATAGATTATGTTTCAGATTTTTTTTTTTCTACAATTAATAAACAACATTTAGGTGATTATTGTCCCATTAAAATTGCTCAATACCAATACCTAACTTTGAATAAATCCCAATAAAGCCAGATAAAATCTAGACGTCTGGCACTGTAGCAGTAATACAATGGGCAATCATTACCAATTGTCTCTTTCCATGGAGTTTCCCAGCTAGAAATAAGTAGACTTGGAATCCTGGGTTCGTCTGCATGTTTATTTGGTTACAAGCCGTTGCCTTGCTCCTTCCTCGCCTCCTGTACCAAGCGGCTGCCTGTTTTACTCACAGACAGAGCCGGAGTGAAATGTAATTTAGAAAGCTGTTGTTGTAAAAATTGGATATTTATTTTGATGTTGTCCAGGACCAGCTTAACTCTGCAACGAGAAGTATAGTATGTGTAAATACTGCAAAATAGACACAGGAACAACAGAACGAGGAGATAAATAAACACAATAGGGAATCCTATTAACTGCCAGCTCCTCCTTTACATCCCCAGTAAAGTATCCCCGCAGTATGACTTCTCCCTCTTAACTGCCGGCTCCTCCTTTACATTACCAGTAAAGTATCCCCGCAGTATGGCTGCTCCCTCTTAACTGCCGGCTCCTCCTTTATATAACCAGTAAAGTATCCCCGCAGTATGACTTCTCCCTCTTAACTGCCGGCTCCTCCTTTACATCCCCAGTAAAGTATCCACGCAGTATGGCTGCTCCCTCTTAACTGCCGGCTCCTCCTTTATATAACCAGTAAAGTATCCACGCAGTATGACTGCTCCCTCTTAACTGCCGGCTCCTCCTTTATATAACCAGTAAAGTATTCCCGCAGTATGACTGCTCCCCCTTAACTGCCAGCTCCTCCTTTACATAACCAGTAAAGTATCCCTTCAGTATGGCTGCTCCCTCTTAACTGCCGGCTCCTCCTTTATATAACCAGTAAAGTATCCACGCAGTATGACTGCTCCCCCTTAACTGCCGGCTCCTCCTTTACATTACCAGTAAAGTATCCCCGCAGTATGACTGCTCTTTCTTAACTGCCGGCTCCTCCTTTATATAACCAGTAAAGTATCCTTGCAGTATGACTGCTCCCTCTTAACTGCCGGCTCCTCCTTTACATAACCAGTAAAGTATCCTCGCAGTATGGCTGCTCCCTCTTAACTGCCAGCTCCTCCTTTACATAACCAGTAAAGTATCCCTTCAGTATGACTGCTCCCTCTTAACTGCCGGCTCCTCCTTTATATAACCAGTAAAGTATCCACGCAGTATGACTGCTCCCCCTTAACTGCCGGCTCCTCCTTTACATTACCAGTAAAGTATCCCCGCAGTATGACTGCTCCCCCTTAACTGCCAGCTCCTCCTTTACATAACCAGTAAAGTATCCACGCAGTATGGCTGCTCCTCCATTACATAACCAGTAAAGTATCCTCGCAGTATGACTTCTCCCTCTTAACTGCCGGCTCCTCCTTTACATCCCCAGTAAAGTATCCTCGCAGTATGACTGCTCCCTCTTAACTGCCGGCTCCTCCTTTATATAACCAGTAAAGTATCCTTGCAGTATGACTGCTCCCCCTTAACTGCCGGCTCCTCCTTTATATAACCAGTAAAGTATCCTTGCAGTATGACTTCTCCCCCTTAACTGCCGGCTCCTCCTTTACATTACCAGTAAAGTATCCTCGCAGTATGACTGCTCCCTCTTAACTGCCGGCTCCTCCTTTATATAACCAGTAAAGTATCCCCGCAGTATGACTGCTCCCTCTTAACTGCCGGCTCCTCCTTTATATAACCAGTAAAGTATCCACGCAGTATGGCTGCTCCTTCTTAACTGCCGGCTCCTCCTTTATATAACCAGTAAAGTATCCCCGCAGTATGACTTCTCCCTCTTAACTGCCGGCTCCTCCTTTACATCCCCAGTAAAGTATCCACGCAGTATGGCTGCTCCCTCTTAACTGCCGGCTCCTCCTTTACATTACCAGTAAAGTATCCCCGCAGTATGGCTGCTCTTTCTTAACTGCCGGCTCCTCCTTTATATAACCAGTAAAGTATCCCTGCAGTATGACTGCTCCCCCTTAACTGCCAGCTCCTCCTTTACATAACCAGTAAAGTATCCTCGCAGTATGACTTCTCCCTCTTAACTGCCGGCTCCTCCTTTACATAACCAGTAAAGTATCCTCGCAGTATGGCTGCTCCCCCTTAACTGCCGGCTCCTCCTTTACATAACCAGTAAAGTATCCTCGCAGTATGGCTGCTCCCCCTTAACTGCCGGCTCCTCCTTTATATAACCAGTAAAGTATCCCTTCAGTATGACTGCTTCCTCTTAACTGCCGGCTCCTCCTTTACATAACCAGTAAAGTATCCCCGCAGTATGGCTGCTCCCTCTTAACTGCCGGCTCCTCCTTTACATAACCAGTAAAGTATCCCCGCAGTATGGCTGCTCCCTCTTAACTGCCGGCTCCTCCTTTACATCCCCAGTAAAGTATCCTCGCAGTATGGCTGCTCCTTCTTAACTACAGGCACCTCCTTTACATAACCAGTAAAGTATCCCCGCAGTATGGCTGCTCCCTCTTAACTGCTGGCTCCTCCTTTACATAACCAATAAAGTATTCCCGCAGTATGGCTGCTCCCTCTTAACTGACGGCTCTTCCTTTACATAACCAGTAAAGTATCCCCGCAGTATGGCTGCTCCCTCTTAACTGCCGGCTCCTCCTTTACATCCCCAGTAAAGTATCCTCGCAGTATGGCTGCTCCTTCTTAACTACAGGCACCTCCTTTACATAACCAGTAAAGTATCCCCGCAGTATGGCTGCTCCCTCTTAACTGCTGGCTCCTCCTTTACATAACCAATAAAGTATTCCCGCAGTATGGCTGCTCCCTCTTAACTGCCGGCTCCTCCTTTACATAACCAGTAAAGTATCCCTTCAGTATGACTGCTTCCCCTTTACATAACCCGTAAAGTATTCCTGCAGTATGGCTGCTCCCCCTTAACTGCCGGCTCCTCCTTTACATAACCAGTAAAGTAACAAACAGTAACAAACATTGTATTCTCCAGTCTGGTAGATAAGCATGTACAAATCATCAACTTTGGCACCAGGGGAGGGCTGTCAAGGGGGGCAGGAGGGGAATTGCTCCCCAACATTATTTGGGCTGGGCTGCACCAGTTTTCACTTCTTAACGCCCTGAAGCAGTGCACTGTTTACCTTTATATACAATAGTCTTGTCTCTCTAAAAGGCCTATACCATATCTCTCTATCTCTGATAATAAAGCGTAGGCTGAGGAAGTTGCACCATAGGACAATAAATTGATTTAGCCCCCAGTGTCAGCCGTGGCACAGATCTCTCCTGTGCAGCTCCTATTCTTCCATACCCGTGAGATACAGCTCCCATGATGCCAAGTCAACCTCAGTTTGGAAGGTTGTCTATCCCTATTAAAAATCATATTCTGGATCCATCATTGCTGATATAACTAAGGGACAAGCTCAATTCCAAAAAGATATAATAGAGGGTAATTTTACCATACGGTTCACCATCTACCGATGTCTTTGCGTTGCCCCATAATACTACCAGGGTTATGTGTAAACAGGGCACACAGGGAGATAGAGCCATATTTTGGAGGTCTGCGCTGCCTCCTCCATATTTCTGGGTTGCCCTAGCGTTCAGTGCATTGGCGCAATCCGAGGGGAAAAAATGCTTTTTCCCCGCGCCTGATTAGGTTGAAACGCACTTCTCCAGGAATCAACGTTATTTAGTATCCGAATTTGGGCCAGATCGATCTATATTGGGCAGACCCTTATGTTTAACTTTCCAGTAAATATTTTTTCATCAAACTTTCTAGCAAATAAAATGTTTCATTTCGGATAAGTCACAGAACATAATAAGGATGTCAAGAGGAGGACCTCCAGATGTTTATGGACTACAACTCCCATAATCCCATTTAGGGGGACAGAGGAGGATTATGGAAGATGTAGTGCATGAACAAGCTGGAGGTCAGCTGTTGGACAACCTTGAAGTAGACCCTCAAATGAATGATTCCCACAGCAAAAGATACTCAACATGTTTAAAAGACAGATTGTATAGCAAGCCAATAATTTATTATTGTACCCCAGATCCCAGTTTAGACACCTACCTGTCTCTCGAAAGCATTTTCCCCAGTCTGACAGCATCATCTTGCAACAGCCTTAGTTCAGAACCAATCGTCACGGCCTGCATATGTTTTTCTACCAGCTGCCCTTCCAGTTCCTTGGGGGAGATGGAGGAGATGATGTCACTCTTATGACATCAGCATGCGGAACTATATGCAAATGTGCCATTTAATACTTATCTTCATTACTCGGATCATGGCGACAACGATAGCTGCCAGCAGGTGGCGCAAAAGAAACTCTCATATGGCCCTATTTAACAACTAGACTTTTCTATACCGTATTTTCCGGCGTATAAGACGACTGGGCGTATAAGACGACCCCCCAACTAAGTCGTCTTATAAGCCGGAAAAATCGCATCTATATTTTAACCTTTTAGATTAAAATATAGAGTTTGCCACCCTCCTCCCCCTTTCCCCAATCCCCAATCCCCAGTACTTACCTATTTTCTGCTCTGTCTCCCGGTGTTAAGCCGGTCCGTGGCTGTGAGGGAAGCGTTGTGAGCTCCCCTCCAGCCGCGCGGTCAATAAAGTTTTGTTTAAAAAAAAAGTTTAAAAAGACTTTATTGAAGCCGCGCGGCCTGAGGGGAGCTCACAACGCTTCCCTCACAGCCACGGACCGGCTTAACAGCGGGAGCGGAGACAGAGCAGAAAATAGGTGAGTAAATCCCAGTACCCGGCGTATAAGACGACCCCCCAACTTTTGAGAAGATTTTCAGGGGTTAAAAAGTTGTCTTATACGCCGGAAAATACGGTACCCCCTTGCTATTGCCGCCATACTTTTTTCTTACCAGCTGGGTGGCAACCCTACTACATTCAGTTCAGTGACGTTAGCATTGCGGATTCCCCTTACTCGGGGAAACGGACGAAACCCTGTAAATTGGCCCGAATTTGCCTAACATAGCGGAATTACGGGCATTTCGGTTCTCCACTTACAGTGGGAAGGATCCTTTACCAAAAATACATTTCTGGCTCCTAAAAAAAGAGTTTGGTTCTGAATTCTACAAGTATTTGTCAATATTTGGAAACCACTTATGACACTGACCCAACGTGTTATTCTATATTATTTACCGATATTCTCTTCTGTTGCCTATGACAATTGTCGCATGTCTTTTGCCGATTCCGTTTCTCGGTCTCTCTGAGTAGGCAAGGCATCGCCTTACTTATATCTTCCCTGATGAGGACCAGGTATCTGTCTCTGCAAATTGAAGACATGCACTGTGTCATCTACTCCTTGGATGCAGTAGTACTCTCTCGCACCCCTTAACTAACTTGGTTCCAAAGATAAGACGTATCACTGCTACCAATAGGAATTTTGGCCGACCAGTTTCAGCCCTCGAAAAACAGGGGAAGAGGAGGTAAGAAGAGATGGAAACTTAAATATTGACTGGTCGAGATGTCTTGTCTCGGTGAAAGAAGTTGACGTCAGAGCACATGCACCGACTTCTTGCCAGAGTGCCAGCACCGGCTGTAGCAAAAAAAAACTAAATATCAAGTGTAGATGATTTATAATGAAATTCTTTAATGAAAGAATACAAATTTAGTACCTTATTGAGCCATCTTTACTCCATATAGCTCTCTCAGGGGGCAGACATGTTGGTTAGAATGTTGGGATCAGATCTTCACTTACCTTGGTTCCGATGAACAAAGATCTGACCAAAGATTCTAAACAAAATGTGTGCCTCCTGGTAGAGCTATATGGAGTAAAGATGACTCAAAAAGGTGCTTTATTTGTATTATTTCATTAAAGCATTTCTATATAAAATGCCTACACCTGATGCCATCTTTCAATTAAACAGAACTTCATTTTTTGCTACAGTTGTCCTTTAAACTCCAGGTCATGCGCACTGCAGCTGATTCAACATCTGTTTAAAAAGTCTTTCTATCATGTTACTCTACACGGACATAAACAAGCAGTAGGAGATTTGCTTCCTTGGATCTGTCCAGGAGGGTGTGGCCTCTCGCCAACAGACGCCGCCTCTTATTGGTCTATCAGGCTACGAATCTAGCATCTGTGAGTCCTGATAGACCAATAAAGAGGCACCTTACACAGAGCCTGCAAACAGACACTGGAGAAAGAGTGTCCTAGTGCTTGATATCCCCCTTACAATATCAGTGATCAAGATAGAAAGATATCAGTAAAAGCAGGGTGTGATTACGGATGGTGTCGCAGAAGCAGAGAGAGGCTGTGCAGTGATTTGATATAACAAGGTCATAGAGTAGAGCATGTCTGTGCGGACTCGCAGGCTCTGCATGCACTTTGCTACCAGAAGTTGTTGACCTGTCCCTGACCAAGTTAAAAAAGGGAGCCATGTATGCAAAAAGTATTTTATTAGGATATTGAGTGAACAGTGCAGTAAAACAGTCTGGCGCATTACGTACTTAGACCCCAGCAGAAAAGGCTGCTTGTAATTAACCCTATTGAGCAAAACAATCAGACATTCCCGTCCACTCTAGTGTCAGCCATGTGTGGGTGTCTCCATAGAACTGAATGGAATGATAGTTATAGTAAAAAAAACATAGTAAAGGGACTGAGTAGAGCCCAAAATTCATCTTCAAAATATGACTGCATATGAATGTGCTTTCAAAGTACTTTAAGCTGCATGTTTTACATTTTGCATGGCTTAAAATATAAAATACTTACAGCTACACGAAATTGTGAAATTACAGCAGTTTGCAGGACTGCCCACACTAGCTGAGTAAAAGGAATTTCCTTATTTTTTTTTTTTTTGCTGCAGTAACCAGTGACAATAAGTTCATTCAAATGAATGGCATTTCCTGTCTCTCTAGTGATGTCATCGGACAATGTGTTGCAAGGTCACGCAGAGTCCACATAATGTATTCAATTGGAAGAGCACAGGAAGTGACTAAATGAAACAAAACTTTATATCCTGAGTGTCTATATAATCAGTGCTGCCGCACCTGCAGTAAACATGTAGAGTAATCACTGGGGAGGACTTCAGTCAAATATTAAAAATGTGATTTATGCAGAATGCCTGCATCAAATCACACTGGAAATTGCATTACACAAGCAGTGATCTTCATCTTGCACCAAAGTGAGTTTGGGGACTAGACTGCCCTTTAATAATGTGCATGGCAGTTTGGGAGGTATGCTACTGCACTTTCTTTGCAGAGATAGTAAGAGATGAGGAAAAACCTTTGCTGTCCAGGATGCACCACTTACCTAAAAATATTATTTGGGACACTGTGTGTGGAATTGCCAAAGTCAACTTTATTCTCTGGCTTTGCATTGACCAGAAAGGGAGTGTCTGCCATACTTGAAAATGGTTTGATACACTCCTCAACAACCATGCTGGCCCTGCTCTGTACTAACCACACCTTATTTGTTGTAGTTCATTTATTAGAGTGCTGATTTCGGACTTGTCCGTCGTTTGGATTACTCCTTTGGTCGGCAGGACTGATTCCAGGTTACTGAACTGCGCCCCTGCAAGACAAGCGAGAGGGGATATTCTACAAATACATAATGAGAATCAAAACGGTAGTGGAGAAGAGCCTGTTTGAGAAGATAGAACGGACCAGGACAGAAGAACATAGTCTTAAAACGAGACAGTTAACAGTTTAAAAGCAATATGAGAAAGTATAACTTTCCTGACAGAGTGGTGGAATCATGGAATAGTCTTCCGGCAGAAGTGGTAGAAAGAAGGTGTTCAAGCATGCATAGGATAAGCATAAGGCTATCCTGACCATAAGATAAGGCCAAGGACCAAATAAACTAGATGAGGCAGGTATAAATATGGACAGACTAGATGGGCCTCCAGTATATTGGCCTCCATTTTGATTTTGCCCCTTTGTGGACCATTGAGAACGTGAGGCCTCACCTGAGCGCTTGTCATTGCCAGCAGCAATTCTGTCTTCCATCAATTCCTGACAACTGCATTTTTTCTGTAAAATATGATTAGTTGTTTAAAGGATTATATCTATGTACAGGACATGGATGTCAGAGTGGCGGACTAAGGGGGGGGGGTCCGATATGGAGTAAAAGATTCTAACCAACATGTCTGCCCCCTGAGAGAACTATATGGAGTAAAGATTCTAACCAACATGTCTGCCCCCTGAGAGAACTATATGGAGTAAAGATTCTAACCAACATGTCTGCCCCCTGAGAGAGCTATATGGAGTAAATATTCTAACCAACATGTCTGCCCCCTGAGAGAGCAATATGGAGTAAAGATTCTAACCAACATGTCTGCCCCCTGAGAGAACGATATGGAGTAAATATTCTAACCAACATGTCTGCCCCCTGAGAGAGCAATATGGAGTAAAGATTCTAACCAACATGTCTGCCCCCTGAGAGAACGATATGGAGTAAAGATTCTAACCAACATGTCTGCCCCCTGAGAGAGCTATATGGAGTAAAGATTCTAACCAACATGTCCGCCCCCTGAGAGAACTATATGGAGTAAAGATTCTAACCAACATGTCTGCCCCCTGAGAGAACTATATGGAGTAAAGATTCTAACCAACATGTCTGCCCCCTGAGAGGACTATATGGAGTAAAGATTCTAACCAACATGTCTGCCCCCTGAGAGAGCGATATGGAGTAAAGATTCTAACCAACATGTCTGCCCCCTGAGAGAGTGATATTGAGTAAAGAAGGCTTAATAAGGCACTTTATTTGTAATCTTTCATTAAAGAATTTCTTTATAAATCATTTACACTTGATACATTATTTCAATTAAACATAAGTACATTTTTTGTAAGAGATTACCACAAATCATAACCCAGCATCCTCCCAGAAAATAATAATAATAATAGAAAATTCTAAACCTCCACATTCTGGACATGATGATTAGTCTTGGATCCTCTCATTTTTAGGTCAGTAATGGGGTCCTTAGTATTCATTAGGACTGATGACCCTCCCATGGCCTGCAATGGAAGACAGAAAATACTTAGGGAGTTATTGTCAATTTTGCAAAGATCTTCAACTGGAGCCACCACAGTGGAAACCAATGGAATGTCCTGCAGTTTAGACCACTTTTCCAACTTAACTTCTAAGGGTCTACTTAATATACTGGGGTCTGATTGAGGTTCCAGGTGATTTGGGGGAAAAATGGCCTGTGCACTCCCCCCTACAAAAGCCCCCATATATGCTGGAATTCGGCTACAATAGCCAAGTTCCCGGGCATTTCAATTCTCCACTTATAGCTGGCGAAATAAATTTAGAAGTGATGTAGGATGATAAAAATAATTATCTAAAAAATGTAAATATTAATGTTATATATTGTAACAATACACAGAACATTAATATATTTTTTTACATAAAAAAATATTTTTCAATATATTGTGTTTATTTTTTTTTCTTATTATTTATTTTATTCATATTCTATATTATTTTCATTTGATTTTTATATTTTATTTTTTTTTCTAAATTTCTCTTTTGTTTTAACTTCAGCCCATTTCGGGGGGGGGGGGGAGCGTTCGGGGCAACATGCGCAATATCTGAAGTCCTCCCATTTTCGTAATAGCTGAGTTCCATTAAAATGGCCTGAGATAAGCCGAAGTCCTCCCTTTAGAAATGTATGGGGTGGACTGAGGTTCCCATTTTGGTCAGCCGATCGCCTGAGGAATTCGACTGCAGAAATAACGGAACAAAAATCCGGCACAGTGGCTGATTTTTGTTCCGATTTGGGATCCCGTTGATGATCTCTGAGTAGCCTGAATTTAAGGGACATTCGGATCCCCACTGTGATCTGAAGGGATCTGAAATTCCGAGCTCCGTTTTTCATTTAGAAAAATCAGAGCTGCCTGAGTATACCCAGTAGTGTATCTTCCACAAGGCAAACAAGGCACTCGCCTAGGGCGGCACTTTGCCAGAGGGCGGCACTTTCCCAGAGGGCGTTAAAGCACACTTCTGGTGCCTTAAACATTTTCGCTCCCTCCTCCACCATTCAGCAAGCTTTAGCTCCTTACAATTAATCTAGTTCTAGTAATTGAGGCTTAATTCATAAAAGAGGGAATTGACAAGGGATTTCAAAAGGAGCTGAACTGAAATTTGTTTCCAATTAAACTGAATTAGAGAATTTTTCTGACCCGGCTGGTTTGAAATTCCCTTGTCAATGCCCAGCAGTTCCTTTTTTTCATGAATAAAGCCCTTATTAACATGCCACTCTAGCTTTTCAAGTCATATCCTACCAAATTTAATACAGAAGCCAGCTTAGGATCTTATAGCTGTGGGGAACCCATCCCCATACATGGCTGAAGGGTTTACTTTAGAAGCCCCCTCGCCCTGAACCAAACTTACGGCATTGTCTGGGCTGATGGCTTCGTCCACGGCAGACATATTTAGGAGTGCCACGTTGGTGGAAGCATTAGAACGTTTCAGTTTGACACACCACTGTATACTGTCATCAGATGTGGGGCTCTCTACTCTGTAAGGAGAGAAACTCCTGTTAAAGAGATCCTAAAAAATTAATTTTTATATTTTAAAATATTTTATTAGATTTTAATTACATTTTTTTAAACAATATTGTGTTTATTTTAAATATTTCGCAATAGACAAAGTCCTCCGATTGACGCCTCCGGTAGAACTTTGGATAATTCGGTAATAGCCGAGGTTCTTCCGAAATAATCGGAAGTCTATGGGGAGGACTGAGGCTACCGTCTCGGCAGCCAAACCCCAGAGGAGTTAGGCTGATGACGTGTCGGCACATAAATTTTCCCAAAATTGGCCTATTTTCAGGCTGATTCGAGATCACTTCAAAACCCGGAGAGCCAATATTCTCAAAGAAAATCGAAGCATCTGAGCCAGCCCTTTAAATATTTGATCCATACGTGTTTGTTTTTTTCAAACATTTAAACAATTCTATAAACTTTAGCGATTACAGTGATATAAAAAAATCTGCCAACATAATTAAAGAGAGAGTAAATCCCAACATCTATTTTTTATTTCATTTTTAAATGCTACCTCTGTCAGTTCTATTCAATAAATATTCTATAGACTTTGTAATAAAAAAATAAAATAAAAAAAAAGACTTGAGAGTCTTTTCAAGAAGGTGTTGTTTCACTATTGGTTGCTCCTAGTGGAGTGTCTAGGGTTGCTACCCAGCCGGTATGTTACAAGCAGGTCGGTAAAAAAAAAAAAATTGATTCAGACCAAGGTTAAGGTCTAGGGTGAGTATAGCATGGACAGTATTTTATTTTTTGTAGAAACGGTGGCAACCTTACGTGTGTCAGGTAGGGTTGCCACCTTTTCTTCAAAAAAATACCGGCCTTGGTACTGTCTCCATAGACTTAACATTGGCCTGAGGCCAATTTTTTACCGGCCTGCCCTAGTGTCAGGGGGTCAGCCATAAAAGATGGGGTGGAGGAAAGTCTTTGTGAGTGGGAATGCGAATCAATGTAAATGTGAACAGTTAGAAAGGATGAAAGTAGAGCAGTGAATGTGATGGCTTAGGAGAATGCTTTTATGAAGAGCGAGAAAAAACATGTCGGCACTGTAGTAGAAGAAGGAGCACAGAACATGCTGAGGATTTATAGGTAAGCTGTTCCAGACCAGGAAAAAAAGGTATGCATTAAATGAAACCATTTACAGGACAGTTTTTTCTTTTTTTAGGGTATAATCCCTATTTAAGCTTCAAACCAGATGGCATTCTCAATTCCCTATTTATTGTATAGATACCCCCTCTATACGTGAACTCTTTACCCATGGAAGGAGACTGCTTTCTTCTGTCTTCCAAGCCTTTGAGGACACTCCAAGGTGTGCCGACTGGCGTTTCTAGGCGCTTTTTCGGAGAGTAGCGTCTGGCCATCGTCACCTGGCTTTTGTCTTAATTTAACCTCCTGGGACTGCCAAATAGTCGTGATTGTCAATGCCATCCTTGGTCTCGATGCATAGCTCCCCGCTTTATATGACCGTTAATGCAGATAATGGTCTGTAAGTGAGATGTGTTGTCATAGTGTGTGAGGTCACAGAAGGTTTGAGTCACATGACCCTGCAGTCCCATCAACATGCAGGGCCGGTCATCGAAGAGTTAATCACTTAATATTCAAGCTGTCTATTTAAGATGGCATCCTTGATTTGTTTATTAAGTGCACATTCCCTAAATAATTCTATAACTCAACCTAAGCACCATCTCTAATCTATGCTACGTCACTTCTAATTTCACCCAGATCGTCGTCTACCTCGATCTCCCCCATTCCCTTTAGATTGTAAGCTTGCGGTCAAGGTCGTTTCGTAATGAAGTATCACATACTGGATGAGTACCCCTTATCCGAAATGTCCCAAAATCCTCCCCCCAAAAAATAATTGGGGTACGGGTCAGTTGGGATAGGGGATTTTCACCTTCATGGCGCCGCGGTTGTGATTCTCCTTTTGCTTCGACCTCGCGGGCGCCGTACATTCACTCCTCCAGCGAATTCAGGTTATTTGGACTCAGGGCCGCCAACAGGGGAGGACGGGCAATAAGCCAGTCCCAAGCCCTTTAAAAAAAAAAAAAAAAACGTGGGCAAACGGGGAGCTACCAGGGCCCATTCATTCCTGGAGGCCCAAATCAGCTGCCCCGTATGCCCCCGGCAGATCCGACCCTGCTTTTAATCACAGCTGCCAAAAACCCTCTGTCCCTCAAGTCTCCTATTTCTGGGAGCTCATAATTTGGGGTTTATATAAGTGTATGAAAGAGCTTCAAAGTTTATATATTAATATGTATGAGTAAAATCCTTTATTATTAGCAAATGACATAAATATCAGTTATTATATCAGTTGGCCATAAAGTCAAGCAAATCATTTCTGACCAGGGCTTCATTGGAGAATCATTCAGAAGCCTTTGTAATCATATAACAGTTGCTTTCAGTCAAGCCTCCTCCTTCTTCCTTGCAATCAGTAGGATGGCTATTGTGTTCAATGAACCCTAATCTCGGTGTAAATAAAAATAAAACTTCTAACAGGAATAGGGGAACACTCCCCACCGTCCATTGTGCATGCATTCCTTTTCAGACCTATTTAAAGCCCCAGCACCCACTCTTTGGAGATTGTTCTTTGATCTGTAAGCTTCATAGCATGCTATATTTCTTGGCAAGCTGACCTGGCTGGTATTCCGCTTCTTATATTAGTTACAGATTTTGTCACTGTAGTTTTGCTTTCTCAACATATATCCCTGGTGTTCCTGTCTCTGGACTACAGATTGCATACTTTCCAACATCAGCCATGTTTCCAGGGACACATATATGTTCCAGCGTGCAGAGAGCAGCACCGGTGTGCTTACAAAAATTCCGGCAATGCAGTCCTTACCGGCGAGTGAGCAATGCTGCCAACTACACTTCCCATGATGCCTCCCACCGCCAATGATCTGAAATGTGAGAGATTAGACCAAGGGGCGTTAGGGTTACAGTGAGGGCAATGATTAGGGTTTAACAAGTTCGTGACTTTAGGACGTACTATGCTGTCCTGATTTTAAGTGCCTAAAAGACGCTGGGAACGTCCTGCGTTAAACGGCTCCCCCCGTGATGAGCCATGCTCGGATCCTGCTGCAGGGACTTGCAGCGGGATCCCACCTGTCAGATGAGGCCACTTTGAGTGACCCCAGACTGACAGGGGAAATGTAGCCGGAGGTCTCGTGATTTTTTTGGCAGGGACCCATAGGGTCTATTAAGACCCTGATCGGGTCTCTGCCATAGTGTTCCTGGCTACCGATCACCTTGTGATCATAGAAACATAGGATGTGTCGGCAGATAAGAACCATTCGGCCCATCTAGTCTGCCCAATTTTTTTTGAGTACTTGTATTAGTCCCCCGTTCCCGGTCTTATATCTAGGATAGCCTTGTGTCTATCCCACGCATGCTTAAACTCCTTCACTGTATTAACCTCTACCACTTCTACTGAAAGACTATTCCATACATCCACTACCCTCTCAGTAAAGTAATACTTTCATTAGTCCCTGGCCTTATCTTATATCTAGGATAGCCTTATACCTATCCCACGCATGCTTAAACTCCTTCACTGTATTAACCTCTACCACTTCTACTGGAAGACTATTCCATACATCCACTACCCTCTCAGTAATGTAATACTTTCATTAGTCCCTGGCCTTATCTTATATCTAGGATAGCCTTGTGCCTATCCCACGCATGCTTAAACTGCTTCACTGTATTAACCTCTACCACTTCTACTGGAAGACTATTCCATGCATCCACTACCCTCTCAGTAAAGGAATACTTTCATTAGTCCCTGGCCTTATCTTATATCTAGGATAGCCTTATACCTATCCCACGCATGCTTAAACTACTTCACTGTATTAACCTCTACCACTTCTACTGGAAGACTATTCCATACATCCACTACCCTCTCAGTAAAGTAATACTTTCATTAGTCCCTGGCCTTATCTTATATCTAGGATAGCCTTATACCTATCCCACGCATGCTTAAACTCCTTCACTGTATTAACCTCTACCACTTCTACTGGAAGACTATTCCATGCATCCACTACCCTCTCAGTAAAGTAATACTTTCATTAGTCCCTGACCTTATCTTATATCTAGGATAGCCTTATACCTATCCCACGCATGCTTAAACTCCTTCACTGTATTAACCTCTGCCACTTCTACTGGAAGACTTTTCCATGCATCCACTACCCTCTCAGTAAAGGAATACTTTCATTAGTCCCTGGCCTTATCTTATATCTAGGATAGCCTTATACCTATCCCATGCATGCTTAAACTCCTTCACTGTATTAACCTCTACCACTTCTACTGGAAGACTATTCCATGCATCCACTACCCTCTCAGTAAAGTAATACTTTCATTAGTCCCTGACCTTATCTTATAGCTAGGATAGCCTTATACCTATCCCATGCAGGCTTAAAATCCTTGACTGTGTTTACCTCTACCACTTCTGCTGGTAGGCTATTCCATACATCCACTACCCTCTCAGTAATGTAATACTTTCATTAGTCCCTGACCTTATCTTATATCTAGGATAGCCTTATACCTATCCCATGCAGGCTTAAAATCCTTGACTGTATTAACCTCTACCACTTCTGCTGGCAGGCTATTCCATACATCCACTACCCTCTCAGTAAAGTAATACTTCCTGATATTACCTTTAAATCGTTGCCCCTCTAATTTAAGACTATGCCCTCTAGTTGTGGTAGTTTTTCTTCTTGTAAATATACTCTCTTCGATCTGATCGGTGGCCAGGAACAAATCATGACGTTTTGGTGCTTGCGTAGTCTGGGGCGCAAGCACCATGCGTCACAAAGGGGTTAATTGATCAGTCAAATTGTGATGGTGGAGGGGGGGGCAATGTCACTGAAGCTGGCAGCACTACAGGGCGTGCACAGTATGCTTGCTCCAGTGTTTTATATCCTGCAGTCCCTAATCTGTTCCGAGCTCTGCCTCCAAATCAGGACTGTCCCACGAAAAGCGAGACAGTTGGCAGGTATGCATATGTGGAAACATGGCAGATGTTGGGAACTATTTGTGTGGAGGGATCGACCCTAGTCTATTTCATGGTCTTCCTACATAACTGATTAGTGTGCCCTGGTGCACCCCCAGACTCCTCACTCCCCCAAAGCCAAAAGCCTCTAGCCTGGCTGAGCATCGTGGGGAATGTAGTCCACAACATCTGGAGCGCCAGAGCCCTGCTTGTCACTGCCGTCCAGGCAGGGGCGGGGACTGAGCCTGGGCACGCCTCCAGTGTCACGCGCCGCCCAATCACCGCCTTCCTCGCAACCTTGCGCAGCCAATGGAAGAGCAGCTGGAGACACAGTTTAACGAGCTGGTGGAACATCCCGTAGAAAAGGCGACGTCATTTCCCCGCCTCACGCCCTTGTGGGCCGCCCTCCCTCATTCGGCTCTACACACGTGACAAACAAGCGGCTCAACCAATCAGAGACGCGCAGTGACCGCCTGCGTTCCAATGGATGGAGAGGGGGCGGGAGCTAGCCCCTTGCGGCGGATTTCCTGCTGTTACTCCTGGTCCTCTCCCTGCTCCTGGCTCGAGCCTCTTACCTCCTACTCTCTGTCATTCCCCCGCTGTTCCGGTCCGCTCCCCGCCCTCCTGGCCCGTGCCCCGCCCTCCCTCGGTGTAAGTGCCCCCTAGGTGTCGGGAAGTGAGAGCTCACAGCAGGGAAGATGCCGGCGGTGTCCAAAGGTGACGGGATGCGGGGACTGGCTGTCTTCATCTCCGACATCAGGAACTGTGAGTGTGTCCAGCCAGGGACCGGGCATATCCATACTGATACCGGGTCATATGTCAGGGACCGGGCATATCCATACTGATACCGGGTCATATGTCAGGGACCGGGCATATCCATACTGATACCGGGTCATATGTCAGGGACCGGGCATATCCATACTGATACCGGGTCATATGTCGGGGACCGGGCATATCCATACTGATACCGGGTCATATGTCGGGGACCGGGCATATCCATACTGATACCGGGTCATATGTCGGGGTCCGGGCATATCCATACTGATACCGGGTCATATGTCAGGGACCGGGCATATCCATACTGATACTGTGTCCAGACAGGGACCGGGCATATCCATACTGATACCGTGTCATATGTCGGGGACCGGGCATATCCATACTGATACCGTGTCATATGTCGGGGTCCGGGCATATCCATACTGATACCGTGTCATATGTCGGGGTCCGGGCATATCCATACTGATACCGGGTCATATGTCAGGGACCGGGCATATCCATACTGATACCGGGTCATATGTCGGGGACCGGGCATATCCATACTGATACCGGGTCATATGTCAGGGACCGGGCATATCCATACTGATACCGGGTCATATGTCGGGGACCGGGCATATCCATACTGATACCGGGTCATATGTCGGGGACCGGGCATATCCATACTGATACCGGGTCATATGTCAGGGACCGGGCATATCCATACTGATACCGGGTCATATGTCGGGGACCGGGCATATCCATACTGATACCGGGTCATATGTCGGGGACCGGGCATATCCATACTGATACCGGGTCATATGTCGGGGACCGGGCATATCCATACTGATACCGGGTCATATGTCGGGGACCGGGCATATCCATACTGATACCGGGTCATATGTCGGGGACCGGGCATATCAATACTGATACCGGGTCATATGTCGGGGACCGGGCATATCCATACTGATACCGGGTCATATGTCAGGGACCGGGCATATCCATACTGATACCGGGTCATATGTCAGGGACCGGGCATATCCATACTGATACCGGGTCATATGTCAGGGACCGGGCATATCCATACTGATACCGGGTCATATGTCGGGGACCGGGCATATCCATACTGATACCGGGTCATATGTCAGGGACCGGGCATATCCATACTGATACCGGGTCATATGTCAGGGACCGGGCATATCCATACTGATACTGTGTCCAGACAGGGACCGGGCATATCCATACTGATACCGTGTCATATGTCGGGGACCGGGCATATCCATACTGATACCGTGTCATATGTCGGGGTCCGGGCATATCCATACTGATACCGGGTCATATGTCAGGGACCGGGCATATCCATACTGATACCGGGTCATATGTCGGGGACCGGGCATATCCATACTGATACCGGGTCATATGTCAGGGACCGGGCATATCCATACTGATACCGGGTCATATGTCGGGGACCGGGCATATCCATACTGATACCGGGTCATATGTCGGGGACCGGGCATATCCATACTGATACCGGGTCATATGTCAGGGACCGGGCATATCCATACTGATACCGGGTCATATGTCGGGGACCGGGCATATCCATACTGATACCGGGTCATATGTCGGGGACCGGGCATATCCATACTGATACCGGGTCATATGTCGGGGACCGGGCATATCCATACTGATACCGGGTCATATGTCGGGGACCGGGCATATCCATACTGATACTGTGTCCAGACAGGGACCGGGCATATCCATACTGATACCGTGTCATATGTCGGGGACCGGGCATATCCATACTGATACCGTGTCATATGTCAGGGACCGGGCATATCAATACTGATACCGTGTCATGTGTCAGGGACCGGGCATATCCATACTGATACCGTGTCATGTGTCAGGGACCGGGCATATCCATACTGATACCGTGTCATATGTCAGGGTCCGGGCATATCCATACTGATACCGTGTCATGTGTCAGGGACCCGGCATATCCATACTGATACCGTGTCATATGTCAGGGACCCGGCATATCCATACTGATACCGAGTCATATGTCAGGGACCGGGCATATCCATACTGATACCGGGTCATATGTCAGGGACCGGGCATATCCATACTGATACCGGGTCATATGTCAGGGACCGGGCATATCCATACTGATACTGTGTCATATGTCAGGGACCGGGCATATCCATACTGATACTGTGTCATATGTCAGGGACCGGGCATATCTGTACTGATACTGTGTCCAGCCAGGGACATCATCGAAATGTGGCTGTGTAAAAGGGGTTTTTAGCATGTGTAAGTGATGGTAAACAAACGGGAGGTTTCTCTTAAACATTTACAAAGTAATATAATTTACGCATTATCTGTTGGATAAATTGATGAAACCTTTCCAGGCGCACAGATAGCATTTCAATTTCTGTTCTATCTTCTGCAGGTAAAAGTAAAGAAGCTGAAATTAAAAGAATCAACAAAGAGTTAGCCAACATCCGATCAAAGTTTAAGGGTGTGTATTTTCCTGTCCATTCATTGGTCCCATCCCCCCTATCTTTTTATGCATTACTTTCCATTTGGAACGTGTGTTTTTTTTTTTCTCTCTGTGTGTGTGATTCCTACTACACGTGATAATGTATTATCTTATAAAAACTTTATAGATACAATTAATCATGTTTTTAAAAATAAATAAATAAACCTGCATTATTTTCCCAAAAAATCAGAAGTTTTGCAGCATCCCTGTATGTTTTATGAAGCATGCACGTAGGAGTGAACAGGTTTGGATCAAACCTCCTATATTTGTATCAGATATTGTAATTACTTTCTGGACCTACAGCTGAACAGATGTTGATATACTGTATTATTATAATATGACAGGAGAGCCATACTGTATTATAATAATAATAATAATCTGACAGGAGACCCATACTGTATAATAATAATAAAGATACACATCATTATTATATTATAGCTCTCAGGTCAGATTATTATTATTATTATTATACAGTATAGATCACCAGTGAAATACAAATCTATCCGGAGATCTTTATTGACTAACCATTAAGAGTTGGTAAATTGCCAGCTGAGTTGCAAAACCTACACGAAAATAGCCAGAGTTGGAGAATATTTCTAAAAACCTACTCTTATTTGGTCTGTTTTGTGATTTTTACTGTAAACACACCACAACGTCTAGATTCGTGAATGCCAATCTTTTTTTTTTTTTTTTTAAAACAAAGGCGCAAGCATACCATGTGGAAGCCCCAAACATATACAGAGACAAACTGTGCTTCTCCCATTATTCTAATTTAATTAATATTCCTAAGCAGGAGGCACTGAACATGCACGGTTCTTAGCATACAGTTGTACCTCTTGGGCCTTTTAAAATTGGATCTGTTATCCATTAAATCTGAGAATATTGATTTTTCTCTGACTGATTTTTGTAGCATTTGTATGTCATTTTGTTATGCTTCAAATTGGCTTTTACCATATTAAGGCCTGGACAAATGGCAGGAGTTCCTATTACTTCCCTTTGGCGCCCAGGATCCCTCCGTGTCTAATAATACCATGTGTTTTAACTCCTAGATGTAAGAAGAAAAATTAACCAACCTAAATTAAATAAAGGTTGATTTAAAAAAAAAAATTCATCATGAAGAATAGTTTACCACTTAAACCCAGATGACTTTATGACCCATAAATACAATATTAATCACCCCTAGTATTTTTAATCAAACGGTTTCATATCACGTTATTCTGCATGAAGCTATGAAACAGCAGTGTCTTAACCCTTTCAGGTGCACACTCCATATGGCATTGAGGTGATCATTAACCTCTTACGGATTATTGGCAATCTGATGTGCCAGATCTCCCCTAAGAGGATACAATGGACTCTGGTTCCACGGGGAGGCTTTTTGCACAACTGGGACCGTGGTACCTCTTAATTATTGGACTGGTTATTCCCAACCTTCCCACTCTCTTTTTTTTTTTAATTACATTTTTATTTTATATTTGACATCACTATTGGATTTTGTTTTCATGAAAGGGAACTGACAAGAGAATTTTAGAATTAAGGCCAAACTAGCCAAGTTCCTCTGCTAATTTGGCCTGAGATTAGAAGCCTTAATGTAACTTGTCTTGCTTCCTCCATCTTTCTGTTTTTCTAGGAGATAAAGCTTTGGATGGTTATAGTAAGAAGAAGTATGTATGCAAGCTCCTTTTCATCTTCCTGCTGGGCCATGATATTGATTTCGGGCACATGGAAGCTGTGAACTTGCTGAGCTCCAACAAATACACAGAGAAGCAGATTGTAAGTGACAACTAACATGCTGCAGCCCCCCCCCCCCCCCCCTTTCCTGTGGCTACTGCCTTGTGGTCAAATGAATGACAGCGCGTTTCACAACTTCTATGGCGTAAATAGTTGTTGAGAAAGTTAAAAAAGCAAGAATGAGTTTCCCATAGTGTTGAAAAGGCTGCTGATATTTTATTCATTACTACCACATACACACGTTGAATAACAAAATAAATAGACAAGGTGTATTAAACACAGTAGGCTGCATAGCGGGCATTTTACTAGACACATTTTATATGGAGATTTTATAGCCTTTTAAAGTGTATGCCAAGATTTCCAGATTTATATTTATTACCTTCTCATTCTTCTGTGAGTTTTAAAGATCTTCTCTGTCTTAACCAGAAGTATATCTCGGTTGAATATTTTACCTCCTTGGTTTACTCTGCTTTTGATTTCTGCCACAATATCACTTTGATTTCACACCCAGTATTTTTGATGTAGCTTGTGGGTCGGGACACCGTGTCTACTGTAGTGGGGGCAACCTCGAGATGAGGGGGTTGTTGAGCTTGAAGGGAAGTGTGAATGAATAGAAGCTGGGGTGGCGGCAGAGAGGTGACGCGTGGAGGAGGGTTGCCGTAATTGGGATGAGAAGGAGGGATGATGGAGAGGGATGTGATCATGGGTGGAGAAAGGAAGTTTGTGAAATGGTGGGAGATGATAACGGAAGGGGTTAGATGGTGCTGACATGAGTAGACTGCAGAGATTAGATGGTACATGACACTAGTCGAAGCTTGCCCAAAGATGCCTTAATATTAAAGATGACCCTAAAGCTTTGATATTCAAAGCGTTAATTGTTTCACTGGAAGGACCAGATGTAACATGAACACAGATCGTTATAGGCGCTCATTATATGATACATGGTTGATGACCCCTCTGAAGCAGTACCTTGTGAACTGTGGTGGGCTCCGTTTTATCATGGAAATGAATCATTTTCTGTTTCTATTATATTTTGTTGTTTGATTTTGTATTTTTCCTGCACAGCAGTGGCTTGGATTGTCGTATTTAAGTAGGTGTGATTCGACCCAGCGCTTGTAAAATCTCCATACCTGGAACAGGTTGTGCACACCTTTCTGTTTGTAGTAGATTTGGACATGGCTGGTTTACCCATTGTACATCGCAAGTGGTCACTTTTCTTTAGACTGCTCCAGTTTCTTGAATGGGCCCGATGATAGATATTGTCATAGGGCTAGGTTTTCCGTTGCAGAGACTTTTTGTGCTGTAGTTGGAAGCACCATGGATGCAGTGCAGGCCCGAGCTTTGCTGTGCTGGGTCCACACTTAGTACCAGCCTCGAGGGACATTGGGTGGGCCAGTAATAAAATATCCCAGTTGCAGATAAATTCATATGAGGATTAGTCATTGGGACTAAAATTTCTTGAGTCCAGGATAGTACATTCTAATAGAGCATATTAATGGATTGCTCATAGCTCCTGGGCCTGCATGTGTTAAAAGTGGTCTTCTAACCTCTAGAAACTTGCTGTGTGACTATTATCACTTTGCACATTTGGATCCCGGAAGATGATGCATCAACCATTTCAGTATCAGCGGTGGGATAAAGACGTTAAAGCCGTTGCTCACTCATTGACCAAGGTTGAGTTATGATGCAATAGTTGTCCTTGGCTGAATGTCTGATGAATTAACAATTGTATAATTTAGTTTTTCTAGTGCAGCCAGATAGAGAACTGACTGTAGTGGCTTTGTTACTGTGATCATTGTGTCGCAAACTCTGTAGCATTGACTGACGCAGGTTCTCTCTTTCCCCAGGGCTACCTTTTCATATCCGTACTGGTTAATTCGAACAGTGAATTAATCCGCCTTATCAACAATGCCATCAAGAATGACCTGGCCAGCCGCAACCCAACCTTCATGTGCTTGGCACTCCACTGCATCGCCAACGTGGGCAGCAGGGAAATGGCTGAAGCCTTCGCTTCAGAGATCCCCCGCATTCTAGTTGCAGGGTAAGACCCTCATTAAAACTGGGGGCGTTATTCGTTAAAGAGAGAATTGAAAGGAATTTCAACCTTAAAGGGACTGTATCACCTAAACATTGTTTTTATGAATAAAGAGGATGAAAATGATCTGTACATTGTCTTAGCAAAATTTCAAGCAAATGCCTAAATTAGGAGAAAAATGTGTCTGTGGAGTCTCCTGCTCCATCACCTGTGGCCTGATATGCAAATTACTAATTTCTAATTGGAAAGCAGTTGATTTGCATATCAAGCCACAGGTGATGTCATAAGCCGGAGACTCCACGGATGCATTTAAAGCACATTTTTCTCCTAATTTAGGTATTTGATTACAATTTTGTGACTACAATGTATGGATCATTTTTTTAATATTTTGTATCCTCTACGTTCACCATAAAAACGATGTTTAGGGGATACAGTCCCTTTAAGGTCAAAGTAGCAGAGTTGGGGGGGAAAAATTGTCCCTTTTTCAACTACATTTTGTGCCGCAAGCGAACATTTCTATGAAACACTGATTGAACCACGTATGTTCATGTAACAATATCTTAAATACTCGAAGAGTTTCTTAAATTGTCCTCTGGAACTGTAGGATAAAGAAGTCTGGTAAAATTCGATACATATTTGTTTATTTTCCTCCAGACGTGCATAATACCCCCCCTTTTTTTTTTTTTTTTCAATTCAAGAGCTTCGTTCCTAAGAGAGGGATTTGCAAAATTGAGGACAAATTTGCAGGGTTTGACGTATAGCTGAATTGGAGAATTGTTTTCCAACTCGGCCGCTTTCACCTTAAGTTTGGAATTCCCTTGTCAATTCCCTCTTTCTCGATTTTAAAGCCCTGTAGACTTCCACCCATATGTGTGTTTTATAAGACCTATCTGTTTCTATAACAGTGACACCACGGACAGCGTGAAGCAGAGCGCTGCACTGTGCCTGTTAAGACTCTATAAGACGTCGCCTGACCTCGTGCCTATGGGTGAATGGACATCAAGGGTCGTTCACCTTCTTAACGATCAGCACATGGTAAGTGCGTGGAGGGGATCAATACGGAGTGGTGGCTCAGGACGGCGTGTAAAGTATACGTAGACGGTGCTTTGTGCGGTGTAATCCCGCGCCGGACTGAGTTTACATTGTTACTCGTGGATGTTGGGTTTTCTCTGGCGCATCGTGTTTCTGTTTGTTAATACCTCTTCCTGCTTAATCCGAGCCTTCTCTCATGATTCCGCGTACGATAGGGAGTGGTGACGGCAGCGGTTAGCCTCATCACCTGCCTGTGCAGAAAAAACCCCGACGACTTCAAAACCTGTGTCTCGTTGGCGGTCTCCAGGCTCAGCAGGGTGAGCGGCCTTTTTTGGATATTTCTCGTTGCGACAACCGAAAATGAAGACCTGAGTTAATATGTTTTTTTTTTTTCTCTTTTAGATTGTCTCATCGGCTTCTACAGATCTGCAGGATTACACCTACTACTTTGTCCCCGCGCCCTGGCTCTCTGTAAAACTGCTGCGTCTCCTTCAGTGCTACCCACCCCCAGGTAAACCCGCCAAAAAATGTCCTAACCCTAAAGGAGCCTTACTCCACTACCATCTGGGTCTGACGTGTTGTCCATTGTTTGCAGAGGATGCGGCCGTGAAAGGGCGGCTTGTGGAATGTCTGGAAACTATCTTGAACAAAGCACAAGAGCCACCGAAATCCAAGAAGGTTCAACATTCCAACGCCAAGAATGCGATACTGTTTGAGGCGATAAGCCTCATTATCCACTATGACAGGTAGCACCGGAAGAAAGGATTCTTTCCATTTTTTTCTTTTGAAGGAACAAAATCTTTGCATCAAATTATCCTCTTCTGATTAGACTGTGCACACGTGCGCGTTCTCTTATTAGTAGACTCTGCCACTTTGGCCTTAAGTTCCCTGAAGTTCATGGAGAAGGAGTTGCAGGAAAATTGACAAGGGAATTTATTGCTTAAAGTGACATTCCGAGGGTAAAAAGGTTTCAGATTTTTTTTGTCATAAAATAAATTCGCATAACAAGTGTGACTGGGCCTACATTTTGGGAAATATAGTGTTTTTGGGTGCCGCCACCCCCCCCCCCCAGCACTAGTATCTCACTTTGGGGCTGGGGACACAAAATTGAATGGGAGGGTAATGTAACTGTTAAATCACAAGGGGGCAGAGTTATGAGCCTGTTTAATCAGGTTAATCTCCTCTCTTTGTGTTGGAATGCAGGTAAAAAAAAGTTATACACAGCCACCTAGTCCTGCCCACTATGATAAACAGGAGCCAGTAAGAGAGCAGGGGGAGTATCTTATGACATCATCATGCAGGCTTTGGCCACAGTTGTAAAGTGAGACTTGCTGGAAGATTTTGCAGAATGTTGCATCATGGGTACATTTCATAAAATGGAGCCAGGAGATAAACGCCTAATTTTATTTTTACTTTTATATGCAATTAATTCAAAAATAGAAAAAAAAACCCAGTCGTATATATCTTACATATGTGTTTGTATTAAATGCACAGGTAACAGTTACATCTTATGTAAGTGGTAGTGCCTTTAAGGCCAAAGTAGCCGAGGTTGGAAAAATTCTCCAAATCTTTCCTGAATGGAAGTATAGAAGAAGTGCACAGCTGACGCAGCTGATCCCCCTATTTTCACTCTTCTCCTGGACACTTGAGGATTTAAAAAAAAAATCCCTTTCATTTTTACAGTCAGACTTCTGGTTAGAGCTCTTCATCTGCAAGTAAGGTGATTTCAGGGGTTCCCTTATTGATCAGTTTTGTAATTATTTTTTTGTGTGGTTGTAGTCCTGTCATTTCTCACCTGTCTCTTACTAATCAGAGTATCCTTTTCATTCCAATTTCAGTGAGCCTAATCTGTTGGTGAGAGCCTGCAACCAGCTCGGCCAGTTTCTGCAGCACAGAGAGACCAACCTCCGTTACCTGGCTCTGGAGAGCATGTGCACCCTCGCCAGCTCTGAATTCTCACACGAGGCCGTGAAAACGCACATCGAAACTGTAATCAATGCCTTAAAGGTGAGGAATAATCCTTCAACAACTTTTATTAGACATTTTGTTTTGTTTTTTTAATATCAAACAAGACCTGTCAAGTTTTGAGTAGAGCGCACTCCTCTGTAACCTATGGGGTGCTGACGGGTTGGCAGTGCTGTGACCTTTCACCTGTTAATAGGTCGGCCTTTTGAAAATCCAATCAGTCTCCAATACCAGTTACCCTTTTACATCTGACCATTCGGGTAAAGACACAGCTTTTAATAATTTTAAGCTAAGAAATATGTAAAAAGCCAGCTCATAAATTGCCAAATCTGTAGCTTTATTGTGTAAGGTAATGAGGACCAAGGCTTTTTTTTTTTTTTTTTTTTTTTTTTTTTTTGTTAAATAAAACAATAGTACTTGATCTTATCGTAAGGGATACCTGTGTTGATATAGCTGCTTATTTTTCTCCCTTTTTGGTGTCTGTCGTCCTATCGCCTCCTATAGACGGAAAGAGATGTGAGTGTCAGACAGCGTGCAGCCGATCTCCTGTATGCCATGTGCGACCGCACAAACTCTAAGCAGATTGTCTCTGAAATGCTGAGCTACTTGGAAACTGCAGACTATTCCATACGAGAAGAAATAGTAAGTTGCCTTAATCGCCAAGTGTTTAATCCATGACGTCCTAATATAAACGCTCTGTAGGATTTTAGAAAATGGTTTTAGATAGAAAATTCTTTGTTTTTATCTTTCCTTTTCTTCAAACAGGTACTAAAAGTAGCTATTTTGGCTGAAAAATACGCGGTAGACTACAGCTGGTACGTGGACACGATCCTTAACCTGATCCGCATTGCCGGGGATTACGTGAGTGAAGAGGTCTGGTACAGGGTCATCCAGATCGTCATCAACAGGGACGATGTACAAGGTTATGCTGCAAAAACAGTCTTTGAGGTAATCAAAAACTACCATCTCTTTCACCGCACGTGCCTGGGCGTCTATACGGTAGAGGAGCTGTTTTTTTTTTTTTGTTTTTTTTTTTTTTTTGCTTTGTAGGCATGTTTTACCGGGAAGCAGCAGAAGGAAAGTTGAAGCTACAAACAGATTTAACATTATAGGAAGCGTATGTACCCTACAGTGAAAGAACATTGCGTACACCTAGTACACATAAACCATTGATATTGTGTTCACAACAATTCATTAAAGAACAGCATTACTTTACATTGGGATCAGTAGGTTGTGCTGGTTCTCAAAGGGTGGAGGTCATTACTAGTGTTGAGTGAACCCGAACCGCACTGTTCGGGTTCGTACCGAACCTTACGGTATTCGGACCCTGGACCCAAACACGGACATTCCACTGTATGTTCGTGTTGGAGTTCGGGGTTTGGCTATAAACGAAAGTCGGTTTATAGAATAGCCAATAGCATTACATGTATTCTATAAACCGAATGTCGTTCGGTTTATAGACTTTCGGTTTATGGAATGCATGTAATGCTATTGGCTTTCTATAAACCGAACTAGAGTCCTTATTCATACGAATGAATGGGGACACTCTTACCCACATTTTACTTCATTTTGCAGCCCTCCAGCCCTTTCCAGGACTTTAGAGGCATTTTAGTGGCCAAAAGTTCGGGTCCCCATTGACTTCAGTGGGGTTCGACCCCTGAACCCGGACTTTTTTCCGAAGTTCGGCCGAACCCGAACAACCAGGGGTCCGCTCAACTCTAGTCATTACCAACAGCAAAGCTTTATTCACACAGGAGGGAATTGACAAGGGAATTTCAAACTTATGGCCAAAGTAGCTAAATAAGCCCTTTAATGCAGGTTTTTAACTCCGCCCTCTAGTCCTCCTGAGACTACATGAATATCAGAAAATGTTCATAAAGAGGAATTAAAAATAAGTAAATAACTCCTCTGTGTTTGAGTGTGGGGCTGACTTGCATCTCTGTTCAAGGAATGGTAACTAGGAGACTGAGAGCATTTTACAGTATGTCTTGTGGCTTTTATCAGACTATTTCCGCCTCTATACAGGTTGGTCGCTTTCTTAAAGTGCCTGTTCTTTAACATTGTGCTGATAACTGAGCAATCCACTGATTTATGTCTGCAGGCGTTGCAGGCCCCAGCATGCCATGAGAATATGGTGAAGGTGGGAGGATACATATTAGGCGAGTTTGGTAACCTTATCGCAGGAGACCCCAGGTCAAGGTAGGACATTGAGGGCATCGCCAGTGGATACAGTTTATAGTTAAAGGGACTGTATCACGTGAACATTGTGTTTACTGTGAATGTAGGGCATAAAAAATGATTTGAAAATGATCTATACATTGTGTTAGCAAAACTGAAAGCAAATGCCTAAATTAGGAGAAACGTGTTTTAGATGTGTCTGTGCAGTCTCCTGCTTATGACATCACCTGGGGCACGGTATGCAAATGAACTACTTTTCAATGGGAAATGTGTAATTTGCATACCGTGCCACAGGTGATGTCATAAACGAGAGACGCCACAGACTCATTTAAAACCCACTTTTCTCCTAATTTAGGCATTTGCTGGCAGTTTTGCTAATACAATGTACAGATCACTTTCAATCATTTTTTTTAATGCTCTACAGGCCCATTAAAAACCATATCCCAGTGATACCGTCCCTTTAAGAGACATTGAGGGCTATTCACTATAAGGTGAGATGGACATTACGTCTCACCATTTCAGCTATACATTATGCAGCGACAAACCTGGTTGAGATTCCCTTGCTAAGCAAACTCCAGTTTTGTCCCTGCACGACGTATAGTTAAACTGATAAGACAAAATGGTTATCTCACCTATTCGTGTATGGCCCCCTTTGTGTTCCTATAATAAAATATTTAATTGTACATGGTTAATAACATTTTGGAAAAATGTTTATTTATTTATTTATTTATCCTGTGTGTTTAATGGTTCCCCTCTGTGTCTTCCTTCCGCAGCCCATTAGTCCAGTTCAACCTGCTGCATTCCAAATTCCACTTGTGCAGTGTGTCCACTCGAGCCCTCCTGCTCTCCACCTACATCAAATTCATCAACCTGTTTCCTGAGACCAAGCCCACCATCCAGGACGTGCTCCGCTCGGACAGCCAGATCAGGAACGCGGACGTCGAGCTGCAGCAGAGAGCTGTGGAATACCTGAAACTCAGCTCAATCGCCAGCACGGATGTCTTGGTGAGGGCACCTAGCTGTGTTTTGGCTCCGCGTGTATTTGCCCCTTTACCGTCGTATCTATTGCATTGTACCTGATGTCGTCCGAGAATCCTGGCTTTATACAGATCAGTGGCGAGATCTCTAACATAGCTCTTGAGCGGTTCTGCTTGTTTGAAAGAAATATAATCTATGCGCTGTGATAGTCGAACGGTTTCAGAAAGGATGAACAGACAGGGCTAGCTGAAGAATCTATCAAACTCTGCTATTAGTGCCTGATTCTTGCCGTTCAGTGTCTGGTCATTTTCGTGAGGAATTGGACGGAAAATGGGAAAGCGCCTTCTGTCCGCTCATTCTATAAGGTTGTAATATTATCACAGCCGCTGGTTAGATTGCGTCAAATGTAGACGTTCTAGAAAACTATTCTGTATTGTGTGGTCCTCCTTGCAGGCTACAGTCTTGGAGGAGATGCCCCCCTTCCCTGAGCGTGAGTCGTCCATCCTTGCCAAGTTAAAGAAGAAGAAGGGACCCGGGGTAGTCAGTGAACTAGATGAAGGGAAGAAAGAACAGAACACGGAAGTCAATGGCGGAGTTGAGCCCACACCGAGCACTGCGGTAAGAACCAACCAGCTTTTCCACAAAAAAAAAAATAAGACTTGGGAGAAACCATTTTGTGAAGTTGCTGCTTTGCTAAGCCAGTCCAGGGACTATGGGTCGCACCTAGTGGTCTGTCTGTGTGTCAGTCATGTAAGCTGGGAGGGGGTGCACAGCATCGGTGATTAGCAGTGCGAATGCTGAGCAAAATGCGACATCTTGGAAGGGTGACCATGTAGGAGGAGTGAACGCTAATGTGAACAGTTAGAACGAATGACGGCGAAGCAGAAAGGAGCTGGTGGACTTTGAGAAAAGATGGGGGCAGAGCCTCAGTGAAGTCATACGAGTTGTCGGCGCTGCGGTAGAAGAGGGAGCAGAGAACATGCTCAACGTACAAAAGTAATTTGCTTGTCTCGGCTCCTTAGACCAGGTCAAAATGTAACGGTTTGAAATAACTCTCTTCGAAAGGACTCCTGAACTTTGTACGTACTGTGAATGTAGGAAATAAAAAAAAAAATGATCTGTTCATTACAAATGCCTAAATTAGGAAACAAATGTGTTTTTAACTGTGTCTGTCTATGGTGTCTCCTGTTGATGATGTCACCTTGTGGCTTGACATGCATTTCCTATTGAAAAGTCGTTAATTTGCATGTCAAGGTGATGTCATACACAGGCGACACCACAAATACATTTAAAAAAAAAAAAAACATTTTCCTCTTCATTTATACGTTTACACAATGTGTAGATTTATTTATATTTACTCACACTATAAGGAATGTTTTAGTCTGGTCCACAGAAAAAATAGCCATTTATTAGGAATTTGCCTTGCATACACCAGTAAGAGCAGCCATCTTGTATCCCTCACCACCCGATTTGTGCAATTTGCTTTCATTTGGCACCATGAGAATTCGTTACACTGATCTTTGTCTCTACAGTCCACACCTTCACCGTCTGCAGACCTCCTTGGATTACGGAGCGCCCCAGTGACTAGCGCTGCCACGCCCGGTTCTAGTAACCTATTGGTGGACGTGTTTGACACCCCGTCAGTGTCTGTAGCTCCGGGAACTGAAGACAACTTCCTCAGGTAATTATGATTTAATAGGGGTTTTTTTGTTTGTGACCAAATTTCTAAAATTGCATGGAAAAATCTTTTTCTATTTTATTTATATATATATATATATATATATATATATATATATATATATATATATATATATATATATATATATATATATATACACATACATACACATACATATACATACATACATACATACATACATACAATTATTATTATTTTTTTGTTCTTCATGTAATTTAAAAAGGTAGGTTTCTTATTTTAGTTTTTTCAACAGATTTTATCGTCTTGATTTTAAACAACCATTATCTTTAAATCTGTACAATTTAGTTATTTTATGATATACTAAAGCAGAGGTTGACTTTTTTTTTTTTTTTTTTTTTTTTAAATTAAATAAATTAAGTAGGCTGACATATATGTAGGAGCCAAGCCAAATTTATTTATTAGAAATTAAGGAGCCAGACCTATATTTAGAAGCCAAGCAGATTATTACATAGTGTGTATGTGTATGTGTATATATATATATATATATATATATATATATATATATATATATATATATATATAAATTTCATTTATTATTATTAAACGCTCGATTTTTAGGTTTTATTGTCCTATAGTCTATCAAAAGATTGTGAAATAAGGTACCAGTGTCTAGCAATCGATTCCTTGGTTGCTCAGAGAAGTGTTATTGCTGCATATTTGAGTGAAAATAATATTTTCACTTTGATTTTATTTCTTTTTTTTTTATTAACCTGAATAAATGTCTAAGTAGCTGTGATTTTTGTCTGCAGCCTAAACGTGGCCCTTCCAGTGTAGTCTTTCTGCAATGCTTTTTGTGTGTGTTTGCTGCTGTCCGTCATGTTTTCTGGTGACTGTCTAATTGCATGTGGATTTTCTGTCTTCTCTCCTGCTCTTTGTTCTGTGTCGTGCTGCTGGTGGGATTGTTTTGTCTTTGTCTGTCTTGCTGTGCCTTCCCTGTGATTGGATGGTGCGCAGTGACTTGGACCCACCCCCTGAGAGTCCTGCGTCTCTATTGGTGGATGCAGCCCAGCCTTCAGAGTAAGGGGCTGATTTAGTAACACTTTACCAGACACCCCCGGCATGTCATATCCGCTGACCCTCTCTGTGCCAGACGTGCGTGAAACAATGTCACCCACCCAGCTAATTCGGAAAATCCAGTTTTATGTATGTTTTTTGATTTCCCATCAATTGCATGTGGGGCAGGAATTATTTATTAGTCCCCTCCACGTAAGAAGGATGATCTGCTTACATGTTAAATACCCTAAAATATAAACTAAGAAACACACAATTTTCAGTTCTGTAATCTGCTCGTATCAGTACTATAATTTACAATAATAAATGCAATATATATATTAACATGTCAGTGTGTATTCTGTAATATGCACTGCCCTCACACATTCTCTTTCAATATGAATAAACCTTTCATTCTGCTTTAGAAGTTTCGGCAGAGAAACTGGCTTTGTTGCTTTAAAAGGGTGTAAGGCCTACATTGTAGATGGGATTTAAACGCGCCATTACTTTCTGTCAGTCAGTGAGCACCACATTCACCTATTCGTCAATCTGCTTGTGGGCGTGGTCTGTCTGGGGCAGACCAGCTCTCCTATTGGTCAGACTTGCTCACTCAGGTTGGTGTGGCCATGCACGTACATTTTGATTGCTTATGCCGACTTGCACGTGGTCAAATTGACTAAATGTATTGCTTAATGAGCAAGACCACGTCTCATACTGGCAGTGTAACAAGACCGCAGCTTATACCGGCAGCGTAACGAGGCCACGTCCCGGGCTGGCAGCGTACCGAGGCCACGTCCCACGGGCTGGGTGACACTAAGGAAGTGAACCACTGTTTTCATCAGAACTGAATATGATAGAGAGTGCATTTAAAATGAATTAATTGGTCAAAGCATATCCAATTCAAATAGCCATTGTACCCATTGCTGATTACCCTCCTCCTACCCAGCTGCCATTCAAAATATTATCGGTGGGCTTTCTCCATCCCTTCCTTTGAACACTGCTGTTTCTGATGAGTGTTGCCTGTCTTATGCTGGGTCTAGTGGAGATCTGATATTGAAACTAACGCCACACATAATCCTAACAGATCCATATTTTTTCCTTTTTTTTGGTTTTCTCTTGCTTCCTCACTCTGCTGTTTCTCTTTGATCTGCCATTTCGCTGTTAGTTCTGGTTCTGCTGTTTCCGAGGATCCTGCTTTACCTATCGCTGAGGCTGATGATCTCCTAAACAAGTAAGAGAGGCCTGGGGATTCCTGCATCCAGATTGTTAGGATCTGTAATCGCCTGTGCATAGAACTTCATGACTGCCGGGCTCTTCTACACGCTTGTTTCCTGCTTTAAATTGGAAAAATCATCCAAAATGTCTCCACTCTTTGTCAATTTTTCTTTTTTTAAACACTGTAAATATTACGTTTTTCATTATCATTAAACGGATGCTTCAGCATAAATATGTCGTGGAATAATGCATAAGAAAACTGACATTGAAAGAGGGTGTAAAATTAGAATATATGTAATAATAATAAAATAAAATTCTGCTTTAAAAAAAAAAATAGATCTAGTTTCTGTGATATTCCATTCAAGGGATATTAGAGTTTTATTGAAACACGAATCTTGTAGTTTAGTGGCTCTTAAGCTAATTTGGGGAGATGGTACATGTTGGTCAATACTAGTTGGAAATAGAAACCCAATATTGTGTTTTGCTTTATTAGTTAACCTGTTTCGTGCCAGAAGGTTGTGTAAACGCAGTGCACACTATAGGTGGGCCAGGAGTCACTGTGGTTTGTTTGTTTGTTTTTGGGGGGTTTTTGCTCAAAGATTTCTGACATTATTTTTCCTTAATCTGAGTGGAAGCGTGCGTACAGGATGCACAGGTAGCTGGTTGTGCATTGGGTAGAAGAACATGGTCATACTATAGTATTTCTGGTACTAAGACGTCAATCATAATATCTAGCTGTGGCTTCAAGGCATTAATGGATAACTCAGCGCCACCTCCCCTCAGTCTGAGACCTTCCTACTGTCCCGACCAGTGATGATTGACCGCTGCACTGTCAGTCTTACAACAGCCGTACGAACAAGATGGATAACTTCATCTCTGCTTTTTGGGTCATCATGCTGTTTCAAGTAGCGGTTAAGCTTTTTGTAGGATAATTGTTTTATCTTTATTAACCTTGCTTTTCCTTCTGGACATTATTTTCCGAATCCTAGGTGATTGCTGTTGCTCTAATGGTTTCCCTTTTCCTTTTAGGTTTGTTTGTAAGAACAATGGAGTCTTGTTTGAGAACCAACTTTTGCAAATCGGAGTGAAGTCTGAATTCCGCCAGAACTTGGGTGTGTAATGACTGTCGGGGGGAGGAGAAGTTGGGTGTTTAATGACTGTTGAGGGGGGGAGAAGTTGGGTGTGTAATGACCGTGGGAGGTACTATGACCCAAAATCTTTATATGCCAGTACTAAGTGGGAGAATGGAGCGGCCACTCACAGGGTGGTGTAGTTAACCTTCCCCCTGAAAGACACCGGGTAATCTAGTTAATGACCCCTCCCCTGTGACATATTTGTTTATTTGCATCCCCTGCTACTACTCCTAATTCCTTATTCCAACCCTCCTATTAATTTGTTGCTCGGTCCTCCACAGTTGTAATCTGTATACTGGAATAATTTATGTGTGATATTATTTTTTGCAGGCCGTATGTACTTGTTTTATGGGAATAAGACTTCAGTGCAGTTCCAGAGCTTCACAACGATCCTCTCATATCCAGGGGAACTACAGAGTCATATCCTTGAAATTTTGGGGGGGAGAAAAGTCTTGAACCCCTGTTGTCCCTTTCCCAGGAAAGTCTGTTCACGATAATCTTAGGCCCTTACCGTTTCTAGCTTTCCTTGTGTAGCCTTTACCCTTCTCGCTGTAAAAGTCCTCCTTAACCCAAGTGTTTACAGCTCAACATCCAGACCAAGCCCGCTGATCCAGTGGTAGAAGGGGGGGCTCAGGTTCAGCAAGTATTGAACATTGAGTGTGTGACAGACTTTGACGAAGCACCTCTCACCAACATCAAATTCAGGTACCGGTAATGGAGAATGTACAGGTGTAGTTCCCATGTTCTGTATAGGCATAAAACCTACACCGAAGAAAAAAGGAGCAGGAAAAATATAACCACACAATAGTGTAGATTCATTTTCATAAGTGATAAGTATTACACGCGAGGAAATACAGCTCTTCCAATCAGCGTGTTCTTATTATCCACCAACCAATGGCATCGCAATTTCCAAAAATGGACGCTGATACTGTTATTCCTCCCGATGAGGCCACATTGTGAAACGCGCTGACGGTTGCAGCAAGAACTTTTATTTCTGAATTTAGTGATCGTTTCCGGCTTTTTATATTATGATTATGCAATACTTGCACGTTCTATGCGCTGGATGGCTGTAAATGTTAATGACTGGGGGTGTTTTTGCGCCTATTGATACTGGGCCATTGGTTGTCTTTTGTGGGGGGTTTTTACCTTGCAGTTGGTGAATTCTAAGAATACAGATTTGAAGAGCATTCTTTTCTCGAGTGTTTGTGAGTGTAATACTTGCCACTTATGAAAATGAATATCTTTTCCAAACAATCTACACTATTGTGTGTTTTATTTTTCTCTTCTATGTGCAAATGCTTTTTTTTTTTTTTTTTTTTTTGTACCAAGGAGAGTATAGATTTGTTTTATGCATATCTCACTGGTTCAGTGTTTGTTTTATGGTACAAATGCATAAACATAGAACATGGAATTTAAAAAAAAAAAGTTTTTTTTTTCATAATCTGGACCATCTCTGCATAAATCCATGTATTTTTTTAATAAAATATTTTAAGAGATTCTGTAACTTACCCTTTTATTGATTCTGTGAGTGCGGAGACTGAAAATGGCTCTTTACAATGTGTTAGAAGAATGAAAGGCTCTACTCAATAAAGAATGAATTGTGATGCGAATTTAAAACTTATGCCCAAATGAAGCTGAGTTGGAAAATTTCTCCCATTCGGCTGCACTGGAGAATTTTTTTTTTTCCAGCCCCGCTACTTTGACCATAAGTTTGAAATTCCCGTCTATATTCCCTATATTCTCTCTCCGTAGAGGGGACCCGAAAGAGAAAAATATGCTTTTAAATGTGTCCTGGTCTCGTGTCTGACATACTGTAACTTGGTTTGGTCATGAACAATGGTACAGTGTGTCATAGACCTGAAACAAACACATTTAATAGCGTATTTTCCTCTTATTTTATGTGTTGGCTGGCAATACTGCTAACACAATGTATAGACCATGTTTTATTCTCTACACACGCAATGTTTAAATTGGCCAGTCACGGAGGCAAACGGGTTACTTTGACATCCCTCCAAGGAGATGTGTGGAATGTGTTAAGCCCTAGACGAAGCGCCAAGACAGGCGCGAAACGCGTAGGCTTTTTCACAGTCTCTTTACCCTCACCTGGTGACCCTCTTTTTACCCAGCTATTTTTTGCACTTTAAATACATTTTTGCACATTCGCCATATTTTACCTGGCTCTGGATTCTTCATTTCACCGGCTCTGGATGTGCCTCGACCGCAACTTGGAACAAGGTTCCTGTTTCTTTACATTGTACCCGGCGGGAGCGCCGAGAAGACAGATCCACGCCGGCATCCGTAAGCAGCTCTGGCCGTTTGCTCATACTCTCTTTAACAGGTTCTGTCTTCATTAGGTACGGAGGCACTCTGCAAAACATCACCCTAAAACTGCCAATTACCATCAACAAGTTCTTCCAAGCCACTGAGATGCCGTCCCAGGACTTTTTCCAGCGCTGGAAGCAGCTTAGTCTGTAGGTTTCATACCTTTTTATCATCAGTCTTTACACTATGTTCATCTTCTATCAAAGGACAAATCTCTGCAAAAGATGAAGTTCTGTTTAATAGAAAGATTGTGCCAAGCGTAGATATTTCTAGATGTTTCCAATAGAAACTGATTACTGAGAGAATACAAATAAAGTGCTTTATGGAGTCTTCTCTGCTCCACGTCGCTGTATCAGGGGGAGGCCAGGTTTGATAGTTTTAACAGAGGTTTGACACCTTGCATCAGATGAAGGAGGATCTGACTCCAGATTCTAAACATAGAATGTGTCGGCATATAGGAACCATTCTGCCCAATTTTCTAAATACTTTCTTTAGTCCCTGGCCTTATCTTATATCTAGGATAGCCTTATACCTATCCCATGCATGCTTAACCTCCTTCACTGTATTAACCTCTACCACTTCTGCTGGAAGACTTTTCCATACATCCACTACCCTCTCAGTAAAGTAATACTTTCATTAGTCCCTGGCCTTATCTTAGAAGTTGCCTTTTACTTTCAGGACTTCTATACTGTGGGGAATCTATTTACTTCAACAAAACTCTGGTTAAATGAAAAAAATACAGGCAGTGATCGCAGAGTTGGAAGAATAGACAAGCTGGGCTTATTCCCTCCGAGTATCTTTAAAGAGATCTCAGTTCCGTTTGCTACAAGCAGTCGGATAATATTTGAATTGCATTTCTTGGCAGAAAGTGAATTGATGTAATCACAAGTCATTTGTACTGAGAATTACATTGGTCCAGTTTTTATTGTCAACGTGGCCTCTATTGCTGTAAAAACCATTTCACTTGATCGTGGAATCAAACTGTAAATTCACTTTAATGAACGTTGGCAAACGTACTATAGTTTGAATTAAATGATGTTCGGCATATGCTGTATTAGGAGCAGTGACACATGACCTCACGGAACCATTCATCTCATGCAGCTGCCATGTTAGAACATGGAAAGCTTTATGTTAAATCTGGGTGTTTGGTTGTAGGAGAGACGGGTCAGTAATTACATACAATAATAGACTGGGAACGCCAAATAAAAAATATCAATACCGGCTCTCTTGTTCTTTCGCAGGCCACAGCAAGAAGCACAGAACATTTTCAAAGCGAATCATCCTATGGATTCTGAAGTAACGAAGGCCAAGGTAGTCGGTTCATTACTGCATGATGTGCATTAGTTAGGGACATGTGTTTATGTTTTCCTTGTCTCTGAAGCCCGCTAGTAGTTCTCAAGGTTTTGGCCTATAAATCCCATGATGCACTATGATACCAAACCACGTGGTACATAGATGTGTGACGTATTCATCCTTGCAACAGTTATAGGCCCTCTTAAACGGGGCCGGGCTGGGAATAAAAACCAGCCCTGGAAATAATTGTATAGCAGCCTGATGGCACAACATCCGTATTTTCTTTTTCATAAAAGGGAAAACTATGCATTTTAAAGCACCTTGAAGAGCATTTTATTTATAAATAAGGTAGATATGAACGGACGAAGGGCTCTAGATTGTAAGCTGTGTGAGCAGGTCTCTCCATCTCATGTATTGGCCTGTCTCTGTTCATCCAACATAGTGTGTAGTTGGATCAAAGTAAATGTGAGTATTGTAACGGGCGTTGCTAGGTCTCCAAAATAACTGGGGCTTTGAGCCCATGGCAATGAGCAATATGTAATATAAGCAATAAAAACATATATTATTTATATGATGATGATGCCAATGAGCAGTAACTTTATCTACAAGGCTTTATACCAGTACAAGTATCTAAATGATGTATGTGATGCCAATGAGCAGTAACTTTATCTACAAGGCTTTATACCAGTACAAATATCTAAATGATGTATGTGATGCCAATGAGCAGTAACTTTATCTGCAAGGCTTTATACCAGTACAAATATCTAAATGATGTATGTGATGCCAATGAGCAGTAACTTTATCTGCAAGGCTTTATACCAGTACAAATATCTAAATGATGTATGTGATGCCAATGAGCAGTAAATGCATAAACCTTGTATACCATGCCAGAGAGCAATGAAGGCATCAACTTTGTGTGCCATCTGTGCCCCCAGCCTCTGTGTGCCATCTTACCTCTTGGTACCTCTTTTCTAAACCTCCCATGAAGAGTTTCCTGGTATCTGCCCCAGTGGGGGGGGGGGGGCACTGGTGGACCCTCTCTCCTCTGGACTTTGGACTTGCACTGATGCCCTTCAGACAGGGCAGGTAGTGCTCGGTCTTCAGTGCTCTCCCTGTAGCTTCCATCCTCTGATAGGAGCACACGGGACCGGCAACAGGAAGAGGCGGAGACGAGGACTGCGTGCAGTGACATCAGTTGGCAAACTGACTTGCCCCCGGGTTGTGTTTGCTGTGCAGGTCTCTGCCTATACCGTCAAAGACCTGCCACTGCTGATTTTGGCCACAATCGGTGTGGAGATGGGACCTCCTTCGGGATATAGAGCTGCACAGCCAAACCAGCCCCAGGTGTGGACGGCCTACCGGTAAAAACCGATAGACCAGTCTGGCACTGTGCTTGATGCTCCATCACTGCATCTTAAAAAGACACATGCTTCCTCATCAACCCATCCCAGCAGTCACTCCACAATGTTCTGAAAAATTCAATCAAATGTATTTCTCCTGTCATACTCCATTCTCAACACAAGATGGCAGTATATGGTATGGATTGTTGTTAGCAGTAAGTTTTTGTAGTTACTTCACTTAAGAACAAGTAGCATTAAAGTTATAACATTTGTGGAGAAGTGAGAAGATTGCCCATCCCATGCACGCTGGAATCTGGCATATATTTTTTTGAAGGTTTCTGAGATTTTTTTTTTTTTTTTTTTTTGCTCCCTACGCCATGCCATGCTTTCAGTTGGCAATCATGATAATAGCATTATAATCAAGATTGTTAAGAGGATAACTTTTATTTTATACAAATAAAGTGGATGTGTAGTTACAAAAAAATTAAAAAAAAAAAAAATCATACGTTTTATTAGTACTTGTCAATGCAAAAATGTGCGCCCTAATTGCAAAAAACAAACAAAGAAAAAGGTTTTTGTTTGTTGTTGTTGGTTTTTTTTTTTTTGGGCGGGTTTTTTTTAGTATCAACAGTGAAAAGATCTGCCACCTAGAAGTAGAAAGGCTGGTGTAATTGGGTTATTTTTGTCTCCAGATTCTCTGAAATAGAGAGGCTTACAAAAGTGCAAAAGAAAATATAATCAAAGTAGAGATTATATACAAAAATGTCCCGTATATCCACTGTACCAATTTTGCCCAAGGATCCCAGAGATGTCATTAATCTCCATAAAATAAGGTGTAAAACAAATCAACACTGGTACAAAATGGCAAACAGTCCATTGTAGAAAAATTGCGAAAGATCCCCTCAAACGCCAGGTCAGAATGGTACTCCTGACCTGGACTCCCGAGTGTGTACCCCCTGTAGCTCTTATATTGCCTGTCGTTGGAAACACTTTGATGAATGAAGCCCCTACAGCAGATGAGGCTCTACAAACTCCATTCACTGTTTGCTGTTCTGTATTTCAGTTGCTGGGATTTGGCACAGGTCTTTTGGAGAACGTGGATCCCAACCCAGACAACTACGTGGGAGCAGGAATCGTGCAGACTAAATCTGTCCAGGTCGGCTGTCTGTTGCGCTTGGAACCAAACATACAAGCTCAGGTACATCATGTAGGGGGTCAGTCTCTTTCCGTAAGGTTGCCTTAGAAATCTGTCCTCCTCTCTCCCGACCCTCACCATCTTATATTGGTTCTGTGAAAAGCGGTAGCAGTTTCTCAAGCGCTAATATTATTCAAGTTGCTGTGATCGTAAGAAATGAGCGGACCGAAAAAAGGAATCCGATGTTAAATTGACAGCAGTAAAGATGAGACATAGTTATATCTGTGTCTGTATCCAGAAATACTCCCTTCTAATGCTACCCAAAAAAAAAACTTTTATTGATGCGCTAGCAAAGTAGTGTGATCGCACACTGCCACAGGATTCCAAAAGTGATGTCCTAAGAAGTGGGACGGACGTTACTATAGACATGATCTAACCATATATTAGAATAAAACAATAAGGCAGAAAAAAATGGGAGAGAAACCGCGTCTAAAATGATGTAGCTGGGAGCAAGCCACTGGGCAGTCCCAAAGTATCCAAATAACAACAATAGACAGAGACTGCACACCAAATGTAAAGCAGTACTATATAAAATATAACTTATTAGTCACATGTATAAAAAAAAGAATCAAACGCCAAGCTGATCATAGGCTATACTACTAGTATAGAATGGCAACCCATGAATAAGGCTTGAGACCAGGGAATATTCCCTATTTATATTGTATAGCGGTAGTCTGTATTATATCCCTCCTACTTGCAACGTTTATACAGTTGTATATATTTCATCATCTGTCTTTTTACTCTGCAGGTATGCAGCTTCCATTGACTTGATCCATACATTTCTGTCTTGTTTTTTTAGATGTACAGACTTACACTGAGGACAAGCAAGGAGTCTGTGTCCAAACATTTATGCGACCTGTTATCAAAGCAGTTTTAAAGCACCACGAATGTGTCCTGTAAAGGCAGTGAAGAGAACAAACAAAACAAAAAGAAACACTACATGGAGGGTTTACCATGCATCAAGCAAATGTGCCAGTCTGTGTGATTGCAGAGACGGACGGGCGCATGCCTCGTCTATGCAGATTGTCTTAGTATGTGTGTGTTTTTTGTGTGAGTGCACGCATGTGTGTCTGTGTTTTTACGTAAAGTCCAAGGGACCCGGAACTGGTATAACAAACGAAAGAGAAGTCTTTAACTAAGAAAATTCTTATTGTAATAAGACATGTGGTTGTTCTTCTACATCTTGTCATTCTTGCTGCGACTATAGCTTATCTAGTCTAAAGGGATGCATGAAGCAACGCACCAGCCCCCCTAAATCTGGGCACCGGGTGCCTCCCTCCGTGCTGCCTCCGGGCTAAGGGAACACTTGCTCACTTAAATGCATATCCGCTGCTCTCTCCAGTGGGGACCACTACTTGTGCAGACTAATCGTTTTTTAAACCATGATCAGATGCCATTTTACTTCTTCCTTCGTCCACTTCTGATGTGTTCTCTCGTTTTGTGTCATTACGGCCTCGGTACCCCCACGAGGCAGTCGTTGTCTGTTAAATGTTGCATGATCAGATGTACAGGGATTCGCCCATCCTTCTGAGGCCGTGTTCACCTTATTTGGGTTTTGTCTCGGAGATGTCATTTGTTTCCGGTTTAGAAGAATTTCTTGAGCACACACAATTAGCCTGTGGATGGCAAGTGTTTTGTACATTATTTTTTTTTTTTTTTAAACTTCTTTAATATTGTTTATGCTTTCCTATTCTTAAATGTTTGTACAACAGGAAGAGAAGACAGCTTGTGTCTGACCGGTAGGGCCTCTACTAAGGCTTTTCTCATGGTCTGCCACAGAGGCACTTGAAGTAGGAGTTATATTCCTTTAATGCCCCCCCCCCCCCCCCCCCTTTAGAATATGTGTATATGTAATTTTTACATGTGTTTTTGTTTAAGCATTCCATTACATCATTTTTTAAAAACATATTTTTAACAAAAACAATTTTTTGTTTTTTGTTTACTCGGTCTGTTTTGTACCTCATCATTCCATGTCGTATGTCTAAAACCTCTAGATCATCTCTATTGTGCTTACTGTCTCACACTAAGCCTAGACAAAAGGATATAAGGGTCTCCTATAAAAGAATGAGGATAGCTCCAGGAAGATGAAGACATTTTTTTTTTTTTTTTGTGCTAGAGTTCTGTCTTCTGTTGCCTTAGGGGCAAGAATATTCCCTAAAACTACAGTCCCCAGAATCCCATATTCCCTAAAACTACAGCTCCCAGATGTCCATGGCCTAGCATCGTCGGGGGTTGTCGATTCTGGCTATCTCTGCTCAAATAATAGTGTCCATCCTCTAAATCAAGCCCATGATATCAATTGAACCAGGTGGTCTTGTAGCCAGCCACCACACATTTTTTAAATCTGTTTTTTTTTTTTTTTATTTGCCTTGCTAACACTATGCCCACTTTACTTCTCAAAACATATAAGGCCTATAATTTCCCCTTTTTTTTTTTTATTATAAGAAAATGTTTTATCTTAAATGGTAGGTGGTGGTACCTGCCTGTGTACATAGATATATATATAAATATATAAAATATTATATAAATGTTAATACATAACCAAGAGGTACCTAGATGCGTCATGTATACATCCTTGCTACAGTTAGGCAGTCCTGAAGCTCCATCGCTGTACCTCAAAGGACACATCCGCCCAGCCGAGCTGGCACTCCACTTCCATTGTGCTTACATTGCCATAGAATGGGATACTCCTGTCATACTCAATTCTCCCCACAAGATGGCAGTAGTACTTTGGCCAGTAATGCAACCCCAGTCCCATGCAAACTGGAATGCTTTTAATTTTTTTTTAAGTTTTACTAAATACTTTGTCGCTATCGATGCCACGCCATGCGTACAATTGGGTGGCAGTCACATGATCATAGAATTCTGGTCAAGATTTTGAAGGATAATATATATATATATTTTTTTTTGTACTTGTTCTGGAGTGCTGTCCTTGCTGGTGCTGATGTTTTTTATTTTGTGTAGTGTGTACAGCTAGTTAACAGCCTGTGTGTGTGTGTGCGCGTGAGAGTTTTATTTTTGCGGGCGTAACTGCATCTGGATGTATCACCGCTGCTTAGTGAGTCCTGTATATTACATATTTACACTTGCATATTTTCTATCCGTGTATTTTATAAACTGTATCATTCCCACCAAAAGTCCTGGAATAAAAGGTTGAGCCATGACTTCATTTTATTTTATGTACTATGTTTCTCGCCTTTTTTTGGAGTAAAATCCTGCAGAAGTAGTAGGGGTTTTTTTTGGAATGTACTTGTAAAAATGTAAAAAAATGATTACTCTGTTTCGCTGTTTCGCGTCAATGGCCTTTGGGATGGCCAGTAATTTCATCCCATCTGGGAATGTTCTGTGGCATTTGCTTTGTACAGAAGGATCTTGACTGCTGTGACCTCATTAATTCTCTAAATGCTGCTGTGGTGCCTCCGGTTTATGATGTCATATGTGGCTTGATATGCAAATGACTTTCAATGGGAAATGTGTAATCTCCATATCACGCCTCATGGTGTTTATAAGCCGGAGGAGTTGCTATAATGTCTGACATGTCTCTGCCACGGCATGTAGTAAGTAGAGGAGGCCTAGTGAGGGTCCTCGCTACTTTGTTTAAAAATAAGGGGCCTCAATTTTCTAGCAGTAGGTGATCTCAGGGGCGTATCTTTATGTATTTGGCCCCCGAGGCGTATCCCGTCTTTGACACCTGCCCCCGACCTCAGCTGCACCCCGTATCCCTTTATTTTTTAAGTACAGGTTGGCAGAGATGTATACATGCTGCCGCACAGCTTTCCTCAGTATAGAGCATGGCAGAGATATCGACACTCTGCCCCACAGCTTCCCTCAGTATAGAGCATGGCAGAGATATAGACACGCTGCCCCACAGCTTCCCTCGGTATAGAGCATGGCAGAGATATGTACACGCTGCCCCACAGCTTCCCTCGGTATAGAGCATGGCAGAGATATGTACACGCTGCCCCACAGCTTCCCTCGGTATAGAGCATGGCAGAGATATAGACACGCTGCCCCACAGCTTCCCTCGGTATAGAGCATGGCAGAGATATGTACACGCTGCCCCACAGCTTCCCTCGGTATAGAGCATGGCAGAGATATGTACACGCTGCCCCACAGCTTCCCTCGGTATAGAGCATGGCAGAGATATGTACACGCTGCCCCACAGCTTCCCTCGGTATAGAGCATGGCAGAGATATGTACACGCTGCCCCACAGCTTCCCTCGGTATAGAGCATGGCAGAGATATGTACACGCTGCCCCACAGCTTCCCTTGGTATAGAGCATGGCAGAGATATGTACACGCTGCCCCACAGCTTCCCTCAGTATAGAGCATGGCAGAGATATATACACTCTGCCCCACAGCTTCCCTCGGTATAGAGCATGGCAGAGATATATACACGCTGCCCCACAGCTTCACTCACTTTGCCGAATTCACCGACAAAGCATTTATAATTTATCCAGAAATATAAATACTTCCTTCTGGACGTGTGTATAAAGATTAATATCTTATAATTAATCACCATCCCTACCCATCTGACAAGTTATTTGAGAAAGGGTCACTTTCACTTGACTAAAAATGGCAACTGGCATGTTAAAGTTCGGTCAGGCCTCAGTTGTTCTGTTTTTTTTAATGCACCTTTATTTTTGTAACATAAAATGTGTGCTCTTTGTGTAGGATTACCACAGGCCAATGGATGTGCCTCTCTCGTTGTATTCCCACCGACGCCAGCTCCACACCAAAGACTCCCGCGCCACTAAATTGGCAAATTTGAAGAAAGAACTGGTGTAAGCGTCTTCTAACCTAAGGTTATAAATCTCTGGTCATCACTGAAGGTTACCAAGTCCCCTTCATGTTCGTACCGGTAGTATCATTTTGAAGGACAGCTGTAGCAACAACTTAAGATCTGTTTAATTTAAAAGGTAGTATGAAGTGTAAGGGTTTTTTAAATATAAATGAAAGAATTCAAAGTACCTTATTGAGCCATCTTTACTCCATATAGCTCCATCAGGAGGCAGACATGTTGTTTAGAATCTTTGGTCAGATCTTTGTTCTTCTGAACCAAAGTGAGTGAAGATCTGATCCCAAGATTCTAACCAACATGTCTGCCCTCCTGAGAGAACAATATGGAGTAAAGATTCTAACCAACATGTCTGCCCCCTGAGAGAGTGATATGGAGTAAAGATTCTAACCAACATGTCTGCCCCCTGAGAGAACTATATGGAGTAAAGATTCTAACCAACATGTCTGCCCCCTGAGAGAACGATATGGAGTAAAGATTCTAACCAACATGTCTGCCCCCTGAGAGAACTATATGGAGTAAAGATTCTAACCAACATGTCTGCCCCCTGAGAGAACTATATGGAGTAAAGATTCTAACCAACATGTCTGCCCTCTGAGAGAACAATATGGAGTAAAGATTCTAACCAACATGTCTGCCCCCTGAGAGAACGATATGGAGTAAAGATTCTAACCAACATGTCTGCCTCCTGAGAGAACTATATGGAGTAAAGATTCTAACCAACATGTCTGCCCCTTGAGAGAACAATATGGAGTAAAGATTCTAACCAACATGTCTGCCCCCTGAGAGAGCGATATGGAGTAAAGATTCTAACCAACATGTCTGCCCCCTGAGAGAGCGATATGGAGTAAAGATTCTAACCAACATGTCTGCCCCCTGAGAGAACGATATGGAGTAAAGATTCTAACCAACATGTCTGCCCCCTGAGAGAGCTAAACAGGGCGAAGAAAGATCAATAAAGTACATTATTTATATTCTTTCAGTGAAACATCTTTTTTTTTTTTTTTGCTACAGTTGTCCTTTAATCTATAGGCTTTATTGGTACAGACACCAGCAAACTGTATATTTATACCTGCTTGTTGGTTGTATAAATAGAGATGAATGCACTCACACTACTCTCAGGAATGCAATGTTAGGATGTTGTGGGCAACTATAGCTGCATAACATAGGGATAGAAAATATTGATATAATGTATAGAAAAATACTTATCATTTCTACATGACTGGGGACCTTTTAAGATGGATCTCATAAGGAATTTGTACCAAAGTCAACAAATAACTTATATATACCGTAATAACTATATTTAACAGCAGCATCAACAGAGTGTCACAGCCAGACATAATTCACTCGTTTTATTTGCAAAAACAAGAAAAAAAAACACAACCCAACAATTTACATCTATTTATATATATTAACATCCTCTTCACACACAAAAATATATATATATACATACAACAGTGCGCTCTGCTTGGCCTTTCCGGTAGTGAACTCCAACACTATTGCTGCTGACATCACTTACTTAGCCTTTTCAGTGCCACAAGCCAATCAACATGCTCAAATGTCTATCTGCACCACAGACTGCAGTGTGCTATGGCACTGATCACCCAAAAAAACACCCCAAACATCCCCGTTACTCAAAGGTTATAATACCTGCAGTATTCCCCGGTTACCATGCTAAGGCCTCACCATGATTTACAAATTTACAAAGTTATTACAGAATATTTGGAGCAATCAATTTGTCATCTCCCCCCCCCCCCCCCCCCACCCCTTCCCCTACGCATTTCATTTTTTTTTTTTTAAATCTCCCCCCATTTGTATTTTTTTAATTATTTGAGAGCTATACAGAGAACTCCGACTACATAACGAATAACTGAAGCTGTATATAGCTTTTATTAAAACAATTTCTTTACATCAGAAAATACTTTGAAGGGTTCTTATAAAGACTAACATGTAGGTTATTATTTTTCTTTAAAGTAACCTAACTCGTGGCCAAATTGAGAAGCAGCATTGAACTCAAAATGACTGAAAGTATGTTCTGCGGATTTCGATTCCTAGTCTATCCAATATGGAAGAAAGCAACATGGGAAACAAATGAAATACATGTGAAATAGAATTAATTTCAAAGGGAAATCTCAGGATCTATACGTTGCTAACGCCACTGGCCTACCCCCTTAACTTGACATTCTTGAGTGTTGTCCACACAGCATTGGCAGTGAAGAGTTTATAACCTTTTTAATTCGTGGATTGATTAGACAATCCTTTTGGCACCTGACAAACTCCGTCTCAAGAGTCCCTCAGAATAGAAGGTCCATGGGGATTTTGGTCATTATGATACTATTCTCTGTAGCATTATCATTTTAGATGTAAATTCGAAAATGTTATGTGCCAAAGAGTATTAAAAATTACCACCGGATACCCTCCCATATCTCTCATACTTGGACACAAAAACAACAAACTGATCGGGTTAGATCCCAGAATGTCTTATCATTCTCTACATCCACTGGTTGGATATATTTTAGGAGACCGGGTGCAGTGTAGGCTCCATCTTTCTCTCCCCCAGGAGCATGCTGTCGAACTGGTACGTCAGCTTCTTCTTGACTTTGCGGATTTCGCCAGTCTTGCCGTAGTTGCGCAGGGCACGGGCCATCTTCTGGTAGGTCATCTTTTTGCGGTTCCCTTTCTGTTGACCCCATCGGTGGGCGAGTAGCTCTTTGTACTTGGAGGAGAACTGGAATGTTCCCCTCTCGCGGTCCAGCCACCAGATACAGTCTCTCATGTTTCCATTCTGCAAGAGCTCCAGGAGAAACTTGTACAGACGGACCTTCTTCCGCACACCTGGGACAAAAAAAAAAACCAAGAGAGCAGGGGTTTTTATGCAAAGTAGATATTAGTTACATTATCATTCCTGTGAACATTGGTTGTAAAGTGCTTTTCTTCCCATGAGGCCAAAACCTTGAGATAGATGGGTGATACCACATTTGAAAGTAGGTGGAACTAGGAGGGGAGTTAGATTAGCTAAATATTGCTTTGCCACTTGAAGAAGGCAGCTTTGATCTGAAGGCCTTACGTTGCAGGTTAGATTGCCACCAAGGTCACTCTTGGCATGTCAGTCTTCTTCCTTGGTTGATTTAAAGTGAGAACCTTTAAGTTGGGTAATGGTTAGATTCACAGGATATTATTTAAAACACTTTATTGTTACCATCTTCTAGGTTAATTGTAGATGTCCTGAGGGCTATTCTATTTTAAAACTTAAGTAACAAAAAGTAACGGACAGAAAGTCTCCAAACTTATCAGGTGCTGATGGAGAACCAGGTTCTCTCTTGTAGGTTCTCTCATTACTGTGTACAAACACAGTCATTCCAGGTTGGACCTTGCCTTGCTCCATTCTTTTTATGACTCCAATATATAATCCTGATTTATGTACACTTTTATACTGCCTATTAATTCCTATGATTTATGTCACTGCCATAGAGTAGATCTTCTTGTTTATTGTTAGCTGGCTGACATGCATCATTGCGTCACATTAGCCAATTCGTTAGGAACGAGGTGGTGGTGACCCTTTGTCCCGAGGTGTTTGGAATTCGGTGACACCTTTCTACTTGCGGAACCAAACACTGGAATGAAAGACGGTTGGTTATCTCCTCTGTTGTGTGGACTTCCTCTTTTAAAGTGGACCTGCCACCCACACACTGTCAGTTATGGGATCCCCTTCAGCTAGGTAATCGCTTGCCACAACTCCTTGTATAGTGAATAAAAATTAACAACCGAACTTCCAAAGACCAAACTAAGAATGGGAAAAGTTTTCCTACTGCTTAATCTTGTATCTCAGATTCCTTTGTGTGAATCAGCCTTCTTAATTTATAAGATGTATAGCGCAAATGTTTAGTAGTAGCCTGCTGGGCGGTGGGATTGAGTCCATTCCCTTTAAGCAAAAGAAAGTGGTCTTTAGTTCTGCTCACTGCCTGCTTGACTCTTTGTACTTTTAGGGTGGTCCTGCCAAGATCTTTAGCATCCAACTGAGAAGATAAGAAATAGGGGGACTTGGCCTTATGACATATTTAGTTCCCACACTTGTTCACGGTTAGCTAGAATTGTCATAGATTGGAAGGAAATACATTTTGGTAGATGTAACATCGTAAGATACCAGAATACTATAATACACTGTGGCCGTCCTACTGATTAGAGACTACAATTCCCACGGCCTGAGCATTGTGGGATTTGTAGTTCAGGGAGAGCTCCGGTGGCGTACATTATGATTAATGATCTGCTTGAACAATCGTAATAGACATCTAACATCACAAGGCTATCAGTCTAATTTGGATATAGGCAAATGCCTTGAAAGATCATGTCCACAAACACACTGATAATATTATTTTTTTTAAATGTATGTTTGTTTGTTTTTGTTTTTTTAAATTATACTAACTCCATAGCCAAACGCAGTCTGCACTTTTTACATCACCCCCATTGTAGCATTACATTTTTTTTTATTTTCTTTTTTCTTTCTTTAAACATTCTGCCTAAATTTACACATTAGAAAATGTTATTTTGGGTGTGAGCGAAAGAGTGACATGTTCTAGAGAGTCCCCCAGTCTCTGCACAGGAGCATATATTACATAGACACTCAAAGTTTTTAGTTAACTTTTTTTATATTTAAATATAGAGACAAAATGTAAATCTTCATGGCATTTCTCCTGTGTAAACCAAGTGTGCAACTTTTACAAGTGTAAAATCAGATATTAAAAAATACTCCAACTCTCCTTACTAATGACATCTGGTGTGCTAGCAATTAAAGGGTCTACAAGTACCATCCTGAAATGCAAGATAGTGCTGATCCTTACAACTTCTCTAAATTATCAACTAGTACCACTGTACTATTGTTTTTGATGAGTTTTATCTTCTATCTATAGTTTCACACTAGGTTGTAAAGGTGACTGGTTTTGAGAGAGAGACGGCCAGACAGACTAAAGTTTTAAATATATTTGGATAAAGTGGATATTTATTTAGAATAATTTGTATGTCCAAAAAGACAGGGTTCAAAGTACGCTGTACCCTTAAAACTGTATATACTAGCGTTCTCTTGTGTTGATCGATATGTCAGGTTTGCACTCAGGTGAGAGCTGATCTGACTACAGAGCAGGTGTTTTCCATTTGTATCTGTCTGGTCCTGACAAATGCTGCCAATGCAGAGATAGAGAGACCCTCTCTTTTACATGTAATCAATAGAGGGGGAAAAGGGGGCCTCTTGTGGCACCCACAGTGAGTGAACATCAGCCACCAGATCAGTGACCAGGCTTCACACTGTGGCAGGGAGGCAAATATAGTAGGAGCATAAATTGCAAATATAATAAAGTCTAGTATTAGAATTGAAATAATACCGGAGTCATATCCACCCGATTCTCCCTGCGAGAAGTTTTCATCGGAATCGCTGTCCGACACCTCTATATGGCTGTTCCTCTCCTCTTCTTCCGACAGAGATGGGCTTGGGAGGTTGCAGGCAATTGGATACTGGGGATATGGAGTAAACTGCAAGAAGAAGAAACACTGATCATGGAGCAGTTTGGCTGCTGTGCAGTTAAATACACACACTTATTCGGCAAGCCCCTTAACTGATCTTAAATTAAAAAACCCTTTATTAATGAAGACCAGAAGGGCTAGCCGAGCATCATGGGAAATGTAGTCCACAACACCTACTGAATATAAAAAATGTTCAGGACAAAAGCCTTCTGGGGCATCCAACTCTTAATTAAGGACATAGACACACATATAGTGACTTTTAATTGTCTGCGTTAACTAGTAAAATAATGTGTGGTTCGAGGATCGACACGGTATAGAAGTCATAGAACCAATGGGAGATGGAATGTCAGCCTGGCTTATTTCCCATTGGCTGTTTAACATTCTAATTTGGAACATTCCGAGCCCGTCGCAAAATTCAGGCATCCGTAACGGAGTTGAAATTCGGAAAGGTTTCAGTTGTAATGACCTGCTTTTGTCCTTGCCAAGACACTCGACCCAATTCCCATAGAAAGTGATCAGAGACGGGGTGAGTATAGTATAAAAGGTTACTTGGCGGTCTCACCTCTGTATCATACATGTCCTCTCCGGGAAGGGGGCAGTGCTGTAGGCAGGGAGCCATGCCATCCATACTCTGTATATTGTTCTCTGGGCAGCAGTGGGAGTAGGTAGCCGGAAGGTAGGACACTTGAACGTTTTGAAGAGGCGTTAAGTGGCCGGTCCCATAGACATCATAACACGGGTCCTGCGGCTCTATCAAATTCCACAAGAAATCTACAAAACCCCAAAACAAACGTTAGTCGATCGACGTGTGCAAACCTGTGAAAGGTCAGCTCATAGAAAGCTATTATGATAATCTCTGGGGCATAATTCACCAGCTTGAAAATGACTGTGTAGAATAAAGTCGGACAATGGCATGACGGAGCATTGTATCCAACTCATGATGATACCGCCTCGGACTATGCTTACATGCATTGTATGAATTTTTGGTCACCCCTGTGGTGCGCTATGCAACATATATCTGGGGTGCAGCCCAAATAATAATTTTTGCATGTATGTTTACAGGGTGTCTAAAATGGGAGCAGAGATCTGTGCTTGCAGGTCCATGCATGGTCAGAAGGACACAAAATGCGTTGGGAGCCATATTATCCTGGCAATAGGACACTTCTTTGCTTCTCTTCCGGCTGTCCTATATTAGCAAGTTTACTACTAAGAAAGTCCTGCAGTAGTGAACGAGGTTTCACACTATTACAATTAGTAAATCCATCGCTAACATTTAACACAGATTATTTTTTATTTATATGAGTTAATTAATAACTTATGAGTTCTCAATTAAATCCTCTTCTATTTACAAAGCAGTTCGGAAAAAAATAAAACATCTTAAGATACTTATGGTTTCTTATAGTTTCATATACTCTTTGTCAATGTTGGAAAATCTCCCAGCTGACTTTTAACAGTGTGGAGTACCCAGTGCATTTCGCCTGCTCACATCAACACTGCATGTGATCAAGGGACCTGCATGTGACCAATAAATGAACCAAGAAAAAAAAGTCCCTGTGTCAGGAAATTTTCCCACTGAACAACTAGAGCTGCTATGGGCCAAAAGGAAACAGAAAACAAACAACAATAGTGCAATATTAAGTAGAAATATGATATTTTACTAATTCCATACTGGCATTTTACTAGAACACGGCTGCTGGAATGATCTGTCCCTGATGCTAATTGACGATTTCAATTTATATTTGAATTGTTCTCCTGAAGAAGCTGGTCCCTACATCAGCGAAACGCGTTGAGACTGGTATAAGTCATTTACAGCTACAGACTGTACTATGGGAAAGTGTTTCCATCAATACTGGTGACTTTTAGATCGGGGGGATTTTATCGGGGGGGGGGGGGGTTATTTATCACTGTGCTTTTATCATGTAATACTGTATTACACTATATGTGTTTGTTTGTTTTCTTTTTCTATTCTCTTCCTATGTATATGCGCTTCTATACCTTTTTAATTTAAAATTCACATTGAAGAATACAAGGGACGTTTTAGTATTTGGATGCTGTCCTGCTATAGATTTTAATAATTGTATCACAGTTTTTTTTTAAATATTTATTTTCTCCCCATAATTAATAATTTAATTGCATTTAAAAAATGCCTGGGGGAAAATAATTGGCTTGCCGCCTACGTTAAAGGGACTGTAGCACCCGGACATTGTTTTTACTGTGTACGTAGAGAATAAAAATAATATTTAGGTAGTCCCTTTAAATCTATGGAGGCAATAGTATGGCCGAGGGATTTTTAAAAAATTTTTTTTTTTTAAAGTGGTAAATAAATAACCCCCCATGACTTCTAGAGATGAAAGGGTGGCCTGGGGGCATGAAAGGCAGACAATGCCATCACAGTTATAGATTTCTTAAACAAATCCCAGGAGAGATAGGGAGATATTGAGAGGGCAGAGGCAGAAGGGACAGTTGAGGGGGTGGGACAGTAAAACCTTTGTTACTAGAGAGCTAACAAACGACCTGCTCCCGTTTTCCATTCAGATATCTTGCAAATTCACCTGGAGGAATATTTGCATGAAATCCACTTTCCTAACAAGGCCTTTGTGTTTGTGTCACATGCATGTATTAGGAGACACTGGAAGCTTGTGTCAGGACAGGTAATAGAAATGTCACCGATAGATATATAGATATATTGGGGATAAGCACTTCAAAGACTAAGAGGGGCATGTACTAAAAAAAATGCAAATATATTTAATGTGCAACACTATTTTTGCTCTTTGCTCCTATTGCAATGTACTAAACATGTAACACTCCAATAGTACATACGGGCAAATTGCGAATAAAAACGGGCAAGTTTGCGAATATTTTTTCTACCTCTTTTGATAGCGCTCGCTAAAAGCTGGTGTCATTTTCACACGCAAATAAGAATTATTTTTCACAAAATATTCGCAAAGCTCTTTAGCGCGGAGCAAATATAATCGCAATTTATTAGCGCAACCGGAAAAATGCACGCTAAATAAAAATAAACGGAAGAGGCGCAAATCAGGGAAAAAAAAAAAATTGGGCAGACTAGATGGACCGAATGGTTCTTATCTGCCGACACATTCTATGTTTCTATGTTTCTATGTTTCTAAAACAAACGCAGAATGTTACAAATAGTCGCAAATTGCTCCTTACTCATGTTTTACCTACTTTTTTTTCCACAACCGCACTTGTTTAGTACATGACCCCCTAAGGGTCTTATTCATCAAGACAAAACAAGTGCTATTTCGTGGAAAAGTGCTAAGATAGTAGTAATAACCATGGAAACCAATGGAATGATAGAGCAGTTTGCTCTAAATTTTGCACTTTTTTTTCCCCTCCAAATAACACCTTTTTTTTGCCTTTTATAAATCTGGGCCGAGGATGCCTGGATTCTCTGCACCGGGCAAGAAGGGACATTTATACCCCTCTCCCTGTAAATTCTGCCCCCCTTCTATCAGTACAGCAAATGAACATATTGGCATTAGATATGAGAGAAAACATGAATTGAGAGAAACGTGTATTTAAAACTGTCTCATGTTGATGACATCACCATGTGGCCAAATGACACATTTCCCATTCAGAGTAGATCATTTGCATATCAGGTGATGTCATAGACAGGAGGCACCACAGATATATTTAAAACACATTTTCTCTTATGTCATGCATATGCTTTCTGTTTTTAGAACACAATGTATATATTTCTACTGTTAATTTAGTGAATCACTGTTTAAACCTCTTTAATTAGATTCGAATCCCACAGATGACTTGGTAAAGTCCCATCAGCGGTGATTAACAGGTTAATATCTTGGGGTAACTCCAAAAGAGCTCTACTCATAGGATATTACAAATCTGTGATGTCAGATCATTAATTTATTATTGCTTTTTGAATATAGGTTGGAGAACACAATACCCACCCAGTGCTTTCTCTTTCTTTTTTTGTGTATATAGTTAGCCATTTTATGTATAACCCACCCAATGCTTTCTCTTTATTTTCTGTGTATATAGTTAGCCATTTTATGTTTGACCCACCCAATGCTTTCTCTCTCTTTTCTGTGTATATAGTTAACCATTTTATGTTTAACCCACCCAATGCTTTCTCTTTCTGTTCTGTGTATATAGTTAGCCATTTTATGTTTAACCCACCCAATGCTTTCTCTCTCTTTTCTGTATATATAGTTAGCCATTTTATGTTTAACCCACCCAATGCTTTCTCTCTCTTTTCTGTGTATATAGTTAGCCATTTTATGTGTAACCCACCCAATGCTTTCTATTTCTTTTCTGTGTATATAGTTAGCCATTTTATGTTTAACCCAACCAATGCTTTCTTTTCTGTGTATATAGTTAGCCATTTTATGTTTAGCCCACCCAATGCTTTCTCTTTCTTTTCTCTCTATATAGTTAGCCATTTTATTTTTAACAAACACATGATGAGCAACTTGGATCAGAGTCACATGTGAGCTGGAGATAACCTCTCTGTCTCTTTGTTTAGTTTCTCTTTTCCATCAGAAGATCCAGTTATTTTGTCCATATAGTTTATCTATGTATATTATGCTGGGAGATGTACACATTGGGGTGTATATTATGCTGTACACTATGGGAGGAGATCCAGGGGAAGACGCCATGATTTACTATTTCTATTTCCAACAGCATTGGTGCCCAATGGATTTATTTCTTATGAGAGGAGGGCTGGTTAGGTGCCACTTTCTATATTATTGTGTTTTATCCTAAATGGTACCGTCAGGATCCTGATCAGCACCCTAGAAACACAAACCAACCTTATTGTGCAACCCGGCACGTATTTGTTTTCTAAAAAGCGTCAGTGTACAGTATCTTCAAATCGTCTACAGACCTCTATATGTGGTGTACTGTTGGGGACCGGGCTATATATATATATATATATAATAGCACTATTGCACTGTTAGGTAGGTCGAAAGTTGGACCACCCATGCGAGCAGTCCTGCCGAACTCTACCCCTATCCCGAAAAGCAGGACAGATATTCAAATCGAAGACTATACTGCACTATCCCTAATTATGGCCCAAAGGCGGGTCATGAAGCCAAACTGTGGCGGTTCGGAGAGAGGGTGGGACAGCGAACCCCTATAGGTGTCGCTTATACCTGAAAGGTGGCCAGAAAACGGAGTTATGTACAGTTAAAATATATTAATGCTATGTAATATTATATTTACATCACTAGGAGAAATGTTCCTAAAAAATATTTGATATTTATTTTATGTTAATTGTATTTATTTTTATGTACTTTATAAAAAAATAAAATAAAATAAAACCCTGACAGTAATAAATTTAAATTTGAGCCATTTCGGGGAGGACATTGGCTAATTTTGGCGATAGCGAGGGTCTTCCCATTGACTTCTATGGAAGGTCTTCATAAATTACCTTAAATTGCGAAAAAAGTCGAAGTTGTTCTCCGTTGAACTAAGAGGACCGAAGTTACCAAGCTGGATTCCCAGAATATAAAGTATATGAAACTCTAACAATCTAACCGTCGATAAAGAGAGGCAATAGATTTGTCTCTTTTTTTTTTTTTTACTCATTTCCAGGGCTAGTGAAAGCCAGTGAAATTAGTGAAAGCCAAACGAATAAAGTCACTTTACCTGGGTTGGCCTCTGCTTCATTAGCCAGAGAGAAGTTATTGACATGTTTGGGGAAAGGATCCAGATCATGAAGCATTGTATCTGTATACTAGAGAAAAGAAAAAGAGTGACAATGTGATTAGTGTTTTCCCAATGGACCATGGTTGGTTATAAGCACACAATGGACCTGTGTGGGTTTATAGGGATTGTGTTTGAGTCTCCACAAGTGGACCACACAATTATGTGGCACTTTGAACCAGACCACAAAACGCGCTGGGTGTTTGTTTGTGTGAATGGACACAGGTATTGATGGCAAAAACTGCTTAGTAGATAAAGGGGGGTCAATATTCCGAGCAAGATCTATCGAATGTAAGAAGGTGTTTTTTTTTTATAAATGAAAACATTATAGAGCAAATTATACTATGTATGTTTTGTGTATTTTCCAGGTTTGTAGGGTTAGCTCCCTTACAAACAAGGGTCTCTGAGAAAAACCTCAGCAGAAGGGTCCCCTAGACAACAGATTGCAAGCTCTTGGGTAACAAATGGGCCCTGTATCCCAAAGTCTTACAATACGTCTGCACATGATTGGGAAATACATGTCTGCAGTGCCAAGGTTAGCCATCACTGCCCTGCGTAGTCTACAGACACTATGTTAGGTCATAATAACAGACATAAGAAAATGTAACAAGCTCCATTACACAGACACTCAGATAACCAGGAGATTAAGGGGTGGGGAGATATGGATGTTGATAGTATTATCTTTTAGAATCATTTCCTGTCTCGGTAAGTGACATGCAACCATGGCTGATCTGACTGTAGAGTGTGCACAATACACTGAGAGCAACAGCTACAAGTCAGGAGTGAGAATCACAGTGCCATCCATCAAAAAATAGAAATGAAACAACTTACCGCGTAGTTACACGCCAGGTTATCAAACCTAAGAGAAAAACATATAGATAGATATATTAAAAAGCACACAAAGGTCAAATATTAAATCATACAGGTACAAATTATAGTCTAGAAGTTTCTTTTTATATATTGATTCAATGCTAAAAAAATATAGTATAGAATGTTTTTTGGGGAAATTTTTTTTTAAAAACGAAAGAATTAAAATGTCATTTAAATTTTTTTTTTTTTTTTTTTTTTTTTACATTGTTTCATTTTCCTTTTCAGTATTTTGTTAGTACTTATTTAGACTAAAGTTTAACGGTCTGCTCATCAAAACAACAACAGGTTTAATTTAGTAAAAAAACAAGACGTCTATCATGCTTTTTAAAAATGATACACAACAAATAAACACACAGTATGTACATTAATGAAAACAAACACAACATAGTGTAGTACTATACTTTAATATGGCACCATTTGTTACTCTTTCTTTAAGCATTGCTGCATTTTCTAACTTACTTTATAGATTATTTTACTTTCAGTTTTATATGTCAAACTGTGTTTATGTCATTTTACAGGCTATTTGAGTGGATAGTTACTGGACAATTTAATGATGCTCTAGCGAACGTCACACACCTTGCCACGGACAAGGTTTGGCCCATCTTTGCTCTATAACCTTATTGATGTGCACAAGTATAATGTACCAACCATCAATCCATCTTACCCTATCCTGTATTGAGTACAAATTGGGAAAAAGCTAGTAGGTCTGGGATGGTGTACTTACCTTGTACCACAAATTATTTGGCATCCTTCGATATAACACAACATACAATAAATGTGTCTAGTGTCTATCAGTGGAAAATAGTGACCAAGAAATGTAATTCTACTTTCTTTCCAGATTCATTTACATAATACATAAAGTTTTCCATAGAATCTGCGTGTAGGTAGTGAACTTTTGAACTTTACTGCCCTCACTGTAGAACACTTCGGGATTCCTGGTCAATAGACATACGGACATGATGTTAAAGTAACACTTTAGCCTCTCCGACATTCGTCGGGGTGCAGGTCCCTGGAGGGTTAAGTACGAAGATCATCTTTTAGGTTCCTTTTTCTCGGAAATTATCTTTTTTTTAGTGGAGACCATTGGAAAATACTGATCACTGGTCTACCCTAAGTGGATGTCAGGCAATGGAAACTTCCACCAGGTCAGGACTGTCTATTGTTTGCGTCAGTCATCCTCCTCTAGGGCAATGGGGCATAACGTTCCAGCCACCCACAGCAGGTCCCTGTCTACATACAGAATGGTCTCAAGGGACACTCTTTGCATAACAGGGAGAAGAACATAAGTCATAAGAGAAAAATAAATAAATAACTGGGTCTCACCACAACTACATTTAACCAGCAGGAGTCAAAATATGCACAATTTAGTATATTTTTTTTTAAATGACATTTTAACACCGAGAAAGTCAGGGGGTGGAAAGTTGGAAACAAACTTGACTATAAATTAGGACTCGGCCTCCTTCCAACATTTGTTGTCAAGCTGAAGGGAGCCATTTTGTTTTTGATCTTGGCAATGCTAAATATAAAATGATTGTAGTTACAGATTTTGGAGACGAGATGCCCAAATCCTATTTTGGCCAAGGCGCCAGGGACACATAGGGCTTGTCTGGAAACCAAAATAAATTATTAGACCTTTCAAGATATCGGAGGTTCTACATTTACATGGAATCATTCCGAGGGTCTACTCTGAGCGCTGCCTCTCAGCTGAGGCAGAGAGAGACATTTGTTTTTGAACGATCCCCTTTGGTTGGTGGGGTGTGAAAATGGCGGTCTCCCACTGCACCAGAGACTGTCCGCAACAGCCACAGCCCTTCCCAGGGAAGCATCAGGGCTGATGGTACCTTAAAAACAACATTCCACTTTATCCTCCAACTAGGGCCAATGGTCTTACTCACTTGTGCTTCAATGAAGAGACAAAAAGGTTTAGTGCCTCTGTTTTGACCCATTTTGCATCTTTTATTTAATGGTGTGTGTATATGGGGCATCAGAATGTAAACAAACAAATAAATTGATTATAATCTAATTGTGAGTTTCTTTTTCTAATGCCCGGTGATGAAGCAGATCCATTTTGTACCACAACTCAGCCCCCAATTTGTGTCAGTGGTGACTGCACACATAATTTGGGATGGCTACTAATATATGGGATCTCCTCCAAAAATAGGAATGTTCCCCGGTTGATCAAACAGGTTTCTTGGTGAAAAGTTCCACCTTTCAGCTCAGGTTATTTAACAAGTTTCCCTCCAGGGGGTACACTCTCCCCCCCCCCCCCAACAAAAAGGGGGTTTTGTGGTCAGTGGAGATCCCAGAAACAAAATAAAAAAGATGCCCTACTGTCAAAGTGTACAAGTCGTCTGGCTGGTGTTGGACTCGCTATCAAACTACAGGTGTAGCATTTGCCGTTATTGGATTTAATTATAATCTTATCGTTCGTAACGACAACAAAATCAAACAGCTCCTGTAGGTCGGAGAAAGGACGAGATCCTGTAACAATTACTGTCATGTGTGTAACGTGTCTAGTGGTCATACAGAGGACACATGCATGACATCTCCGAGCACACAAAACAACAAACACACAACAATATAACTGATTCAGAGCCAGTGGGATGATCAGTGTTTTACCTAATTCCCTATACCAGGGGCTAAGGTGCGTTCGTGGGGTCATCGGATATGTGCGTCTATTCAGTACACAGAGGACTGCGCTGAATTAACGAGATTTGCGCCAAAAAAAAGAAAAACAGCCGACATTTTGCAACTCCCCTAAAAGATTAGACTCCATAGTGAATACAATAATCATCTGGGTGGGGTAATCACAGGGGTTGGTGCACATTTACTTGGGTCTGTGAGGGCCAACTTAATGATGTTCTATGGCAGGGGGTAGACAACTTTTCGGCATGCCAGATGTGGTGGACCTTATCTCCCATAATGCTCTTACAGCCGTGATGCTGCCACAGCACCAAGGGGAATGTAGTCCACAACTTCTGTAGTGCCAAAGGTTGCTACCCCCTGTTCTAGAGAACCTTCACAGACCTTACCACGGGCAACAGGTGCCTTTGTAGAGACTCTTTGACTATCCTTAGTGCTCAGGCCAGTTGGGATGATTTGGCCTTTCACAGTCTGCAAAATCAGACACCTTAAAAAAAAACAGGATCCACGGAATATTTAATAAAAATATTTCTATTTTTACTGTATCACAGTAAATCTCGCCAACTGTCTGCGCGTTTTAATACAGAATCCATAAAGCCCATTAGATTATTTGCTACCAGATAACTTTTTTATTTTGGAACCATTTAGTAATATCTCTAACCACGCCAAAACTATTTACTTTTCTGCCTTCTTTCTGATAAGATATATGTTTTATAAAGCAGTTTTTTTCAGCAACCACAATAAACACTACATCTATTTTTTCAAATAGGACTGTATCACTCTACTCGAAATGTACAAACATTATCACCCTCATATCTACTGCCCACCTAGATCATATCACAAGCATTATACAGACTACACAAAAATTGATTTATTTAGCAAGCATGACATCCAAAGGTATCCATCATCCAGTACTGTAATAGATCCCATAATCAAGTTAATTATTATGTTACTGTTTCAGAATTGATACAGGTAGGAGATACCTTGTCTTCTAAAATCAATTTGACTCCCATAAACAAATTCCTATTTTATCCACAGTAGAAAGATTCTTTAATAACCAATAATGTGACCATTTTTGGAAAATAGAGTTTGCTTTTTTTTTGTCTAGAAATCAATATTTTGGGAATCATTAGTGAGTACAATAAAAGTCCTTTATGTTTCGACAGAAAAACAAAGACAGACACTGTACAAAGTACAATAAATTCTCCCAATACAGGGGAAATAATCCTAAATGTGCCCTGCTAGTTACGCATTCTGATATTAGTATATTTGCTGGGACAGTCTTATCAGATCACTATTTAATAACATTTTGAGACAGAGGGGATATTACACATCCAGGTGCACAAAGGGGCTTTTAAAAAAAAAAAAAAAATTAAAAAATGAAGAAGAAAAAAATAATATCAAAAGAGTTTCCTAATTTGAAGTGTAAAAGTTTAGGCAGAAAGAATAAGATGTAATGTGCGGAACTATAGAGAGAATAAACACAGAGCAAAAAACAAACTAATACAGATAGAAACTGGTTCACTTACTGTAGGGGGTCCAAGGTGAGCATTGTAGGAGCAGTTTGTGGGGTCACTGAATGAAGTGGCAAGCAGTGCACAGGCTTTGGGGAGGTTTGAGAACTTCTTAACTAGTTTTTTTTGACTCCGGCTCAACTTTATAGGCTGTCTCTGGAGTTTTAAGCTGTCTCAGAGGGGAGGGAGAGTTATGAGATCATTACAAAATGTGCCATCCCCATCAGAAGAGGGAGGAGCTGGTAGATTTCACAACCCCAGACACAGCACTGTAACCTGTACAGTACAGTATACTGAGGATGGACCAAACAAGAAAATAGTGATCATTTCTGGATGCAGCTATGCCTGGATTTCATCACTGAATAAGATTATCACCTCTTAGTAAATTCCTTTCGTACACAAGTTTGGATTCTTTGAACCTGGTATTTTTGATTAGAATTATGGTCTGTGCCTTTACAGACCCCATACTTACAAATACTGTTGGGCTGTCGGGGACTATATAGAACTAGGCCCCCTATGTTGATCCAATGCAATAATGTGAACCTCTCTGTTCATGATCACAGAGCGACCCCCTGCACAATAGAGACCCCGAGCAGACTAGCGGGGCAAGCCCCCGATCTGTTTGGCTCTGTGTCAGCGAGCGCCAGCCTTTAGACCATGAGACACAGTCGAGAGTAAACCCGCGGCAATGTCCCACTTCATCTTGTCAACATGCATGTTTTCCCCGTTGGATTCATTCAATGAGCCTGTAATAGATGAGGCAACTGAGTGCAATAATACAATTGAATGTGTCTGCAGATAAGCACCATTTGGTACATCTAGTCTGCCCAATTTTCTAAATACTTTAATTAGTCCCTGGCCTTATATCTAGGTCTTATACCTATCCCATGCATGCTTAAACTCCTTCACTGTGCTAATCTTTACCCACTGGAAGGCTATTCCATGCATCCACTACCCTCTCAGTAAAGTAATACTTCCTGATATTACTTTTAATTAGTTGCCCCTCTAATTTAAGACTATGTCCTCTAGTTGTGGTAGTTTTTCTTATGTTAAATATACTCTCCTCCTTTATTGTGTTGATTCCCTTTATGTATTTAAATGTTTTCCATCATAGTGAGGTCTCACCAGTGCTCTGTACAATGGCATGAGAACTTCTCTCTTTATGCTGCTAATACCTCTCCCTATGCAACCAAGCATTTTGCTAATACCTCTCCCTATGCAACCAAGCATTCTGCTAATACCTCTCCCTATGTAACCAAGCATTTTGCTAATACCCCTCCCTATACTACCAAGCATTCTGCTAATACCTCTCCCTACACAGCCAAGTATTCTGCTAATACCTCTCCCTGTATAACCAAGCATTCTGCTAATACCTCTCCCTAAACAACCAAGCATTCTGCTAATACCTCTCCCTGTATAACCAAGCATTCTGCGAATACCTCTCCCTGCACAGCCAAGTATTCTGCTAATACCTCTCCCTATACAACCAAGCATTCTGCTAATACCTATCCCTGTATAACCAAACATTCTGCTAATACCTCTCCCGATACAACCAAGCATTCTGCTAATAACTCTCCCTATACAACCAAGCATTCTGCAAATACCTCTCCCTATGCAACCAAGCATTCTGCTAATACCTCTCCCTATGTAACCAAGCATTCTGCTAATACCTCTCTCTATGTAACCAAGCATTCTGCTAATACCTCTCCCTGTATAACCAAGCATTCTGCTAATACCTCTCCCGATACAACCAAGTATTCTGCTAATACCTCTCCCTATACAACCAAGCACTAAGACAGCATTGATGGGAATACAGGCAGTATTCAAAGTAAGGGGCCTCCATAATCCATGCATCCACCAACCCACACTTCCTGTGTGGTTCCTGTCACCCAGGGCAGCCATCAGAGAGGTACAGCCGGTCCTAGTAAGTTTCCCAGCTGCCCTGGGGGCCTCGCAGATGTCTGTGCGCTGCTAGTTATTGTCATTTGTTTTAGGAGTGATGCAGTAACCGGCACGCCGCAGGAGGGTTTGTTTTAGGAGTGATGCAGTAACCGGTACGCTGCAGGAGGTTTTTTTTTAGGAGTGATGCAGTAACCGGTACGCTGCAGGAGGTTTTTTTTTTTAGGAGTGATGCAGTAACCGGTACGCTGCAGGAGGGTTTGTTTTAGGAGTGATGCAGTAACCGGTACGCTGCAGGAGGGTTTGTTTTAGGAGTGATGCAGTAACCGGCATGCCGCAGGAGGGTTTGTTTTAGGAGTGATGCAGGTATCTGCACGCCGCAGGAGTTGTTTTTTTAGGAGTGATGCAGTAACCGGCGCACCGCAGGAGGGTTTGTTTTAGGAGTGATGCAGTAACCGGCGCACCGCAGGAGGGTTTGTTTTAGGAGTGATGCAGTAACCGGCATGCTGCAGGAGGGTTTGTTTTAGGAGTGATGCAGGTATCGGCTCGCCACAGGAGTGTTTGTTTTAGGAGTGATGCAGTAACCGGCACGCCGCAGGAGGGTTTGTTTTAGGAGTGATGCAGGTATCGGCTCGCCGCAGGAGGGTTTGTTTTAGGCTAGCATTGCCTGATTTTTGCAGTCCACTTGTCAGTTCACTTTGTAGACCCCAGTTCTATTTACTCTTGTTTACCCTGTATACAAATAAGAGAGCCCCAAAATGTGTCACATCCAATTTACTGAGCAACAGATTTGGAAGGATTAAGGTTTTGTTTGTTAGTTTACATGATAAGCCTGCTAGCTGGTGATAACACTTTGTCTGGACGTGTGTGCACTGCCCCTTTAAGAATGGTGTAAATTGGTTTATGGTCAAAGCAGTATACCCAATTTCCTGTTATTACAGAACATGTAATGGGCACAGAGAGGGTTCGCGAAAAGTTGTGAAAGTGTAGCAACCTTATCTGTATTTGCAATGACAGGAGATAAGGGGGTGCTACATACAGACCATTATCCTTAAAATGTTTAGCAAATGACAGGGGGGATATGATAGAAACATGTAAATACATAAAGGGAATCAACACAGTAACGGAGGAGAGGATATTTAACATAAGGAAAACTACCACAACTAGAGGACATAGTCTGAAATTAGAGGGGCAACGATTTAAAAGTAATATCAGGAAGTATTACTTTACTGAGAGGGTAGTGGATGTATGGAATAGTCTTCCAGCGGAAGTGGTAGAGGTTAATACAGTGAAGGAGTTTAAGCATGCGTGGGATAGGTATAAGGCTATCCTAGATATAAGATAAGACCAGGGACTAATGAAAGTATTACATTACTGAGAGGGTAGTGGATGCATGGAATAGTCTTCCAGTAGAAGTGGTAGAGGTTAATACAGTGAAGGAGTTTAAGCATGCGTGGGATAGGTATAAGGCTATCCTAGATATAAGATAAGGCCAGGGACTAATGAAAGTATTACTTTACAGAGAGGGTAGTGGATGCATGGAATAGTCTTCCAGTAGAAGTGGTAGAGATTAATACAGTGAAGGAGTTTAAGCATGCGTGGGATAGGTATAAGGCTATCCTAGATATAAGATAAGGCCAGGGACTAATGAAAGTATTACTTTACTGAGAGGGTAGTGGATGTATGGAATAGTCTTCCAGTAGAAGTGGTAGAGGTTTATACAGTGAAGCAGTTTAAGCATGCATGGGATAGGTATAAGGCTATCCTAGATATAAGATAAGGCCAGGGGCTAATGAAAGTATTACTTTACTGAGAGGGTAGTGGATGTATGGAATAGTCTTCCAGTAGAAGTGCTAGAGGTTAATACAGTGAAGGAGTTTAAGCATGCGTGGGATAGGTATAAGGCTATCCTAGATATAAGATAGGGCCAGGGACTAATGAAAGTATTACATTACTGAGAGGGTAGAGGATGTATGGAATAGTCTTCCAGTAGAAGTGCTAGAGGTTAATACAGTGAATGAGTTTGTGCATGCGAGGGGTAGGTATAAGGCTATCCTGGATATAAGATAAGGTCAGGGATTAATAAAAGTATTAACCCCCCCCCCCCCCCCCCAAAAAAAAAAAGGATTTGAAATACTGGAGGTTGTACATAAAAATCCAGCCTGAGGCAAGGATCTAAAAGCAGTCACTATGGAAAACAACGGGATGCTCTTGCAGTTTATAATCACTTTTTAGCACTTTGCTCCAAAATTAATTTGTATAAATTAAAAAAAAAAAAACCAAAGCAACAGATTATCCCTTGGGAATACACACAGATTTGTCATTCATTTTTAAAATAATATTATAACCTATTAAAAAGCAAACACGTTAATTACACCAGTAAAGGAGCAACAGATAATCTTCTCTGGTTTTGTTTGCAGTTCACATAATCTGTGGTGAATAAAAAAAGACCTACTGGGGAGACAAATTCATCCCTGAATATTATGTAACACTAAGGGGGGGCTACAGAACATAGGTGAGGTAGTAATAGGTTGGAGGGAGATGGGGGGGGGGGGATGGTGCTACCAATTAACAGTTGTTCAGTGGGCAGCCACAGTGCTTAACTGAGAGGGTTGTGTAACTCACAACAGGGTGCCGTCTGTTTTCTCACTTACGGTGACCAAATATTCCACAATTACCCCGTTGCGTATTTACTATCAGGAACTCTTTGAATGTTTGGAATAAAATCATTATAAATATATGCATTTTTTAGTTCTTCTCCTGTATTTTCAAGTACTGCACTATGCTGTCATTTTTCAGTTCTGCTCCTGTATAATCAAGTACTGCACAATGCTGTCATATTTCAGTTCTTCTCCTGTATAATCAAGTACTGCACTATGCTGTCATATTTCAGTTCTTCTCCTGTATTTTCAAGTACTGCACGATGCTTTCATATTTCAGTTCTTCTCCTGTATTTTCAAGTACTGCACAATGCTTTCATATTTCAGTTCTTCTCCTGTATAATCAAGTACTGCACTATGCTGTCATATTTCAGTTCTTCTCCTGTATAATCAAGTACTGCACTATGCTGACATATTTCAGTTCTGCTCCTGTCTAATCAAGTACTGCACGATGCTTTCATATTTCAGTTCTGCTCCTGTCTAATCAAGTACTGCACTATGCTTTCATATTTCAGTTCTTCTCCTGTATTTTCAAGTACTGCACTATGCTGTCATTTTTCAGTTCTGCTCCTGTCTAATCAAGTACTGCACGATACTTTCATATTTCAGTTCTTCTCCTGTATTTTCAAGTACTGCACTATGCTTTTATTTTTTCAGTTCTTCTCCTGTATAATCAAGTACTGCACTATGCTTTCATTTTTCAGTTCTTCTCCTGTATAATCAAGTACTGCACTATGCTGTCATTTTTCAGTTCTGCTCCTGTCTAATCAAGTACTGCACTATGCTGTCATTTTTCAGTTCTGCTCCTGTCTAATCAAGTACTGCACTATGCTGTCATTTTTCAGTTCTGCTCCTGTCTAATCAAGTACTGCACTATGCTTTCATATTTCAGTTCTTCTCCTGTATAATCAAGTACTGCACTATGCTGAAATTTTTCAGTTCTTCTCCTGTATAATCAAGTACTGCACTATGCTTTTATTTTTTCAGTTCTTCTCCTGTATAATCAAGTACTGCACTATGCTTTCATTTTTCAGTTCTTCTCCTGTATAATCAAGTACTGCACTATGCTGTCATTTTTCAGTTCTGCTCCTGTCTAATCAAGTACTGCACTATGCTGTCATTTTTCAGTTCTGCTCCTGTCTAATCAAGTACTGCACTATGCTGTCATTTTTCAGTTCTGCTCCTGTCTAATCAAGTACTGCACTATGCTTTCATATTTCAGTTCTTCTCCTGTATTTTCAAGTACTGAACTATGCTGTCATTTTTCAGTTCTTCTCCTGTATAATCAAGTACTGCACTATGCTTTCATTTTTTTAGTTCTTCTCCTGTATAATCAAGTACTGCACTATGCTGTCATTTTTCAGTTCTGCTCCTGTCTAATCAAGTACTGCACGATGCTTTCATATTTCAGTTCTTCTCCTGTATTTTCAAGTACTGCACTATGCTTTTATATTTAAGTTCTTCTCCTGTATTTTCAAGTACTGCACTATGCTTTCATATTTCAGTTCTTCTCCTGTATTTTCAAGTACTTCACTATGCTTTCATATTTCAGTTCTTCTCCTGTATTTTCAAGTACTGCATTATGCTTTCATTTTTCAGTTCTGCTCCTGTCTAATCAAGTACTGCACTATGCTTTCATATTTCAGTTCTGCTCCTGTATTTTCAAGTACTGCACTATGCTTTCATATTTCAGTTCTTCTCCTGTATAATCAAGTACTGCATTATGCTGTCATTTTTCAGTTCTGCTCCTGTCTAATCAAGTACTGCACTATGCTTTCATATTTCAGTTCTTCTCCTGTATTTTCAAGTACTGCACTATGCTGTAATTTTTCAGTTCTTCTCCTGTATAATCAAGTACTGCACTATGCTTTAATTTTTCAGTTCTTCTCCTGTATTTTCAAGTACTGCACTATGCTTTCATTTTTCAGTTCTTCTCCTGTATAATCAAGTACTGCACTATGCTGTCATTTTTCAGTTCTGCTCCTGTCTAATCAAGTACTGCACGATCCTTTCATATTTCAGTTCTGCTCCTGTCTAATCAAGTACTGCACGATCCTTTCATATTTCAGTTCTTCTCCTGTATTTTCAAGTACTGCACTATGCTTTCATATTTCAGTTCTTCTCCTGTATTTTCAAGTACTGCACTATGCTGTCATTTTTCAGTTCTTCTCCTGTATAATCAAGTACTGCACTATGCTGTCATTTTTCAGTTCTTCTCCTGTCTAATCAAGTCCTGCACTATGAGAAACCATCCATTATGAGATAAGAGTCCCAGGAATTAAGGGAAATGTGTGTATTTAGAATATATATATTATTCCACACACACAAGGCGCTACACAACAGAGAGAGAAAGAGACGCTACAGAACAGAGAGAGAGACTAAAGAACTGAGAGAGAGAGATGCTACAGAACTGAGAGAGAGACGCTATAGAAAGGAGAGAGAGACGCTACAGATATGAGAGAGACGCTATAGAACAGAGAGAGAGACAGTGGCAGATCCAGGGGGGGGGGGGGGGGGGCAATGGGGCAATTGCCCCCCCCCCCCGAGAAGAGGAAGAAAAAAAAAAAAAAAACGCGCTTGCAGGCAGAGACGGAGGTGAGAAGGGATCGGAAGATCCCCCCTCACCTTCTCTGCCTGCCTGCTAGGCTGCACGGGGAGCCGAGCAGGCAGCACAGAGAAACCTCCGTGCTGCCTGTTCGGCTCCCCGTGCAGTCTGACATGGAAGTGCCGACAGGTCACGTGACCGGCGCGCTGACGTCATACGCGGGCCGGGTCACGTAACCTGTCGGCACAACCGCCTGGGAGCCGAACAGGCAGCATGGGGGAGACCATGCTGCCTGCCACTAGCCACCAGGGAAAGGTAAGTGCTGGGGAGATGGGGGGGGCTCATTAGCTGGGGCTTATTAAATGGCTTATAACACTGGCATATTACTGGGAAAATTGGAAGGGCCATATAAAATAGCAACTAACACTGGCATATTACTGGGCAAATTGGAAGGGGCATATAAAATGGCAACTAACACTGGCATATTACTGGGCAAATTGGAAGGGGCATATAAAATGGCAACTAACACTGGCATATTACTGGGCAAATTGGAAGGGGCTTATAAAATGGAGACTAACACTGGCATATTACTGGGCAAATTGGAAGGGGCATATAAAATGGCAACTAACACTGGCATATTACTGGGCAAATTGGAAGGGGCATATAAAATGGCGACTAACACTGGCATATTACTGGGCAAATTTGAAGGGGCTTATAAAATGGAGACTAACACTGGCATATTACTGGGCAAATTGGAAGGGACTTATAAAATGGCAACTAACACTGGCATATTGCTGGGCAAATTGGAAGGGGCATATAAAATGGCAACTAACACTGGCATATTACTGGGCAAATTGGAAGGGGCATATAAAAGGGCAACTAACACTGGCATATTACTGGGCAAATTGGAAGGGGCTTATAAAATGGCAACTAACACTGGCATATTACTGGGCAAATTGGCTGGTGCATATAAAAGGTCTACTAGCACTGGCATATTATTGGGCAAATTAGAAGGGGCATATTAAATGGCAAATAACACTGGCATATTACTGGGCAAATTGGAAGGGGCATATTAAATGGCAAATAACACTTGCATATTACTGGGCAAATTGGCTGGGGCATATTAAATGGCAACTAACACTGGAATATTATTGGGCAAATTGGCTGGGGCATATTAAATGGCAACTAACACTGGCATATTATTGGGCAAATTGGATGGGGCATATTAAATGGCAACTAACACTGGCATATTATTGGGCAAATTGGCTGGGGCATATTAAATGGCAACTAACACTGGCATATTATTGGGCAAATTGGATGGGGCATATTAAATGGCAACTAACACTGGCATATTATTGGGCAAATTGGATGGGGCATATTAAATGGCAAATAACACTGGCATATTATTGGACAAATTGGCTGAGAGAGCCATAAATGGGAAGGGAGAAGAGAGAGACATAAATGGGATGGTAGAGGAGAGACGGACAGACATGGGATGGCAGAGGAGAGACGGACAGATATAGGATGGCAGAGGAGAGACAGACAGACATGGGATGGCAGAGGAGAGACGGACAGATATGGGGAGAGGAGACAGACAGACATGGGAAGGGAGAGGAAAGAGACATAAATTGGAAGGGAGAAGAGAGAGACATAAATGGGATGGTAGAGGAGAGACAGACAGACATGGGATTGGAGAGGAGAGGCAGAGAGATGGGAAATGAGAGGAGAGACAGACGGACATGGGAAAGAAGAGGATACATAGACGGACATGGAAGGGAAGAGAGACAGAGGGACACGGGGAGTGAGAGGAGTGTGACAGACATGGGAGAGAGGATAAGACAGACGGACATGGCAGAGAGGAAAAGACAGACGGACATGGGAGAGAGGAAAAGACAGACGGACATGGGAGAGAGGAAAAGACAGACGGACATGTGCCCCTCCCGAGATCAGACTCTGGATCCGCCCCTGGAGAGAGACGCTACAGAACTGAGAGAGCGAGAGACGCTACAGCAGTGATTGGAGGGCAGAGCTCGCTCTGGGCTTTATTCATGATAGAGAGAGTTGCTGGGAATTGAAAAGAGAATTTCAAATTACGGCCAAAGTAGCCGAGATGGAAAACTTTCTCCCATTAATTAACAAACACAAGATAACAAATTGAACCCTGGAGAGAGAGCAGCAGGTATCTGCATGAAAAACCTCAATAAAACAAAACAACCCAGATATTTATTATTATCCTTCCCAAATCTGGTGTGAATACATACAGTATCTTCCTGTGTGGCAATGTATCAAACATTCTGCAAAATGTTAAACCACAGTACATCCTAATTTTAGTTTGTGTCCCCCCCCCCCACTTCTTCTAAATAAAAAAAAAACTACTTTAAAAGTACAGTATTTTGACAAAATGTATCATTTTAAAACAAACAACCACCACCATGTTTATTGTCTTGTTACATTTCTGAAGTGGCTCATTCACCAGAGGGACCATGTATTAAAATTAATAAAAGGACTGTATCAAATTTTAGAGACCCCTGGGGAGGGATTTCTCAATTCTGGGGTAAAGTTTACAAATAAACCCACCATCATCCAGACAATAGAGGCTATGTATAAATGCAGTGGATTTGCACCATAGGTTATGTCTACTCCTGTGTATACAATTATTTACTCCAGAAATTTTTGTTTAACATTTTTGTCGCAGGCTATATATATATATATATATATATATATATATATATATATATATATATATAAAAGTCACTAAATGGTGCCTATTGTATATCACTTTACAAATCTCTGCCAGTCCCAATCTATCATTATCCATAACTCCAAAACTCGCCTCCCCTGCTCACACCCCCCCTCGACGAACCAGCATGCCGGAGCTGGCAATAGTGTATCCTCCACAAGGCACTCGCCTAGGGCGGCATTTTGCCAGAGGGCGGTACTTTGTCAGAGGTTGTTAAAGCACACTTCAGGGTGCTTCAACGTTTTTTTCGCTCCCTCCCCCACCAAATAATCCATGTAATGGATGTGAAGGGTATGAAATGAGGGTGATGGGGCATGTTGTGGGTGTGCGACGTGGGTGATGGGGCATGCCGTAGGTGTCAACGTGGGTGGGTGAGGGGGGTGCCCGAATTTTGTCTGCCTAAGGCAGCAAAATACCAAGATTCACCACTAGAGTTTGGGAGGGTCAAGTGTCCTTCTGCCAAGTTTTGGGCTTAGGGTCCCGAATCCTGGCGAACTCTACCACCTAGTTTTTGGTATGTATAAGTCTATTCTCACACAACTTTATACGTATCATACAGAGGCAAAAGCAAAAACTTGACTGAAGAAACCTGGTCAAGAGATAAAACAGTGCATTCATTTAAATGTGTTATCATGCAAATCCAGAGCTACATTCGAAATGTGGAGCAATCACGGTGGAGACCAACGAAATAACCCGGCTGTTTAGAACCTTGTAGGCCGTATAGACTGTATCCAATTCCAGAAACCATCTCTTTAAAATGAAGAGCGGCATTGAGAATTTACTTTACGCAAACCTTTTTTTTCCCACAACCATATGAAGCAAAAAGGCCCTCCCTGGTCCATCACACCAGATTAGGGTTGCCACCTGGCCGGTAAAAAAAAATGGCTTCAGGCCAATGTTAAAGCAAGGCCGGTATTTTTTCGGAAACAAAAAGATGGCAACCCTACACCTGATGGACGTAGAGGAGGATGGCAGACTCCACAAGTTGACTTGTTGAATTGGTTTCTTATGAGTATGTCTAGTCTGATTGTAGGTGAAGGCCGATATACATGGATGGCCTAGATGTCTTTCTAGATACCTAGAGCAGCCATGCAATCAACTTGTAGGGCAAATACCATAAATGATTTCAAACAGAGACAACAATATTAATGTGGCTATCCTGGAAAGGAAATAGTGATAAGGTTAGAAAAAGAAAATAGGCGGGCCGTCCCTTATCTGCAGTAATCATCATGAATTACCATGCAATACGTTCCATGCCCTGCTATGTAGTACTTACACACAGGTGCAGGGTCGCCATATGGGCAGGTGTAAACATAAAACCCCAAATTTCCCCAAGGATACACAGACAACGGTTTCTTGAAATTGGGTAATTTCAAAACCTTTAATGTGTAACAATAAACATAACCAACATAACTCAAAGTCATTGCCAACACCCCCATTATACAATGCAGCATAAAACACATAATCCCCCACTACACAATGTAGCATAAACATGACAATGACCCCAGAACATAAATATCATAAATAACATCATATTACAACCAAATACAAGTGCAACACCTTCCATAAAGGAACCATAATAGGGGCATACCAAGACACCCCTGTACCCCCAGGTTCTGAGCCACAGACCAGCTCGAAACCTACACCAGTATTAACCAATGACCCAAATGAACCTCCCTGATGGCCCTTTATTACTTGAATTTCCCTGACCAGCCCCCTCGTTGTGAAATAACGGGGGCCAACAGCCATGAAACCTAATACAAAGGGAGGGACAATGTCTGTGCACAGCGGGGGGAATGATATGTGACATGATGCTCGCTAAAAAAAAAAAATCAAATAAAAAGAAAATCAAGGTTTACAACTGAATTAGGTTTAATAATGGCCTGGCCTCTCAGCAATGTTTGCTAGGAACAGATTACTGAACACCTGGTGTTATTACTCGACCGTGACTCACAAGCCAACCTTAATATAAGCAGAACCAGAGTCACAAAGTAAGACCAACGGAGGTTCCGCGGACTGGGGGGATCAAGCATAGGTTTAATGGCGGATTTGTTTCTCCGCCAGCCATGGACAATCCGTTATACCCAATGTAGGTATTGAGCCACGGGGATCTTGGATTTTCGCTTCAAATCATTTTTTTTTTTTTTATTGAGTTTTAAAAGACATAACAAGTCACAGAAATGATTTAAAAAAAATGTTGAATATAGATTACAATATGGGGGGAAATAATAACAAGATATACATCCATAATACTTGAGAAAAGATTATCTAAATGTGTATTTACATAAAATATAAAAGCTAATATGATATAAGTATATGTACAGAAGATAATAGAAATGTTTAAAAATGCAAAAAAATAACAAATTTAAAAAAATAAAAAATTCTTGGTCAACTGGAGGGGAATCACCCCAAACTGTACATTTTTTAATAAATCAGTTTTTATTGGAACTTTTTGCAAATTTAGGGGGGGTGTGTGTGTGTGAAACGGGGTACAGGAAGAAGAAGAAAAAAGGGGGGAGAGGAAAGGAGGCAAGGTGAGTAATAAAGTAATGCTCCTGGCGCAACAGGGCCGCAGGGGTTGATATACTGGATCCAGCGAAGCCACGTGCGCCTCCGTTTTTTTGCTCATGTCTTCGGACTGGATGACCAAGTCTTCTAGGGCTCGGACAGCTTCAACTCTCTCCACCCCTTTCCCTAAAAGACCTCTTCCCACATTGCCCACTCATGATGCAAATTAATATATATATATATATTTTTTTTTTAATATATATTTTTTTGGTCTAAAAACCAATTGACATCTTTTATTTTTGATTTACCAAATCTACCTTGGATTTTCCCATCGCCATTTACTAAAACTTCAAAGAGCTCTGAAAAATAGACAGTTTGCAATATACAGTTCCTATTTCGGCTGCGTTCATTTGAGTTGTCAAATCTCTTTGGCACACGCGATATAGGTGTTAAACCCACGTTGGGATAAAGGTTTACGATCAGTGGTGTATCTTGATTTTGTGCTGCCCTAGGCAGACAAAATCCGGGCACCCCCCTACCCAAGCTGTACACCCACGTTACACACCTAAGACATGCCCCATCATTCAGACTCACATCAAGCTCATACTCCCATCACACACACACTCCCATCACACTCAGTCACACACTCCGACTCCCATCACACTCCGTCACACACACTGTCTCCCATCACACACACTCTGACTCCCATCACACTCAGTCACACACACTGTCTCCCATCACACACACACACTCTGACTCCCATCACACTCAGTCACACACACTGTCTCCCATCACACACACTCTTACTCCCATCACACTCAGTCACACACTCCTACTCCCATCACACTCAGTCACCCACACTGTCTCCCTTCACACACACTCTGACTCCCATCACACTCAGTCACACACACTGTCTCCCATCACACACACACTCTGACTCCCATCACACACACACTGTCTCCCATCACACTCAGCCACACACACTGTCTCCCATCACACACACACTGTCTCCCATCACACTCAGCCACACACACTGTCTCCCATCACACACACTCTGACTCCCATCACACTCAGCCACACACACTGTCTCCCATCACACACACTCTGACTCCCATCACACTCAGCCACACACACTGTCTCCCATCACACACACTCTGACTCCCATCACACACACTCTGACTCCCATCACACTCAGCCACACACACTGTCTCCCATCACACACACTCTGACTCCCATCACACTCAGTCTCTCACACACACACTCTCCCATCAGCACTTACCTTTCCCTGGCAGGCAGGCAGCATGGTCCCTCCATGCTGCCTGTTCGGCTTCCCGGCGATTGTGCCGACAGGCCACGTGACCGGGCGCGCGTATGACGTCAGCGCGCCCGTCACGTGACTGTCGGCACTTCCGTGTCGGCACACTGCACGGGGAGCCGAACAGGCAGCACGGAGGTTTCTCTGTGCTGCCTGTTCGGCTCCCCGTGCAGCCTGGCAGGCAGAGCGATGGTGAGGGGGGATCTTCCGATCCCCTCTCACCTCCGTCTCTGCCTGCAAGCGCGGTCTATTTTTTTTTTTTTAAAGGGCCGCGTTTTTTTTTTTTTTTACATTTTTTTTTTTTTTCACATTTTTTTTCTTTTCAGTGCTGGGGGGCGCTGCCGCCCCCCAAAATTTGCCGCCCTAGGCATCCGCCTAGGATGCCTCGCGGTGAATACAGCACTGTTTACGATGCATAATTTTCAAAACATCCAGTTTGAATATTTGATCAAAAAAAGGTGAATTTTTAATTGTTCCTTTAAAAATATAGTTAACCATTTTTTTTTTTGGAAACAAGTGACTGTTCCCTTTAGTACCCTTCAGAGGTGTTCCAGGTATCTGGGCCACTTCTTTTTTGTTTTCTATTTTTTTTTTTACTAAGATAGGGGGAGAAGGGACAGTCTCCATATGGAGTCAATATCCCAATGAGAAACCCCCACTTCTCTTTTTTCTTTGAGTTGTCAAATGGGCAAGCTAACTTTATTTTGATGTATCAACTTATGTACAGGGTAACCATGAAGGTGCATGAGGTGAGGAAAGGTGCTTTCATTCAATCATTCCCTCGCTTTTAATTATGTCCTGTGACGTTACGATGACCCAATTCATGATTCCCCTTTGGTCTAATGGTTCGCGTCAGCGGACCTGGGAATTGAACCGACCAATGGTTGAACAGATTCGAACTCCTAAAACGGAATTCGGCTCTTTCGTCCAAATTTCCTAATCTAATCTTGTTTGACTTGTTCGGAAATTAACTTTGGCGCCATTCCATTCCTTGGAATGTCCGAAAAGAATACAAATGTCGGACATTCAGCTGAAAACGAGGCAATGGACAAAATTCGGTTCACACTATTTTTTCCCCCCCGTCCGAATGCATTCGGACAATCCGAAAAATGTTGCCGGCCCACAAGTCTAGTTGCCAGTGTATTTGTGGATCAGCGGAGGTTGTGTGGGATAAACATCTGCAGATAGGACTACATTTAACCAGAATGTGCAAGGCTGCCGTGAAGAACCATTTCAGAAGACTTTCACTCATACGATACTATCATTGCCTGTGACAGCAAACGGGTTACATTTATTTACAAAGTGTTTTACTGAACAGATAGATCATAGAACAAAAAAATATATATATATAAGTTTTGCGGCCAGTTGAGCAACTCATCAAGTTGAAGGACATTTAGGTCTCAGGATCAGGGCTCCGCACAAATACTAAGTGAGTAGGGCATTCCATGTCGGAATACAGAATGTAGGGATAAGATTCTAGAGTTGGGTGTACACCATCACTGCCCTGTAATGGGTTAACAGGGGGATTTTAAAATTCTGAAGGCTCAGGGTTCACACCACAGACCAATGCTCGAGAGAGCTGTGAAGCACACTGTGCGAGTGTGATCAAGTGAGAAATGTAATGGACAGGAAGTCAGGAAGGTCTGGAAGTGACTTGATTCTTCAGATATGGCTTGCAATGTGCGAACACCAATATTATATTTCATAGATGCGTTTATACATATGTTAGAGATACAGGCGTCCAATATGCTCCTGTGCGGACTAGTAAGTCATTTATTGCACACAAATTGCAGTGTGGACTATAATTCCCATGATGCACTATTAGGAAACAGACTTAGAGGATCACTGGGTGATTGCTCTAATATGCATATATGGATCTATAATATACTTAGATATCATATAAGCATTTTTTTTGTAGAGTATAACATGGTTTTAGAAATTGACCCTTCTTGATAAAAGGATCCATCTGGACCCTACACTAGAGCATTAACGGCCTATCCTGTGAAATACAGAGTATAACCAGATCATCGAAATAAGTTCATCCCGTAGCAACCTCAAAAACAACAAAAATACAAAATTGAGCAGCACATATGCTGCAGATGGAAGTTTGCATGACTGCTCTCAAGGACACAACTGTAGCTCTATCAGGGGGCAGACATGTTTAGAATGTTGGATGAGGTGAAGGAAGATCAGACCCAAGATTCTAAACATCATGGCTGCCATCTGGATAGAGCTTTATGAAGCAAAAAGGGCTTAAAAATTTACTTTATTGGTATTCTTTCATTACTGCTTTCACCGACTGAGGTCGGTCTCTATGCTAGCGCAGATAAAGACCCCCTTGCCCACCCCAGAAGTAAATGTAGTTCCATGCGTACAGTTCCAGTCAAGACAAGTCCAAAAGACGTTTTTTTTCCAGATTTTATTATTACGGTTCGAATAATCGAGCAGACTAGACGGGCCCACACATTCTGTTCCTGAAAAACTATGAGTCATTTGTGTGTGAAACTTAAACTATTTACAAACGATACAATACTCGTCAAGATGATGCCCTAACATACTGCGCCTTTATACACCTATCCATCACTGCAGACGGACAGAGAGAGCATTAAAAAAAAAAAAAAAACAACAGACAGTGCTTCTACAGAGCAGAGCACAGGCCGATAACATCTGTAAGGAAACCAAAAATCTTTATCTCATATGTACGGTGACCTCTCCCCCTTCTCACTCAAAACCTTCATGTGACAGCTCAACTCTGGTCAGAATGACGAGGGCTCAACAACAAAAAAATAATGAATGCTTTTATTTTATATTTTTCATATCTTTCCTTTGGCACACGGTTGTAGGAACTGTAATCTAGGTAAAAAGGTAGACTCAGCGGGGTGAGAGGTTATGGGCACGTCAGGGATTTAAAAGGATTTATCAAATGCCAGGCAGTTCTCTTTATCTTTGTGCGAAAGGCACCAGGAGAGAGGATCAGTTGGTAGCCTTATCCTCTTGGAAGTAAGGCTAGGCAAAGTTACTGGTTTGGGACCACTGATGTCCAACTGGCAGTGTACACATTTTATCTCAAGTAAACCCCTAGACAGGAACACTTTATAGAGCCTTTCATTCTAATCCCACCAATAACAAAGTAAACAAACACACTCCTGCTTAACCTCTGGGTGCTGTAATGTCATCAGACTCTCTCCCCAGAAATACAAGCAGCCGACACTAAAAAAAAAAAAAAAACTTAAGTAGTCCAAGGTGGTGTTACCATACAAAAATATAAATTTATTAACAGTTCTTAGACCTAATGAACAGCATCGATGGACATCAGGACAGACAAAAATAAACAAAAAGGTTCCACGCTTGACGCGTTTCGCATGTTCTGTGCCTAATCTTGAGATATTGTCTAGCGACGCTGCCTCGGACTACTCCGCTTGCCTTTCTGGTGTTGCCTGATATTCATATTGTCCTATTGTTCCAGGTAGAATAATAGTGTTGATAGAGGTCTTTATATCCGTCAAAATTCAGAGATTCCCGTCTCATGCAACAAGGTAATCAGCAGAATTACACATGTATCCAAAATGGCATCATATATATGAAAGGGAATCCTAAATATTGTATCTGCCATGAATGGTGAGAATAAAACACGATATCTATACATTGTGTTAGCGGACATTAGATTATATTAGAGAAACGTGTTTTCCATTCATCTGTTTCATCACCTGTTTATGATATCACCAGTGGCGTGATATGAACTTTAACTGCAGATGATGTCATAAACACGGCAGTATGTGTCTTCAATGTGACTGTGATATGACATCACCGGTGGTATGTTATGTAAATGAGCAACGGTTCTACAGGGTGATGTCATCAACAATAGACAGCACTAGTGCATGGCTTTCCTCACTCTATACATGTGTTAGAAATATGAATATTTGTAGTCTTTATTTTCACACTGAATAGATTCTTAAAGTAACAGTCTCTTGGAAGGATGGAGGGTGGGTATATGTCAGTGGTATAAGCTGCCTGTTGGCACACTAATTTTTCAGACATAATGTCCTGCCATCACTTGATTTACAGCCAGAGGACTTTGAACTGGACTCCCAACACCGTCCCTCCGACACCGGCAGAGGTCGTACTGGTAAATAGAAAGCTTACGCTACGCAAAATATACATTTCTACTTTTTTATTAGTTTCAATTTCATTAAAAAAATGTTACAAAATGCCAGTGGGCTGTACAAATACGAGACCAAACGAGCAAATCCTGCCCACGGCCAACTGAATAGATCACATCAGCCAAGGGTCAGTCTGGTGTTTGGCCAAACACAGAAGAAAATGGACACCAAACTCAGGATACTTCAAAAAGAACAACAACAAAAGACACAAATAAACAAACAGAGACATCCCCAAACTTTGTTTTTTTGTCTGAAGATTCCTTTCTCACTTTCATGTGGTCATTGTTGTGGCAAATGGAAAAACTTTGAGTTTCCTTTTCAATTCACGATGAGATGCTTTGGTGAAAAACACAGCAGTTTGTTCTACGTGAGACATAAGGTACTGTTTCTCCCTGATCGCCAAAGAGGTGTCTCAGCAATAGCCGAGGTCCTGCTTTGCGTTGATGAAGACTCGTCGATAGCGAATGAGAACCTCCAAGTCACAGAGAAGAACGTTTAAGGAGAGAAGGCCATGGACTCCGTGATCTCTTTCAAGATCTGTGGAAAAGAGGCCTATGTTACCACACAGGGGGGCCAAAGCGTTGAACCAACTTCTCTTGGTCATCAAGGTCCTTCTGCACCTTCTTCCTCATGTAGAATATGGGACAGTCCCGGCTGCAAGATTAAAAACAAGGGTTTACAAAACAGGTCATGGGAAATGAATGCCCCTCAGACAGGGCAGAGCTGGAAACTTTTGGACTTGGAAAAACAATTTAGTTGTCCATAGTGAAACTAAATGAGTCCATTCATTATCATAGCTAGACACAATTAGGTACAAACTGGAAGAGGCAAAATAGATAAAAAGGTAGAGAGGTTAAGTGACTGATGGACAAGACAATTGTACAAAAATATAGGAAGTGCCGTGTATGGAGAAATATAGGAAGTGCCGTGAATGGAGGAATTTAGGAACGAAAAGTGGTGCAGCCTCAGATCATTGAGCTAAATTAGAGGACAGCCTGGGGGGGCAAGTGCCCCTCTGCCCCCCTTGTCAGCCCTACCCTGCTGGATAATTTTGCAGTCTGTTCATGGTCATTCAGGCAACCCTTAAGTTACACAATACAGCAAGGAAGTAGTATGTGTCTGGAACAGCCTTCCAGTGGAAGTAGTAAAGGCTAACAGAGGAATTCAACCATTGAAGTGACTGAACCGTGCAGACTTAAATGGGCCGATTGGCACCAATAAGCGTCCATAACCTACACATTATAGGATGTATAGAAGCTGACTGGCAGGCAGGCGTAAGTCTTAACGGTAAAAGGACCGTCCTCTCAAGTTAATATAAAATCGCCTGACAGTTAATACTCCAGCCCCCCGAAGGTGAAGTCTCATGTAAACAGCAACAGACATCCCCCAATAAATAAATAAATAAATATTAAAACCCATTCTCCGTCTTGGAGTTGCCTTCTCTGATTCTATTCAGAAAAATTTATGGATGCTGTAAATTTAAAGCAGAGAAAAAAAGAAAAAAAAAAAACAGCCATAAAGCATCCAAGCTGTCAAACCTTTAAGCTTTCCCATGGACCTTTGCACCCAAACTGCAAGAGAGGTATCTGTAAACGGCTGGCTTCAGGTAGCACCTGCTCTGAACAGACTTCGGGAGAGTTTCCTGGGTAATTAACTCGGCTGCGGTGATAAGAGATCTCTGGAAGCCCTATCCTACAGACCCACGTGGGGATGGGGATATTTTATACACCCCCCCCCCCCCCCCCCCCCGACAGCTGCGGAGTGTAGGAAAGCTCTATCTGCTCCTGCTTCCGTTTGTTTTTCCCTCGGGAATGTGGAGTAGGCACAGAGGTACACTGATAAACCGGGCAACGCATCGCCCAATGGACGGCCGGTTGTAGTTCCATAGACCGAGGCGATAGGCGCAGGTTTTTTTCCTGCACTAAGCCCAGTCTCCTCCTCCCGTTATCTGCCACTAACAGGTGAAATATACGCTGTTGTTTATTTGCCATCCACAAGGTTAGCAAGTTATGTACACAATAAATCACTGGCAGCCTTTGGTGATTGACCTGGGGAGCATTATTTTACACATTACAGTGCAGAGATTTGTTTTAAATAGTAACGGCATGAGTCATTGCAAAGGGCAGATAAACAATGTGTAGTTAATTTGGATTATTAAGGGTCATGGAATTGAGGTGGTCAGAATACTCTCCTTGGGGGTCAGGGTCGTAGTTCACAATAGAGATTAGGTTAATATCCTAAGTCCTAGAACTCTGGGAAGGTCGGGGGTAAGGCCCATATAGGACCAGCTTGGATGTTCATGCTCTACATTTAATGACCTTTGACTCCAGTACATGATGTAGTCCCGTCCTCCCAAAACCTCTACAAGGCACATCTAGATCAGAGGGCTGGTTAAAAAAAAAAAAAAAAAGCCTAATCCAGCAGGAGTCCTCCTTACCTAGTACATAAAACGTCTTCGTGTAAGCTGCCCTGACAGCGCTGGCACTGGGTCCAGAGACGAGAAAACTTCTCCTCCAAGGAAGCCAGGTGCGAGATCTGGAAAAACCAAAACAATAGAGACACTAGAAGCCAAAAGGAGACACTTCCTGAGAAAACAAAGCTTAGCGTTCGTTATTAGACTTGATATACGGGGTGCATCTACCTTTGGTCAATCACGTTTTTTTTTTTTTTAATTGTTGTTGGCGGTGTCCAGGCCAGAGGTCCGTATGGACTACACCATGGTTCAGCTAGTCAATACCAAAAAGGTGTCCAATTAGCTTGGTGGTACAGAGAGCAAGTTGGACTTCAGAGAATACACATCTTACCCCTCCAAGAGGTTAACCTACATCAGGTTTGTATTATATTGTACAGGAGGTCCTCATTACGACCTCTTTACAGCAGTGAAAGATGGCGAAGTCCAGAGGTTAAAAATGATAGGGTTTGTGCCATTTGGTGGACTTTCCTTCATTTATTCATTTGTCAAAACATCGTATAGCAGCCCCCAAAACACTTACCTCTTTCTGGTGGAGCTCAGATTCTCTCTGCTTACAGTAATTACACACAGCACCTGTAAAAAGACATTTTACGATCAGACTTAATAATGAGAATATCCGCCGAACCTGTAACAAGTCCTGGAAAACACAAGTTAATATCTATTGTCGGCCGCGCACACACCAACATGCGCCAGCCCAGCAGTTACTGAATATTGCAGCGGATAGGACGATTAGAGAATCGGTTATATCTCGGTCCACATCCACGGTACATGGACATGGCCAACTATTTGGTAACTTAAAGCAGCCATAGAGAGTCAGATTTCTTTTCTTTTTTATTAGTAAAATCTATATATTGAGGACGGATTTCATCAGAATCTCTAAGAAATGATCATCTGGTGGTATCTGATGACATCACAATAACCCCTATATCACAGACCAACCTGCTAACATAAAACAAACAGAATATCACGCATGGATAGAGCTAAATATTTACTACTTAAAAATGTGGAATTAAACCTATAGACCAATTTGGGCAAGTAAAACTGGAACTTACCCAAGGATATGCTGATTAAAACGACGGTATCACCTAAACATTGTTGTTACTGTGCATATAGAAAATATAGAAAATAAAAAAATGATTGAAAATGATCTATACACTGTTAGCAGAATTGCAAGTCAATGCCTAAATTAGAAGAAACCTTTATTTTAAATGTGTCTGTGGAGTCTCCTGGTTATGACATCATCACCTGTGGCATTGTATGCAAATAACACATTACACTAGAATACTAGCCTTAGAATGCTGAGCAGCCAATGGGAGATGAGAAGTATGGATATGTCCATCTCCTACAGCATCAGTAAACAATGTGGTTAAAGAGACCCTGGTATAGGGATAAAAGAGCAGGTCCTTTTTTAAAGAGATACCACTTCCATGCTGTACAGTGAAGCTTGCAGGCCGATATTGGTTTCCAACAGTTACTTACTGGTAGTGCAGTAAGAAAGCCTCACTGATTACATCTAATTAATAGAGAAGGGGACTAATTAGCATAAAGACCCTAAAGGTACCCAAAATGAGTCTTGCAAATATGAATGTGCTTTCAAAGTACTTTAAAATGCATGTTTTACATTTTGCATTGCTTAAAAAAATACTTACAGCTAGATGAAATTGTGAAATTACAGCAGTTTGCAAGAAACCAGGACGGCCCACACAGTCAATAAAAGTAAAAGTAAATTATTATTTTTTCCTACAGGAACCAATGAGAATAATTTCATTCAGTATTTCCTGTCTCTCTAGTGATGTCATCAGACAATGTGTTAGAGACTGTTAAGAGATCCTACTGTGTACAAGAGAGAAGGTCACTTAGTCCACACAAAGTATTCTATTCCAGCTGCACAGGAAGCGATTAAATAAAATAAAACTTTATATCCTCAGTGTCTATAGAATCCGTGCTGCCGCACCTGCAGTAAACATGCAGAGAAATCACTGGGGAGGGCTTGAGACAAATAATAAACATGTGATTTATGTAGAATGCCTGCATCAAATCACACAGGGGAAAAAGTTTGTGCATTATACAAGCTGTGATCTTCATCTTGCCCCAAATGGAATCTGGGGACTAGACTGTCCCTTTAAGGAAACTGTTAAAAGACAACAAAATTGAAGGGAAATGTAAAAATAAAGTGTTGTCACTTTAAAACCAGAGATCACATATCATTGGTGCAATTTTCTAAAATTCTCAGGACTCTCTCAGGTACATATTCTCCCTTCCTAGTCCTTTCTGGGATTCCTCCATATCCAAGTCCCAGCAAATTAGATAGATTTACAAGGGGCAGGCGCTTGGTCTATTAATACTGTAACTGCTCTTAGTTCTGCTTTGTCGTACGTTGCAAAACTGGGGTTTAAAGTTTGCATTCAGCATTTTTTTTTTAAAGGACACCCCCCCCCCCCCCCCCCCCAAGTTTCCTGGTCTTGTGCAGACTCAGCGGATAGCACAAGCTCCACCTCCTCCATGAGTCCACTGCAGAATATATAGAAGAACCCCGCGTCTGGTGTATAGGTCGTGCAACAAAAGAAATGTATATATTAAGACACAACGCCAAATAAAAAAAACACTAGTGCGATTTATTTTTGTAAAAAAAAACTTTTTTTTTTTTACAATTTTGGTACCAAATTTTTTTTTTTTTTTTTTTTTTTTTTTTTTTTTATTTTTATATTTTATTTAGGTAAATTGTAAATCAGTACAATACAATCTTAGTATTATTCAATTGCAATAAGCAGCATATAAATTGTAACAATGTCATTGTCAACACACGTGATAATATCAATTACATTTTTTACAACATTAACACAATATCACTGCTGTCCTGGGGCTTCGTTATTACATGTGGGACCTGTTAATGTTATTTTATGTTTTAATAAATTGTTTTGTCTGGGTTTTTATGGGTTTGGTGTAAGATGTACTCTGGGTTGAGTATTTTGTTTGAAGGATCTTCATTTCTTATCTTAACAATTTTACTCGTACATTCCAATTTCCGCCAAGTTTTTGGTTCTTGCAAAGCTGATGCTTACTAAATTATCCCACAACAGAAGCCCCAAGGGAACAGTGGGTCATGACGTAGCGCGTATTGTTTCCGGTCAGTATTAATTAACGTATAGGTAATTTATTTGACCAAATTTTAAGAGTGGAAACTGGGTGACCGTCGATTGTCTTTCCTTTCAGTATAAAGAAAGAGCGATTCGCTGCACATTCATTTCTCAGATACAGCAGGGTAACAAGTGACAGTATAATCCTGGAAGCCCCATTAGGAGCCATTTTATAAAATATCCGTTATGTGAATTTAAAGGACAGCGATGGGCAAAACGTTAGGATTAATAGAAAGAGTGTGGGCATTTTAAATAGAAATGTTATAATGAAATGATCCAAATAAAGTGTCTTATGGTGGCCTCTTTGCTCTGTGTAGCTCATTCAGGGGGCAGACATCTTGGGTTAGACAAAGGCAAATCTGACTCTAAAGATTCTAAACAACATGTCTTCCCCCTGAGAGAGCTATACAAGCAAACAGGGTTCTATAAGGTACGTTATAGTCTTTCATTAAAGACTTCCTATTTGAAGTACCTACATTTGGTACAATCTTTGCAATATTTGTTTTTTAAGGTATTTAGGGGCTTCACATAGTTTCCCCTGGCGGTCCATCTTCTCCACAATATACCCCAAACCCAGCTAGTTACACTGCAGAGCTACTCATCCATTGATCACCAGTTCACTTCTGGTGCAATTGTATTTAAAAAGGACTTTCACTAGAAGTTGATGAGATTCTATAGTATTAAAGGTCCCATAATATAAAGGTCTGACTAAACTCATGCACCCGCAACCCTCATTTGTCACACTGCTTCCGCTATAACTGTTCCACTACACAGAGCCAGATTGCTCCCTTTCTACTCAACCAGTTGACCCCCCAGATGCCTGTGCAGGAAGTGCCTGCTGTTGCCCTCTACAGTCTCCTGCCGCCCCCTCCAGTCTGCTGCCGCCCCCTCCAGTTGGGAAATAGAAACACTGGCTTTAATATGCATGTATTTGTCCAGTTAGAATACAGACTTGAGCGAGAGAGTCTATGGAGAGAGGGTCTAATTTACATGGATCTAGCAACTGACATTGTCGCTGACAGAAGGAAGAGATGGCTGTCTGAGAGCGATGAGAGTTGTAGCAGCCAAATACATTTTTTTTTTTTTTGGAGGGATATATTGCTGACAATACAAACCAAAAGTCTTGCTGAATGAAGAGCCCATTTAATTGCCTGATTTTAAAGCAGCACAGAAATTACTGCTCATCTGTGATATTTAAATTTTGTTTTAGGTTAATGAACAGAATTTTTTTTTTTTTTTTAAACACCCCAGAAACATTTAAAATATCTTAGAAAACATTCAAGTGGCACAAAGATTGCAAGATTAATACCATGCTTTAATTAAAGCGCCTTAACATGTACACTTGTTAACTTAAATGCCTTATAAACACTGCTTTACCTGCTGGTACATATTTTGAAACATGCCCTTAAGCTTTGTAATACAATTGAGAAAAGGATTTCTAAGAAACGTGGGTTTCCTGTTTCCCTATTGTGCACACTGGGCAGATTGCATCATTTCCCTCTATTACACAGCAGAATTTTGGGAGCCCAGCTGAGGATGAACCAGGTCTGAATTGATGAACCGGCCCCATATGGGTTGCTAGATCTATGTAAATGAGACTAGCTCCATAGACCCTCTCGCTCAAGTCTGTATCACTTACTTATAAAAAGTAATCGTTGAGTAAGGTGAGAAATAAACCTAGAAATGTATATTCCACAATATTTCTCATAGAAGAGATTGCTTTAACTCCAAGCCATAGAACTAGGATTAAGGTGCTAGTGTTTAATATATATAATATAGGTGTTTTGCAAACACAGGCATGCGGGGGAAGTACTTGGACAGCTTTCAAAGTTTATTAAACATTTAACTGTAACATGTATCCTTGTGGATGAACTGGGTCCTCTTTCAATTCGGAGCCTGGTAACTGCCTCTCTTGCATGTGCAGCAATAGCTTCATTCGGAGCCTGGTAACTGCCTCTCTTGCATGTGCAGCAATAGCTTCATTCAGGGCCTGGTAACTGCCTCTCTTGCATGTGCAGCAATAGCTTCATTCGGAGCCTGGTAACTGCCTCTCTTGCATGTGCAGCAATAGCTTTATTCAGGGCCTGGTAACTGCCTCTTTTGCATGTGCAGCAATAGCTTCATTCAGGGCCTGGTAACTGCCTCGCTTGCATGTGCAGCAATAGCTTCATTCGGAGATTGGTAACTGCCTTTTTTGCATGTGCAGCAATAGCTTCATTCATGGCCTGGTAACTGCCTCACTTGCATGTGCAGCAATAGCTTAATTCGGAGCCTGGTAGCTGCCTCTCTTGCATGTGCAGCAATAGCTTCATTCGGAGCCTGGTAACTGCCTCTCTTGCATGCGAAGTAATAAATTAATTCGGAGCCTGGTAACTGCCTCTCTTGCATGTGCAGCAATAGCTTCATTCGGAGCCTGGTAACTGCCTCTCTTGCATGTGCAGCAATAGCTTCATTCGGAGCCTGGTAGCTGCCTCTCTTGCATGTGCAGCAATAACTTCATTCAGAGCCTGGTAACTGCCTCTCTTGCATGTGCAGCAATAGCTTCATTCAGGGCCTGGTAACTGCCTCTCTTGCATGTGCAGCAATAGCTTCATTCGGAGCCTGGTAACTGCCTCTCTTGCATGTGCAGCAATAGCTTCATTCGGAGCCTGGTAACTGCCTCTCTTGCATGTGCAGCAATAGCTTCATTCAGGGCCTGGTAACTGCCTCTCTTGCATGTGCAGCAATAGCTTCATTCGCAGCCTGGTAACTGCCTCTCTTGCATGTGCAGCAATAGCTTCATTCGGAGATTGGTAACTGCCTCACTTGCATGTGCAGCAATAGCTTCATTCGGAGCCTGGTAACTGCCTCTCTTGCATGTGCAGCAATAGCTTCATTCAGAGCCTGGTAACTGCCTCTCTTGCATGTGCAGCAATAGCTTCATTCAGAGCCTGGTAACTGCCTCGCTTGCATGTGCAGCAATAGCTTCATTCGGAGCCTGGTAACTGCCTCTCTTGCATGTGCAGCAATAGCTTCATTCAGAGCCTGGTAACTGCCTCTCTTGCATGTGCAGCAATAGCTTCATTCAGGGCCTGGTAACTGCCTCTCTTGCATGTGCAGCAATAGCTTCATTCAGGGCCTGGTAACTGCCTCTCTTGGATGTGCAGCAATAGCTTCATTCGGAGATTGGTAACTGCCTCTCTTGCATGTGCAGCAATAGCTCCATTCGGAGCCTGGTAACTGCCTCTCTTGCATGTGCAGCAATAGCTTCATTCAGAGCCTGGTAACTGCCTCGCTTGCATGTGCAGCAATAGCTTGGAGATGCTCATTATTTTTACCCGAGGACACAGATCTAAATCCCAGGGTATCAATTTATGTATTGCAAAAAAAAGGATTATTTCTCCATTTTTTTTCAGGTTGGAAACCTACGCCACGAAGGGGTGTGTGTGTGTGTGTGTGTGTGTGTTAATGTACAGAGACTTATAGACTGAAAAGAAAGATCGTGCAACAGACTGGGGCATTTAGAAGTGAAAAGTGGCACAAATTGCCAACTCTGCCGCCCCTCCCCTGCTGGTGTGATCCTTCATTTCTCATTCGTCCTCATTGCTCTAAGGTCTATGCACAGACCCCAAGCTTATAATAAGCAACTGTTTAACCACAGCCTCTGTCAATTATACAACACAGCAACCTCTGCATCTCCAATGAACACATACGGATTAAGTGATTAACTTTCCTCTGATGATAAACTTTTTATATTAAACTAGGGAAATTGGTCTGGTTCTGTCTGCACTTGCTGAGATAGCCATGCACTGCAATGTTTGATAAACTGGTAGGACAGAGGACGGCCAAGAAAAGATGTCTCTATGTCTTGTCTGCCTCTTATATGATTGGATTGCGTGTGAGAGAAGTTAACTTAATAGGCATAGATTAAAAGGAATCCATCGGCTTACCATAGGATAGTGTGAAGACCCAGACTCGATGGTGTGAGCAAATGACAACAGAGGCCCTGTGGCTACTCTCAATGCAAAATATGGAATTTGCATAGCACACAACAAGGTGATGTCATAAAAAGGAGACAACACAGGCACGTTCCTCTGATTTAGATGCCGTTCTGCTAACACAATGTATAGATATTTGTTTACTACTCTACATTCACATTTAAGTCCTTCATTTAAAAAAAAAAAAAAAGAATTAAAGTTTTCTGGGTTTTGTAAAAACCCAATAAAAAAAAATTCTAGAACTAAAAATATTACAATGCTTTATTGGTGTTAAAATAACACTGACAATAATAAAAGTATTTGGATCTATTTATTCCTCTGGTCCTGTGAACGCTTAGAATTTTATTTGGATAGAGGTTGAGTTTATCCAAAATCCCTGGGCCCAGAAGTATTTCAGATAACGGGTCATTTTCACCAATAAGATATATTAAAGCCTCTCAGCTCTCATGAAATACAGTAATATCAATGTAAATACTGTATAGAGCAAATAAATCACTGTTACGGTGATGTAGCTGAGATGTGAGGCATCGTTGGGAACCTGCCGTTGGCGTGTCAGGTCTGCACACGTGTCATTGTATGACCCTTTGTGGGCGTGGGGGGATCCGAGCATGCATGGAAAGGCTATATCACAGCTTAAGGGGGCTGGGCACTGAATAAACGGCGGTGTGCTGCTTTCTGGCAGGTGTGTGTTTGCAACTTAAAAATATTAGTATAATGGATTTCGGGATAAGGGATACTCAACCTGTATGCACCCCGGTATATGTATTTAATAAGCAGGAGTGCCCTGAACACTACAGCCTATATACATACAAATATATATTTTAGGTTGATTTATTGCCAGAAGGTTTATTATCCGTGCAAGGCAAGCAAGGGGGGGTCATCTTGAACTTGATTTATAGCTAACAAAGCTCGGCCAAGATTATACCTATTCTTTGAGGTGTTAAAACTAAATATTTATCATTAACTTTTCACGTGCGATGTGAAAGCTTTAAGTGACACAAGTTCCTCTTTTTCTTCTCTGCTCTGTCAATTATACAACCCTGCAAACCCCACACCCCCCCAATTAACAGCATGGAATTGTTAAACGGTTAACTCGGCTGTGTGATAATCAACTTTTTTGGGGGTCTTTTATATTAAACAAGGCAAAAAAAAAAGAGCATTTTTTGGGGGGGGGGGGGGGGGCTGTTCTTGTTAATCGGTAGGCTCGTGAGGAATGCAAATAGAAAAGAACATAGATTCGGTAAAAGTAGCAGAGCTATGGAGCAGCCAATGGTAGGAGAAGGAAAAAAAATGGATGTTGTGCCATTCAGTTGATCAGACTATTGTTGAGGAAGGTGGTGACCAGATCACGGAGACGGATTCCCATTGCAGGGGGGGATCCACTTAAAAGGGACCGAAGATGTTCAACTATGGAACATCATGCCAAATGTTCCCCAGACACAGTGAGTGAGGATAACAGGGCTTAACAGATATTTGTAGGAGCCAGAAATGTTTGTTCAGTAGCCAGCTTACCTATTTGGATAGCCAGGGAAATGGAACTTCCATCAAGTTTAAAACAATCAAAAAAGTTAGAAGCCAGCAGTGGGGGGTGGGTTTAGTAGCCATGAATACTGGGATTTGGGATCTAAGCCAATCTGGCCTTCATGACTCTATGTGATCATGCAGACCCACCTTCATCGGGAGGTGTTGGGTCTCTATTAAGAAAGGAATTTGTATCCGAACTCTGGTTTTGGGGTGGGAATTTTAGAATGGGCTCATGAAGAACTGGTTTCCGAAACTCCAGAGAGGCAACAAAAGGATAGACAATTTGGTGTGGTCTTCCATTGAAGTGTTCTTTAAGGTCACTAGAATATAAAGTAGATATACGGGCAAGAGGTAGTGTTTTCTATGTTGACCTTAATTGCACATGCCTACCCAGAATCCCTTGCAGTAATGGCAGAACTGTGAACGTGAGATTTCTGAAGGAAAAGCAAGTCTTGATAAAGACTTTTAAATACATTTCAGGTAAAGGAGGGTTTCCCATCACTTTTACCCCCCCAATAAACTTATATTGTGTGTGCTACTAGACTCACAAATATCAAGATTTGAGGCAAATAAACTATCACCAACATTGTAACCGCTGGGTGTCTAGGTGATTTTAAAGTGTGAGTTATTAATAAAAATGTGTCTTTATGTGAAGGATCCATCTTAACTGCCAAAAGAGAAGGTAAGCCTGGGGGCTAGAAATTGCCGTGGTTTTCTATCATTGCATCTCCTGCAAAGAAGTTGAGCAGAAGTTGGAGACTGAAAAAAAAAAAAAAGTCTAGAAAAAGGAGGAACTTTCTTCAGTATCTGACACGAAATAGCAAACTGTTCCGGGAAAAAACACCCACACAAGTCGAATCTTTATGGACCAATAGAATGAGGAGAGAATAGAAATCCCACATAAGTCCCTTTCATTTTAGAAAAGGCTCCAAAAACAAACAAAACGGTTGGGTAATATGTTTTTTGTATAATGAAGTGAATTGAAAAAGTCAAATACAAACATATAATAAATATAAAAAATACCACCACATGTTCTATCCAGAACTATATGAAAAAAAAAAACACAAATAAAGAGACATTGCAGCCTTGAGTAAACTGCTGGGGAAACATGGCTTGTTCAGTCCGTAAAACGCGTTGTCTATTCTTAATGATTATAGATTAACTACTATAGATTAACTACTATATGTGGACAAGCTTATGTAGAAGTTCCATCAACATGAATGGGTCTGAGTTGCACAAAGTCTAACCAGATATATATATAATAACAGGACAAGTGCGCAACCAGGAAAGGGACCTTGAGATATTCTCTGGTACGTGAGGAAGAGTTTCAAATTTGCCCAACTTAATGGTAATCATTTTACCAAGCACAGAATGAGGACAGGCTGAGTTGATTTTGCTGGGAACTGAACCTGCAACTCCAAGGGTTGGACAGCTTCTGCAGAAGATAAATAGCCTCACAGATCAGTCTATATGTGAAGGGTTTCCCCCGAGATACAGGAGAGGAATCAATAGAAATAATTAATTGCCGATTTATGTCACAAGTTAAGAGAAGCATAAGATGGGTAAAGACCATTTTAAGGTGGGTAGAAAGCGAAATAACCTGATTATTCTATTTTACAATCAAGAGCGGGATACATGACTGGCCTACTGCGAAGACTTTCTGGAACCAGCCCAAATTTTAGTGAAGCAATCAGCTGACAACCCAAGTACAAAAATTCCTAAAAAAAACCCCAGATCTGTTTTGAAGTCACACGCTTCAAAATAATATGCTTGGATCAGAAATATTAATATATGGGTCACTGATCTGGCACAAACCAGGGCCTACTCTCCTGCCTCAATTCGACTCAGTGAACCATGGCAAGTGAAAAAAATCAAGTGGCCTGTGAAGGTCACAGTGATAGGACGAACGCGCACTTAGCGAAAATGTCAAAAATAAAGGAAATCAATACAGGCTCCTGTCCTGCTGGCTGTGTACGATTCTCTACTGGACCCATTACACATCAACAAATATGGCGGAGAACACGGTGACTTTCCTCCTCACTTACCGTCGTGGTTTAACGCTGCTTTGCAACCAATGCAGGTGCTGCGTTTCTTGGCGAACGCCATGAGCCCACCGACCTTCGAAGTTAACACAGTCTTGCAGCGGGTGTGGTCTCCCTCTGAAAGAAAGAGAAAAAAAAAATTAAAAATCCAGCAGCAAGATGGCCGCCATTTCCCGTACACGCAAACAAGAACATCTACAGCCGGGGGATGTGAAACGGTAGCTCTCTGGCTTTTGGAGAACTACATTCCCCATGCTCTGCTGTCAGCCTCTCAGCGGATAGGTTATAGGAGATGCAGGCTAAGTTGCTGGCCGCGGAGTATGGGAAATTAAGTTTTCCGATTGGCCGCAGTGATCTCGGATCACTCAATTTCCTTTTAGGTTTCTGTTATAATAGTCAGTCGAGTGTATTAATCAAAGCGGTAACTAGTCATGCATTTTCCAAAACTCCGAAATAGGTGTTTACATTAGAGTCTAGTTTGAAGGTCTAAACTTTTGTCAAGGGGTAGTAGAGCTGCTCGTTCATGGCCGAGTGGAACCTAGAGGTTGGTATTGGCTAACCTAGCAGAAAAAAATGCATTAATGAGAAGAGAAAAAAAAAGGCTGTTTGTGTCGCCAAAAACGAATATATTTCATTATCAATATACGATGTGCATCTATATTTACCAAGTATACGAAGGTGTCTGTGTATAATAGCTGTAATTGTGAGCTGTTATACATTGTGAAATTGGTCATGTATAACTTATTATGAAGATATAACTGTGCATTACGCAGGGACCACTGTGTTCTTGCAGGAGAAGCCAACAAGATTGTCCCTACACAACGTATAGATAGGTCAGTGAAATGGTCATCTCAAATAAAAAACTATGTTATAGCTCCCACTATATTGAGATCATTTGAGGCAAGGAATATTAGAGAAGAAAAATATATATTATATTACATATATTAGAACATTTTGAAGGAAAAAACATAAACTGAATCAGTTTAAAATGTAAAAATGTAGATTTCGCAACTAAAAAGACCAAAACATTGCATATGTAGACATACAGCCTTGTAGCTAAACATGTGACATTACAAAGCCATATAAATTCCGAAATACTTTTATTCAGTGGTTTGAAATTTTAACCATATAAATAGTTTTAATAATGGTAAATAAAACAAATAATTTGATAATTATGTGCTACTGATTAAATCAAAGCCAATAAATATAATTTATTTTTTTCCCCGCTCATCAATTGTATTTTTTTTTTTTTTGCTATCAAATTTAACAGAACACTTGCAACTTCAAAGTGACCTACCCTTTTCTACATATAATAAAATAGATTATTAAATTTGAATTAAAAAAATAAAAATCGGTATACGGAGCCGCGATGAGCTGTTAAACGCTATGACGTCCTAGCGTCACAAAGGGGTTAATAGGCAAGGGTTTAAAGTGACATGGTCTATTTTATATGCCAAACTTGGGAAACAATTGCTGCAATTTTACAGAACGTTTATGGTTTATTCTGGGCCAAAGTTCTAAAATTGGAGCCATCAGCAGCGGCATCCCATCGGCTTCCATGGTTAGCACTCCACTTTTAGAATGTGTATACAATACATTTTCTGTTAAGGAACCAATAGGATTTTCTCTTTTAAACAGAAAGAGACCTCTTTTAACCCTACGGGTCTAACCAATACTCACTGAGGAGAACGCTCTCCGCCTTGGTCTCCCCCAGAATGGGCTCAAAGATCCTGAGCAGCGGTTTTGCCAGCTGTTGCTCCAGATAATAGCGAGTGTCTATAGGGATGTTATTTTCAAGCACATAGATGGGATCCTGAAAGAGAACCAACGGAAAGAATTCATATCTATCCACTCAAATACAGAATAGCTGCTGGTAAGTATTAAGTGGCCCATAGCGTAAATTCACCAGCCCATCGGAAACACACCGGCAGACTGGCAAGACCGATATACTGACAGATAATGTATAGAGATAAGACAGTTGGATAGAAAGACAAGTAGATCAGCGGCTGGACCCAAATTAATTTTAACCACGAGCCATTTGTCTCCCCTCCTCTACTTCAGAGCCTGGGCTTGGCAAATCCTCAGGGAGCAGTGGCTCCAGCAATCCCTAGCAGCTCTTTTGATTGTTTCACCTGGAGCTCGATGGAAGTACAGGCTGCGTATCCCTTATACAAAAACCCTTATCCCAAACTGATAATGAAAAGTCTTCCCATTAGACCTCTACCCCTTCTACTGGAAACCTATTCCATGCACTCACCACCAACTGCAAAGTAATAGTTACCGATTCTACTTTTAAACCTATAAACCCACTAAACTCAAGATAAGGCCCCTCTTGTGCTGGAAGTATTCCTTATGATGATTGGTCAGTACTCATGCTTATGATGTCACACGCATTGTTCGCTTTTTGATTGGCTAGGGAGGGCCAGAACCAATACAAAAGCGACGGGAGTGGATCCTACCCTGCAGAGAGCTGCAAAACACTGCTACAGACCTTTTTTAGCTTGGAGGGAACTTATTGAAAGTAACAATTAAACTTCAAAAACGTATTTTAGCGTTTATTTCTCCTTTGTGGAGGATTAGCTGGACCCCTTTACACCCTTTACACCCTTTACAGATCTCAATATATTCTGATGCACATCAGTGCGTGAAACAAACAGGCTTTGAAAGCCATATTCAAAAGGAGCCGGGGATTTTCGCTTTTATTTCCAGCTCCCGTTCAGCGGTCAAAAGATAGATTGTGAAGAAACCCCAAATAATAAATAAAATCTTATCGGAGCAAATGGTAGTGATTGACTGGAGGTAGAACAACAAATCAATTATTCTGTTAATTTGCCATTGTTGTAACAAAAGCCCCGTCTATTCAGCCAGATAAATGGCATCAATCCATAGTTCCTCTACAGAGACAACGTTGGTGGAACAAGAAATCACAATGAGGCCTGTTCCTCGCATTCAGCCTGTTTAATTAATAGACAGATTGCAGAAGTTGGACAGGAGACAGTCGACTCGTGTCCCCGTGGAGAAGGGAACCACTTTCTCTGCCAGATTAAGTGTTGAAAAATAAATAAATATTCAACAAAAAAAAAACAAAAAAAAAAAAGCAGAAGTGCAACTCACTCTCTCCCAAGGTGCATCTGAGACCTGCAGGTGTGTGCGCTCCCCACCCCTCTTTTCACTTTTACTCCAAAAAAAAAACCACTGGTCGCACTTAAAAAACGTGGACTTCTTCCTACATGGCCCCCTGTTCCCTCGCCACGGCTGACCGACTCGTAATTTTAATTCCATTTTAATATAGTTTTAATTTCTCAATAGTTTTTTTTTTTGTGTGTGTGGAAAGTGCTGTTAACAAACCTCAGCTCTTTGGCGACTGTATGCAAATCTAATCAGAGCATCTGGAGGTGGTTAATGATGCGGTGGTGGTGATGGGGGGGGGGGGGGGGGGAGACAGGGTTGGGGTATACGTGATGAGGCTTGGTAGTTTAATAAGCTGCTTCTTCTTCACAAATGTCTCCCCACGCTAAGACTTGCAAACTGAGAAAGTGGTATATATCGCCCTTCATGCAGAAAAAAAATCAATAAAAAATATACTGATATATAACTTTATCGTTACTAGTTTAAATTCAGCGGGTCGCCGCGTCTGATCTGAGGTATGAGTCAAAAAGCGCTGGGGGTTTCCTCGCCGGAGCCGCGACCCCTCGGCCAGGCCGGGGGGTGGCCTGGCCGAGGTAGTTCATGCTCAATACTGTATATCTTTATTTGCATCTATTGATCACTGACAATAATGTACTGACCAACGCATTTCTCATTCTTTTGGCAACCAAAAGCCTAACATTAACCTTTCCGTAGATTTCTGTATTTACAGCTCTACACCAAGAGCACTCGGTACTCTATTCTAGGTTAGCACTCCCATTACACACAGTCAGCCAGGACACAGCTGGCTTTTATTCCTCCTTCTATCCATCCAAACTAAACCCACTAACCTGCAGCGTTCAAGCACTCACCTCAGACTTCATGTATGCCGCTACACCTTTAGCAGCCCCTATGATCACGTAGGGTACTCTGTCTCCTAAATTGGGGGCGCTGCCGGGGTCCCTTTTCCTCATTCTGTGTAAAGACAGTTTCAAAAAGGGAGAAGTTAAAAAAAAAAAAAAAAAAACCAAGTGGGAGAAGAAAAAAGTAAGCTCTTTGATCAAGATCAAGATGGTGTTTATAAGTCACACTTTACACTTACTGAATAAGATTATTCCCCCCTTGAAATTTGAAAATATATATATATTTTTTTTTTTTAAAGCCAAATCTAGGAAAACAAACAACCGGAAATGTTTTTACCCTGTAACATGAGCAAGGCTGCTTATATAAAGGACAATCCAGTGTTTAGGATTCCCCATGTTGCTCTGCAGAACGGGGAATGGGAACACGGGGGCTCACGCCACGCATGATGTCACTGCCGCACATGCTCAGTCACACCCCCATTGGGGATGTGCTGGGCTTGCCCAAATCTTAACATACAGCTGTACACTCCGTACTTAGCGAATAGATTAGGGGTGAAGCATGGTTATTATATTGCATTCGCATTAAAAAAAAAAAAAAAAAAAAATATATGCATGTTCCACCAAACGCACCCTCCCCCCCCCCCCCGAAAAAAAAACCTAGAGGCATTGGAATGGACCGTTAATCCAAAGGTCTTTTTTATGCAAGATGTCTACTTTAAATGAAAATAAATAAAATTCAGGGAGATCGAGTAAATATAAGCAATACTCCAATATCTAAAATTAGATTACAAACCAGACAGCAGAGAGAGAGACTGACACTAACGCGTTTCGCACATGAGCACTTAGTCATAGCGGCCTGCCCATAAATAACTTGTAGCAAGTCCGTCAGCATTTCAATTTGACTTGTAGAGTGGGAGAATGGAACAGATTAGATGAAGCATGCAGTAAGACGCGGCTTTCCACACACAGAACAACATATACAGCAGCAGAGCTCTACACAGATACCCTGGGGAATCCATGCTTGTACAGGCAAACTCAACAGAGCACACCGCATTAGCCCCCACCCACACAAGTAAGGGGGGGGGGGGTCGGAGAGCAAAGGTGTGCAAGGTACGTGCCATACCACAGAAAGGGGGTGGGGAGCAGATGGAGGGCACAAGCAGCTGGTCGCAAATCGCTGAGGCACGTCAGTATAATAATATACAGGAAGGATGTAGGTCTTCCTTAAGATCTAGGGAATCATTAAGTCAACAGTAGTAGTGCTACGCATTGGGCGGAATAAAAATAAAAGTGTCATTTCCACAGTAGAATAGTAATTGCTAAGGGGTGACAAGAGAAAATGATATACCTATAGATATAAGGAAATCCTTATTGTAGGAAAAACGTTTTACCAGTAAATACTGCTTTCCATGGAAAACTATATTGTATTTAACAAAAATGTCATTGAAAATATGCATTTCTTGTTTTTATTTCCTTCAACTTGACATTGCAACTGAAGAACCGGATTGCACCAACAGAACTTGCCACTGCACCCATATTGTGCACATGGAACTTGCCACAGCACCCATAATGCACCCAACAGACATTATCCCGGGGGGGCACCAGGAGGTCACATGACTCCCAACGCTCCAACTTCAAGAGATACAGGGGAAGCAAGGGGCTTGATAGCTTTCCGCTAAAACTGGTCTCTAATGTTAAGCCCATGTGCAACCTACAAGTTTGTAGGAAATATCCTGACCAGTTAAGAGTAGTGGGAGTGCTGGTTTAAGGAATAACATTCTATGTAGTTATTGCCTGCTTGGAATCTGAAAAATACAAAAAAATGAATCTTGAAATGAGAATTCCTTCTCCTGACATCCGGAGCGCCGACAGGATCAGAGTGCGAGGGGGCAGAGCAAGCACCGTCGCGCTGCTCTCGGGACAATGTGTCCGATGGAGAGGGCACCACGGAGTTGCGGTTCCCGCATCCAATCTCGGGTGGGCTGCACCTCAATCTCAGGCGGGTCGCATGTTGGATGGCCCTGGTATAGATCAAATAAATCACTGTTACTGTGATGTAGCTGTGATATGAGGTATCGTTGGGAACCTGCCGTTGGCGTGTCAGGCCTGCACACGTGTTATTGTATTACCCTTTGTGGGCATGGGGGGATCGGAGCATGCACGGAAAGGCTATATCACAGCTTTAGAGGGCTGGACACTGAAGAAGCTGCTGGGCGCTTAATCCGGAAAAGTTTTTGGGGATAACAAATCATTTTGGTAGATATTGATGTAGATCTCTCCCCCCTTAATATAACTCAGATTATATAGAGATCTATACTTGGAAAGGATTTGTCACCATCAGTATGTACTTTGCAGAGTAGATCTGTGTTATAAATACCGAGCACAGTCTTTCACGTCCTATAGATCATTTTGAAGGAAAGCCTTTTCATACAAGTCCTTCAAGCTCTTAAAATTTGTGTTAAAAAAAAAAAGTCAACAAAAAAGTGTAAGTGTAGTATTAAAGCCGCATAACACAGCATTAATATAAATAGTTAGCAGAGCGCACTTCCTGACATGGAGTAGCTATATAAGGAGAGTATATCTTGCATTATGTTTACAACTTAGCACGCAGACCCTGATGAATGGTGGATTTCAGCAGCCCCCCACTGCCTTTACGGCGTGAGGGGCTTCGGATTTTCAATAGCAGAAAATGTGGCATCAAGACAAGAAAAATAATTTGCCGGATTAGTGTTGGAGACCCTCCGTTAAACACTGTGTGTGGGGGGGGGGGGGGGGGTTCCTTTCCCACACAGTGTCGGGATTTATAAAAAGACGCAGTCATACATAATAAACAGCGATTGCGCCTTTTTATTTTACTACAGACACTTTGCAGTGCGAGAGGTTTCATTTTTTTACATAACCACCAGTGTATTAAAAAGTGGGGTTTGACAAATGCCAGGAGTCAGGGCTCCTAAAACCCTGCTGGCTCCTAACTTTGATTGTTCCAGCGAACTCTATGTTAGAACCAAATAACATTGTGTGTGTGTATATGTATATATATATGTGATTATGTGTGTGTGTGTATATATATATATGATTGTGTGTATATATATGATTGTGTGTGTGTATAGATGATGTGTGTGTGTGTGTGTGTATAGATGATGTGTGTGTGTGTGTATAGATGATGTGTGTGTGTGTGTATAGATGATGTGTGTGTGTGTGTGTATAAAGATGATGTGTGTGTGTGTGTGTGTGTGTGTATAAAGATGATGTGTGTGTGTGTGTGTGTGTGTATAAAGATGATGTGTGTGTGTGTGTGTGTGTATAAAGATGATGTGTGTGTGTGTGTGTGTGTGTATAGATGATGTGTGTGTGTGTGTGTGTGTATAGATGATGTGTGTGTGTGTGTGTATAGATGATGTGTGTGTGTGTGTGTATAGATGATGTGTGTGTGTGTGTGTATAGATGATGTGTGTGTGTGTGTATAGATGATGTGTGTGTGTGTGTATAGATGATGTGTGTGTGTGTGTGTATAGATGATGTGTGTGTGTGTGTATAGATGATGTGTGTGTGTGTGTGTATAGATGATGTGTGTGTGTGTGTGTATAGATGATGTGTGTGTGTGTGTATAGATGATGTGTGTGTGTGTGTGTATAGATGATGTGTGTGTGTGTGTGTGTATAGATGATGTGTGTGTGTGTGTATAGATGATGTGTGTGTGTGTGTGTATAGATGATGTGTGTGTGTGTGTGTATAGATGATGTGTGTGTGTGTGTGTATAGATGATGTGTGTGTGTGTGTGTATAGATGATGTGTGTGTGTGTGTGTGTGTGTATAGATGATTGTGTGTGTGTGTGTGTGTAGATGATTGTGTGTGTGTGTGTGTGTAGATGATTGTGTGTGTGTGTGTGTGTGTAGATGATTGTGTGTGTGTGTGTGTGTGTGTGTAGATTGTGTGTAGATTGTGTGTGTGTGTGTGTGTAGATGATTGTGTGTGTGTGTGTAGATGATTGTGTGTGTGTGTGTAGATGATTGTGTGTGTGTGTGTGTGTGTGTGTGTGTAGATGATTGTGTGTGTGTGTAGATGATTGTGTGTGTGTGTAGATTATTGTGTGTGTGTGTAGATTATTGTGTGTGTGTGTGTGTGTGTGTAGATGATTGTGTGTGTAGATGATTGTGTGTGTAGATGATTGTGTGTGTGTGTGTGTGTAGATGATTGTGTGTGTGTGTGTGTGTAGATGATTGTGTGTGTGTGTGTGTGTTGGTTTGGTACATTTATAAATCAGAGAATCATGTTGTAGTTACAGGAATTAAGGCCCGGATTACTGAGGTTTTATTTCTGAACTCATTTGAAGGACCACTTCCCTGAAAACGACTCCGAAAATATTTATTATGAGAAAGTCCACTTATAAGAATGCTGAAACAAGGGGAATTATGGTGAGTGCTGAGAGCTTCAGTCTCTAAAGTTAAGCAATGGTTCGCCAGCATTTAAGGTCTTCAGGAAGTCCATGCAATGCTTCTTTCCACACACCCGCCACCTCCTTCTTCCACAACAACAGACAGTTAGAGGCGCAGCTGCTGGTCTGGGTGGGACAAGCTATTTCTGTGTTTCCCCTCAGTCACACACCAGTGCGTGCAGGCTTGGCCCAGGCTCCAAACAGCCCTCTGCATGGTGAGGTGAAAAATAATAGAACAGAAATAGGGGCGACTTGTAAAAACCTGGAGGACCCACAATGCACTTCACCTGACAGAGCGTGAGCATCTACATAAGGATTACAGTGCGCGGAGGGGCAAAGTGTTACCCACCACTTTCTCCGCTTAAATACAATAAAATACAATATTTGTCCACTATTCAGATATATATATATATATATATATATATATATATATATATATATATATAAATAAAAAAACAAACTTGGAGATACATTACAGCCCATGTAACTAAAGTGTCAGAAAAGATTTACTCTCTACCCCCCCGACACCCCTCAATTGGTGCTGCACACACCTAAATGAGTTAACAAAAACAGCATGTCACATGACCAGGAACTCTCACCCTGGGATTGTCATGTGCAGCCGGACACAACTCATCCTTGATGGCCTACATCTCCCATACTCCCCTGCCAGACTCTTCCCTGAAAAAAGTATTTTGGGAGACATGCAGCTGGAGTGCCACACAGTTTGGAGACCCTACGCACGGCTCTCGGGCTACAATTCTCCGCTTGGATTGCCTGCACGCTTGTCTCTTACACAGCGAGCTTGTTTGAGCAGGGCCTTCGCTTCAGTATGTATTAAATGGTTCCGTTAATTTTGTTGTGGATTTGTGTGCCGTTCATCTGAGCCTCAGAACTATTAACAACCACTTGTGTTCCCGGGGCGGAAGAACCAATATGTGACACTAGTGGCTGGGTGAGTTTCCGATGTGTGGATCCCGTTAGTTCCATGCGTACCCTATGAAAAGTATGTCTTTCTTCTACTCACGGGCGCATTGGCCTACACTGACGGCTGTATATGAAGCCTGTACCCGAACACAGCAGATCGCACTGTACAGGCGCCAGCTATAGGGGAACTCCGCTAATGTCCCACACAATAACAGAGAGCTTGATAAAGAGATAGATTGTGAATTCACTTCTCCTACCGCTCTGCCAGCTCCACGTGCGCCTGTTTTCCTGCGTACTCATCGGCCGTGCGGGTCAGTTCTTTGGTGATCACAAGCTGGGAAATGTCGATCCGATTACACAGCAAATCGGAGATCACATCCTTAGCGTGTTCAACGGCTCCCTGGGGATCTCTGGAGAAGGAGAATCCATAAAAGGGAGAACATAGAAACGTGAGCACAGTAATCATAGAATGTGTCACCGGCAGATAAGAACCATTCGGCCCTTCTAGTCTGCCCAATATACTAAATATTTTTATTAGTCCCCAGTTCCCGGTCTTATACCTAGGATACCCTTATGCCTATCCCATGCATGCTTAAACTCATTCACGGGGTTTACCTCTACCACTTCCGCTGGAAGGCTATTCCATGCATCCACTACCCTCTCAGTAAAGTAATACTTTCTTTAGTCCCTGACCTTATCTTATATCTAGGATAGCCTTATACCAATCCCATGTATGCTTAAACTCCTTCACTGTATTAACCACTCCCGCTGGAAGGCTATTCCATACATCCACTACCCTCTCAGTAAAGTAATACTTCCTAATATTACTTTTAAATCGTTGCCCCTCTAATTTAAGACTATGTCCTCTAGTTGTGGTAGTTTTTCTTCTTTTAAATAAACTCTCCTCCTTTACGGTGTTGATTCTCTTTATGTATTTAAATGTTTCTATCATATCCCCCCTGTTACGTCTTTCCTCCAAGCTATATATGTTAAGATGCTTTAACCTTTCCTGGTAAGTTTTATCCTTCAACCCATGAACCAGTTTAGTAGCCCTTCTCTGAACTCTCTCCAAAGTATCAATATCCTTCTGGAGATATGGTCTCCAGTACTGCGTACAATACTCCAAGTGAGGTCTCACCATTGCTCTGTACAATGGCATGAGCACTTCCCTCTTCCTACTGCTAATACCTCTCCCTATGCAACCAAGCATTCTGCTAATACCTCTCCCTATACAACCAAGCATTCTGCTAATACCTCTCCCTATGCAACCAAGCATTCTGCTAATACCTCTCCCTATACAACCAAGCATTCTGCTAATACCTCTCCCTATACAACCAAGCATTCTGCTAATACCTCTCCCTATACAACCAAGCATTCTGCTAGCATTTCCTGCTGCTCTATTGCATTGCCTACCTACCTTCAAGTCCTCTGAAATTATTACTCCTAAATCCCTTTCCTCAGATGTTGAGGTTAGGACTGTACCAAATAGTCTATATTCTGCTTTTGGGTTTTTACGCCCCGGGGTGCATAATCTTGCACTTGTCCACATTAAATGTCAGTTGTCACGGCTCTGACCATTTTTCTAGTTTAGCTAAATCATTTGCCATTTGGCTTATCCCTCCATGAATATCAACCCTGCTGCAAATCTTTGTATCATCAGCAAAAAGACCAACAAGACCTTCTGCAATATCGCTAATAAACATATTAAAGAGAATGGGTCCAAGTACAGATCTCTGAGGTACCCCACTAGTAACAAGACCTTGCATCAAATATACCCCATTGACTACAACCTAAATATAACGGAAAAGGCCTAAAACATGAACACACAGAGCCATACACACACTGTCACATGGCATGGTCTCTGGTTGATGACCTCAATTGTGGCAACAAATGCAAATGAGCAACATTACTGCAGAATATATCATTTGCATATGGTGGCATAAAGTCATGTCATACAAACTGCAAAGGCTTTTCAAGCACATCCTTTTAAAAATCTGTGCGTCTGCAATGTATAGCTTGCCACGTGTGCCGTCTACACTCCCAATGCAAATTAAATCATCTCTGGGTCTAAAATACTTCTGGTATTATTCTAGACCCAAATTATTTATTTCCACATTAAGGTTTTAGGAGAAATAGTTCCTTTAGACTGTAAGCTCTTCGTAGCAGGGACTACTCTATCAATGGTTTCCTTTGTTCGTCCAAAATAGTTACACACTCGTCGTTTTGATCATCTCGAAAGGCTTAGGGATTCTCCGCGTGTCGGCCTTACCATCTAACGGTGGCCATACCTGTCAATCAGGATCTTCTGTAGGCAGGTGTTGATAAGATTGGCTACTAGAGGGCAGTTGTCCCTTCGCACAGTCTCAATGCCCTTGCAGTCCATTTTGTCGTGGGTGTCCGCGCTCGAGGAGAAGTAGAGTCCGGCATACCTCTTCTTATTAATGAGCAGGTAAGGGAAATAGACCTGATAAACACAGGAAGACAACCAATGAAATAAGGCGTTTTCACTTATTCCAACTTTGAATCCCATATCTGGATTCGTGGGCAGCACAGGGAGCCGCCATCTTAACGCCATCTATGTATGATCAAGGATTAACAGTCAAAACGCCGAAAAACTGCGCGGACAGAGATCCAGCCACTTGTTTCTATGTGTCATAGAAAGGGAAAGAGATGGGAGGAGATCTAATCCTGTATCTGCCAAACAGGCTAACATTTCAGGAAAGGATTAGCAGCCTGTACACTATATCGCTGATGATTTTATTAAATAAAAAGACATTTTAACACACCTGACTAGACAGAGTGATATAAAACAAAACAAAGGCGTAAATACAGAAAGGGAATCAACACAGTAAAGGAAGAGAGTATATTTAAAAGAAGAAAAACTACCACAACTAGAGGACATGACAGTCTTAAATTAGAGGGGCAACGATTTAAAAGTAATATCAGGAAGTATTACTTTACTGAGAGGGTAGTGGATGCATGGAATAGTCTTCCAGTAGAAGTGGTAGAGGTTAATACAGTAAAGGAGTTTAAGCATGCATGGGATAGGTATAAGGCTATCCTAGATATAAGATAAGGCCAGGGACTAATGAAAGTATTACATTACTGAGAGGGTAGTGGATGCATGGAATAGTCTTCCAGTAGAAGTGGTAGAGGTTAATATAGTGAAGGAGTTTAAGCATGCATGGGATAGGTATAAGGCTATCCTAGATATAAGATAAGGTCAGGGACTAATGAAAGTATTACATTACTGAGAGGGTAGTGGATGTATGTAATAGTCTTCCAGTAGAAGTGGTAGAGGTTAATACAGTGAAGGAGTTTAAGCATGCGTGGGATAGGTATAAGGCTATCCTAGATATAAGATAAGGTCAGGGACTAATGAAAGCATTACTTTACTGAGAGGGTAGTGGATGTATGGAATAGTCTTCCAGAGGAAGTGGTAGAGGTTAATACAGTGAAGGAGTTTAAGCATGCGTGGGATAGGTATAAGGCTATCCTAGCTATAAGACCGGGAACGGGGGACTAATGAAAGTATTCAGAAAAATTGGGCAGACTAGATGGACCGAATGGTTCTTATCTGCAGACACATTCTATGTTTCTATGTAATAAAGTCTTATTGACTAATTTTGATGATGGGATGGAGGAAACAGAAGTAAAATAGATTCTGGATCTTTGATCTACAACAGAGCAGCACTAGCCTGTGTGTTTCTCTGTGTACACGTGAGATAAATAAAGAGTAATGGCCCCCCAGTGGATTCTGAGATGGCATAATCTCTCGTTGCAAAACGGTGACTGGAATAATCTTAAGCATGGAAAAGGGAAGCTTTGCAAACCTTTTCAAACTCCAGTTTTATGGGAGGGGTAAAGTGACTGGAGACCCATTCGGCTGCCTCCCTTCCGACCTCCATGGCTTCGGACACCGTCTGTGCTCCCAGCTTGCACATCACAGAGTCCGTGTCTCCGTAGATCACCTGACAGAGGTCAAACAGGTCATAGCTACAGAGATATCGCATATACAAGTAACATCACAAAAGCACAGAGCACTGCTAATTCTGGGCTCCGGGGAAGAGGCTCTGGAGATTTCACCTCTCACCTTGGCATCTGCTTTGAATCCATTGGCCGTAGTGTATTTGGATTCCACCAACTGCTTGGTTTTCTCTATCATTTGTCTCCCAAAACCGGTGACACTCTGCCACAAAAAGAAAAGCCCAGGAATTAATAATTTTATATAAAAGGCCAACACGATTACTAATAAATAAAAGGAGAAGGAGCAAGCCCAGAACCAAAAATACAAATTAAGAAAGTTTACAAAAATAAATAAAACATTATTTGGGAAAAACAAAATACAATACAATGCAGAAAAGCAACACAAAAACACTGGTAACATTATTCTGAAAAGAAAAAGAAAAAAAAAAAGTATAAACACTTTATTCTGGCAGAAACAAAACAAAAAGGGATTTTGCGCAAAACAGCAATAGGGCCGTATTTGTATATGCAAGGGAGAATCCGATTTATTAAAGGGACAGTCTAGTCCCCACGCTCACTTTGGAGCAAGATGAAGATCACTGCTTGTATAATGCACAGGCTTTTTCCACTGTGATTTGATGCAGACATTCTACATAAATCTCATGTTTAATATTTGACTCAAGCCCTCCCCAGTGATAGGCTCTGAATGTTTACTGCAGGTGCGGCAGCACTGATTATATAGACACTGGGGATATATAGTTTTGTTTCATATAGTCACTTCCTGTGCTCCTGGAAAAGAATATATTGTGTGGACTTTGAGTGCCTTTTCTCTTGTACACAGTAGTAGCTCTTAACATTGTCTGATGACATCACTAGAGAGACAGGAAATTCCACTAATTTGAATGGCATTCTCATTGGTTCCTGCCAGCAAAAAGGAAATTTCACTTTTACTCTAGCTAGTGCAGGCAGTCCTGGCTTCTAGCAAACTGCTGTCCCTACAGCTACTGATAGACTACATCTCCCATAACACTTCATTAGCTTAGAGGCTGAAGAGGAAAGTATGGAAAATTTAGTTCTCCAACAGCAGGTGGGCCGCAGTTTGACACTGGTTTTATTTTAGTGACTCTCTAGTAACCTATTGATCATGATCCAAGCAACCTGTACCTCTGTAATCCCCATGATCCTTTGCCAGAAAAAAAAAATAAGAGGTTCAAAGTTGACGTAGAGGAAAGGTTAAATATTAAAGTAAAAAAAAATTATTACAGAAGGCAGGAAAGATAAGACTTAGCAACGAAAAGTTATTGGTATTAAATCCAATGTTTGACATAAGACATAAAAGTGTTGTATGCAAATGTGCAGAGACAGACAAGTGAGTGATGTAATTAACATAATAAAACTCTAACGTTAAGACAGGCTTATGCAAAACATGTTGGAGGAAAAATCCCCTTTTACGGCTAAAAAAAAGGACTTGTTTTTCCCAGGAAGAGAAAATCCAGGCCTGGTTTTAAATTTGCATGAATCAACTACTGAACTAATCATCTGTGCGAGATGAAAAAGATAGGGGACAATGGAAGGGGAGGTTCACAGTATAGATCAATTTGTGGGGCTCGGCCAACCTGCTGGAATTCATTTAGATTAGTGTATTAACGGGAAAAAAAGTCCAGCGATCGAGAGATACAAAACAAACACATAAAAGAAAACAGGATTATCTTAAACATCGAAAAAAAGCTGGGGGGACGGGACACTCCCCGACAATTAACCATTTAAAGACAGACTACATTTTCTGTGTGATTAAAAAAAAAGCTACTGAATAAGCCATCTGACTTACTAAATAAGTTTAGATGAGGATTTCCAGTCTGCCATGTCGCTAAAATGGTTCGCAGCAAACCCAGGAGGTGCCAAGGGGTGTCCATGACGCAGAACAAATCTCAAGTAACTGTTGGGTAATTTGCGATTGACGCAAACCAAGCGGCGACATTCTGCAGTGGACGTCCATTGTCTGCGCTTGTGCCAAGACAGAGCTTAATGCATGAAAGAGGACACTGCATGGGAATAGAGAAGGGACTGGCACAACGAAGGCCAAAACAGAAGCCCTTGGCTTCTGCAAAGTCCAGGAGATAGTATCTTTTGAATGGCGCAGATTTAGTGGACCACGAGGCAAAAAGGAATACAGGGTTTCCTCACTCTTTGAGTGCATGATGAGCGAGCGATCGTCTTTGCTGAGCGTCCTGGCACTGAAAGAGTTAACACATGCTCTAGCCTGTGTTTTGGGAAGGTCAAAAAAAAAAAAAAAAGACCAATCATGGTCTATACAATGTGTTGTGCTTCTCGGATATAAATTATCCCCCATTGTTTCCAAATAGGGTTACCCCCCAGGCCGGTACCAAAAATGACTTGTATCTTATGAGATCATCGTTCAGGCTTTGGCCACAGTTGTAAAGTGAGACTTGATGGAAAATTTTGGAGACGCCTAATTTTATTTTTAAACTTTTATATGCAATTAATTCAAACACAGAAGAAGGGGAAAAAAACAGTGGCATGTGTCTCATAGAAATGTTTATTTTAAAAGCGCAGGTAATCTGGTTACATCTTATGTAAGTGGTAGTGTTCGTTTAAGTGTATGGAGGAAATAGAATAGATTTTCTTTTTGGGGGTTTCTCAACATTATTGCTCATGTTTTACAAGTGCTGATAACGTAGAGGAAATCGTTTGAGGCTCCATTAGCGACCAACAACATGTGTTGAAGAAAGATTGCACCAGAGAGATTTGTAATGGTATGGTCACCTAATGGAAGACCACACTACAAGTGACACAACCATCCCAGTCTGCTCTCAAACACACTCCTTATTTCCTAAAGGGGGAAGGGAGCTACTGACTCAGACCCTAAGCCTGTGTTCCCTAGAGATTTAGGCTTTTGTCCTGTTCTGCAACAAAATATGGCAGGAGGCTAAACCACTGATGAAGAATTGGGCAAGGGTATGCTGAAACAAATAGGTTTGTTGTAGGCCAGACGTTTAACTGCAAGATTACATCAAGTGTGGACTTGTCAAATAAAAATACATTAAATACAAATAAAATACCTTATTGATTACTTTTTGCTCCATCACGGGGCAGAAATGTTTGGAATCTTGTGTCAGATCTCCCTTCCTATCAAATAAATCCTGCTCCACCCCCAACTCAGTTTTGCATATTCTGAGTGTACAGCTGTACACTGTGCCATTCTGAGAATTCAATAATACATTTAGGGGCATTACGTCTATAGAGATGTAGGTGAACTAACACACTTGTGCAAAAGAGGATCTCCAGGTGAAAAGTCGTTAAAAAAAAAAGTTAGTACGGTACAATCTCCAAAATAAAAAGACGATTTAATGAGCAATTATTTACTTAATAATTGACAGCTTGTCGTGCATTAATTACGCCTTCCTCCTCCCCCCACACCCCAAGAATGGCGCTAAAAATTAGAGATACCAAACATGAAACAAAATCTGAATAAAGAAAACAAACAGTAAACAAACATGTGGGTAGTGTTTAGCAAGACAGGAGGACCAGCCTCAGAGTTCCTGTATTGACACATACGTCAGCACATGTGCTTGCATGAGATAAGCATACTTCAGTCACCTTACAGGGACAACAGCATGGAACAAAAGGCCAGTCTCCCTTGTTACAACACCCAGAGAGGATATGTGCTCAAGATCGGGTTTTCCTTTGCACATTTTGAAAGTGTGATTTCAGCCCCCTTGTCTGTACAATCTGGACAATGCGGCCAAACTTGCCATTTTAAAAAAAAAAAATTTACACCTCGTCAAGTTGTCAGATTACTAGAGATCAATAAATCTCAAGATGTGTTCCCGACACTACAATTGTCATTGTGGATTTAAAGGACAACCTTCGGCAAAACACGGAGTCCCGTTTAAGTGCAAGATTGCATCATGCGTAAGCATTTTAAATGGAAAAAATACAAAATAAAGTACCTTACTGGGCCCTCTTTGCTCTGCGTAGTACTATCAGGGGGCAGACATGTTCTTTAGAATCTTGAGTCGGGTGGAGGAAGATCTTACCAAAGATGTCTGCCCCCTGACACAGCTATACAGAGCACAGAGGACTCAAATTGAACTTTATTCTATTTAAAATCATTACAGTTGGCGCAATTTATCAATTAAAAAGAACTTTGTTTCTTGCCGACAATTGCCCTTTAAGGGTAAACATGGAACACAGAAAGTGTTGGTAGATAAGAACCATTCGGCCCATCTAGCCTTGACATAAACTTGCGATGTGATATGCAAAAGAAATGCTTTTCAGTGTGAAAGGAGTCGTTTGCATATCAAGCCACAGGTGATGTCATAAACAGGAGCCACCACAGACACATCTTAAAACACATCTCTATATATATTTATTTCTCTACACAGTACAAACAACATCTAGATGACAGAGTCCCTTTAAGTTTTTCAACACCCAGATTTAAATGATGATCACCATTTATTAGAAGACAGTCCTCCCCGGATGACAACTAGGACCATAAAAGTAGATTAGTCCAGTTTTAGAAAAGTCAATGTAGCACAAAAATGGGTGGGAGGTGCCAACACCTGTAAGGCGCTCAGTGAAGTGCATGTGCTGGAGTAGGTCCACAGCTTTCCCGCAGGGAGCAAACTAGCACACGTGTTGCTGGGGGAAGGATGGGGCCCTGGTGACAGTCCTGGTGACTGGGCCCAGATAAAGCCGGTTACGGACAGTTATTGGAGCGATCCTGGCAGGAGAGACTGACCCCATCCAGTGAGGGCCTCCGTTAAATAAATATCACGAGTGAAAGCTTAATGCGGTTTATAAAAATTAGATGAAATCTACAGAGAGCAAAAAACAGTGCAATTACATGGTGTGAACATATTTTAAGAAAGGTTCAGCTTTTTGTTTGAATAAATTCCATATTTATGAGTGCCGAACGCTTTGCGTGCCTTTTCCATGATTTGTTTTTTGGGATTTGGGTGACGTCTTGCCCATTTTTTTCAGGAATTAAAAGGGACACAAAATATATATATATATATATATATTACCCGGTCCTAGGTCAGTATTCGGATCTACAAGAATGGTTTGTTTTAATGCCTGAAACACTGGGCAGGCAGCAAACTATTAAGATTCAGGGACGTAATGGGGCGTAGCCAAAAGGGGCAGGGTTATAAATACCAAGTGATATTATGCAACGTTGTATAACCCCTCAAAATTGAGCTACCATCTCTCAACTAAAGGCAGGGGCCAAACCAGGATACAGACACAAACTTGACGGGGGGGGGGGGGGGGGGGGGCGGGGACGTGAAGGGGACTGTACCAGCCAATTCCAGGATCGTAGGCAACTATGGGCTTATGGCACTTTCATAGGAATGTCTCTGGAAAAGCTAGTAGTAAATAGTAAAAGGAATGACCCAAAACAATCAAATGACCCTCGCTGATTAAAAATGAAAGCGTCAAAACCAAGAGATTGACTAACAAACGGGTTGGAAATAGTTGTGTGATGTCAATAAGCCGTCCGGATTTCTGTATTTTATAGTCAACAGTTCACCACACAAGTCATTTCATTCACATTTTGGTTTAAAGTCTTTAGCCGAAAGGAAACCAGTGTAAAATGACCCAAAAATAGACGTTACACCGAACAACTTCATTATAACACGCGATGGAAAATAGAAACATGTTTATACAGATCTATCGTAAAAATCCTTAATTCGGGTAACTCACTGGAAACAGTTTAGCGTCATTTTGAATGCATGCAACTTTATTGACAATATTTAGGTTCAAAATGGCAAGCAGTAAGGGGGCGGTAAACAAACTGCTCATACATATTTAGCCACCGAGTCATACGCTCCCTGCCCCTAATTGAGTTTAAAGTGAATATGTCTGTACTGAATTCCTACTTGTTACGGCTTACAACCCATTTGGTGAATAAGCAATATGCCAGTGTAAGCAGCCATCTTAAATATTCGTCACAGGATTTGCATGATTAGACCTTCCCATGAATTTACTCCTCCCCTCCAGGGGAAGCCCCTCCCGACACAGAAGTCAGCTACCGCAAAGAATCGATTTGATTAGTTCAGTCGCGAACCAGTGACTGAAAGTGCAACTTTAATAAAAACTTCAGACATTCACCGGCCTTGTCTACTAATTAGTTCAGTGGATCAAGGTTTCTTCACAATTCTGAAAATGTTTCTATCGTAATCGCAGCACTTGTCGCAACAATGGCCTGGGAAAGAATTGTTTCTTAACTTTATTCTTAAATTTCCCCATTTTATAACAAATAATCTCCCGCCCACTCTATTTTAGTGGAAAATGTGGACCTCTTGCTAAAGGGACAGTACACCCTAAATTTAATGGTATAATCTGTAATTTCGGAGGAAAAAAAAAAAACCCCATGGGCCAAATGCCGTCTACCTGAAAGCAGTGAGGCCTACCTGGTTTAGTACACATTTTATTGGTCCTATAAATGGTTTCTAGACTGCTGCTATTAAATGACCTTGAGGAGTGCCAAGGATGGCTGCGCTGGTTCATGTAGGTATATATTGTAGTTTATTTTGAGTGGCACATTTTATATCATTTTTCTGATTTATAAACGTAGTATCATAGAACCTGAGTGCCCTTAACTCACCTGTGAGATCTCCAGACAGGGCAGCTTGCCAACCTGTGCTCCTGTGAACCCGTACACGGAGTTGGCGCTCACTTTCAGTGCCAGCTGACGCCCATCCAACACCTTCTGTTTAAAGGGGTCAGTCTCCTTCTTTAGCTCTGTTTTTGCCCTGTGTAGAGAATGGTATAAGTCATAACCCTCAGCGGTTAATTGGTTGGTAACAAGTTGCGTCTAAAAAAAACGTATTAAATATATAGACATCTGTCCAAAGTCTAGGAGTTTTTATTTGTAAACTACAGAGCTGGGGACTTGCCCAGGAAGCTGCAGGTTCCGGGATATGTGGGGCAATGCCAATAGGAGAAGTGGAGTCTAGCTCCTTGGGGAAATCTGTCCAGCTGCCCCTCAATCAATCTCTCACCTATATTTAAAATCAGCTGAACCTGCCCTTTCTCCTTCATCTATCTGACTATCATCTGAAACTAGAAGAGCGAGGAGGAAGAAGATAGTATCTACTAAAAAGGTAGACGACATGTTGCAATCAACACACGTGGAGGAGAAGGAGCCAAATCAACACACGAAGAGGAGGAGGAGGAGGAGGAGGAGGAGGAGGAGGAGGAGGAGGAGGAGAAGGAGCCAAATCAACACACGAGGAGGAGGAAGAGGAGGAGAAGGAGCCAAATCAACACACGAAGAGGAGGAGGAGGAGGAGGAGGAGGAGGAGAAGGAGCCAAATCAACACACGGGGGGAGGAGGAGGAGCCAAATCAACACACGGGGGGAGGAGGAGGAGCCAAATCAACACACGGGGGGGGAGGAGGAGCCAAATCAACACACGGGGGGAGGAGGAGGAGCCAAATCAACACACGGGGGGGAGGAGGAGGAGCCAAATCAACACACGGGGGGAGGAGGAGGAGCCAAATCAACACACGGGGGGGAGGAGGAGGAGCCAAATCAACACACGGGGGGAGGAGGAGGAGCCAAATCAACACACGGGGGGGAGGAGGAGGAGGAGGAGGAGGAGGAGAAGGAGCCAAATCAACACACGGGGAGGAGGAGGAGGAGGAGAAGGAGCCAAATCAACACAGGGGGAGGAGGAGGAGAAGGAGCCAAATCAACACACGGGGAGGAGGAGGAGGAGGAGGAGAAGGAGCCAAAATAAACACACGAGGAGAAGGAGCCAAATCAACACACGAGGAGGAGAAGGAGAAGGAGCGTAATCAACACACGAGGAGGAGGAGGAGGGTAATCAACACACGAGGAGGAGGAGGAGGGTAATCAACACACGAGGTGGAGGAGAAGGAGCGTAATCAACACACGTTGAGATATAGTTTGTTGGAGAAAAATTAGAAAAAGCCTTTTATCAATCACCATTATTATAAGATAATTAATAGCCCAATGGTGACAAACTGTGTCCCTGTAGCTGTTGATATAAGTGCAATAGTGTAAGAATGAACTCGCATAGTCGCTCCAGATCCCCCAAGTTACAAGCCTGCGGGCCAATAAAGGCTTCATTACAATGGTGTGCCTGCATTATTGTCTTTAGCTGCTGCTGACCTACATTTCCCATAATACTTTCTCAGTGCAGAGAATGGTAGGGGAGAATGGGAGATGTAGTTACCCAACAGCGTGAGGACTGCAGTTTGAGCCTAGTGTAGACCTAGACAAGCCTTCAAATATCTTGGCGTCTTAAATACTAGGGACGTTTTTAGGTTTCACCTCTTTCGGGCAGATAACAGGTTTTCCAGGATCTCTGGCAGCAGCCCCTTCCGAACAGTTGCCTTTACAAAGTGATCCCCAGTTGGGGTCTTAATAAAGTCTTCAGGAGCGAGGCTGGAACATTGGAGGTAGACACGAAACACAGCAGATTATAATAATATGGCTGATCTCTCTAAAAAACAGCTAGTTTGTGCCAGTGACTAATGTGAGCTACCCACACATCTTATGACTGGCCCCCTTTAGTAACCACGTTTAATTTTATAAAGACAAATCCTTATATAATGACCAAGCCAAACTGGTAACAAATGGTCGTTCTTAGATACACATTAAAAAGCATTCAGAGATTTAAAGATACAATGCTACACAAGTGTAACGTTTAGGCGTAAAACTGTATTTTACCTCCTTCTGGGTCCTGTGATCCTCACTATGGCATGCTGCGCAATCGGAAGCCAAGCAGAGCATGCTGGGATTGACTGCGTGGCATGCTGGGTGCACAGACGCTACATCCGCTTCCTTGCAGCTGGTGCCGCAGGGATCACAGGAACCGGAAGAAGGAACGTCAAATTGTATTTTATACTTCTGAACTATTAATTTGCTAGCCACAAGGCTATCGGACGTATAGCGGACATTAGAAGGACGTTAAAATGGGACTTTGTCAGGTTATACACGACAGGGTGCCTTTAAATTCTGGCGAGTGAATTCACGCTACCTTGTTAATGAAGGACGCTGGCACAGAGCGTTTCAAAACGGCACAAAGTAATCGAACCTCTTCTTAGAACTCTTGGAAAGGAGAACGATAATTACACACTCACCCATACTTGTCAATGGAGCCAGTCTGTAGCAGAGTAGTGTAGCAGAGATTATGGGCCATCATTATAGATGGGTACAGTGACGAGAAGTCCAACGTGGCAATGGGTACAGCGTAATACCTGCAAAAAAAAAAACCCAACAGTATAATTATTTAAAAGGGGCCAGCCAGATGTGTGGGTGACAGTGAAATTTTCTAGTAGAACATGTTTTATTCTATATGGCCCTCTACTCCTGTTAAGAGCAACACACACAGGAGTCCAAATCATCTTCTGTTTCAGGGAGAGGATTATGGGCCATCCCACAATGCACTGCTCACCAGCCTATCATAATATTACATGATGCATTATGGGATGATAAATGAAATCGAGGATGTGTATACAACCCATTCCCTGGCATTGCTGGCAAACAGTAAAGATAACAATGTAAAACGTATAATAAAAAAAAAAGGGAAATCTCTTATCTGTACATAATCCGGTATCAAACGATTTGTTGTCCTGTGCCATATCTCTAATACTGCAGCAAAGCTTAGGATAAATATACTAATTCACTATTCTCCTGCTCTCTAAATGAATGCATTGTTGACTACGTAATTTTAGTTTTACCAATTACAACTGCGATTCCACTACCTGAACAGAGTTTGCCGTGTGTATGTAGAACATAAACATAGAATGTGCAGGAAGACGAGAACCATTAAGCCCGTCTAGTCTGCCCAGTTGGAGAAAAAAAAAAAAAGATTTACAGATTGATAGCAGAAATGATAAAGAAAAATGGGTTTTAAACTTTTTTTTTCCTTTAAACTCACACTCTCCAAGCTGATGTAAACAGGTGATGGGTGTTCCAGGATGCCTCTAGTTGGAGGCAGGTCTAGAATGCCCAAAAAAGGAGCAGGCCGAGGATACTAAGCAGTCCCCCCCCCCCCCCCCCTACCCAACTATCCCAGATTACGCAGGTTAATTCTGATTTGGGACCGCAATCCCAATTGTCATTCTCCAGTGTCTGGGACACTAGACGATGAATAAGTCACATGCGCAATAAAGCTGTCAGGTTGAGTGACAGCACGCAGGGAAGCACTGACACTCAAATTTCCAAGTCCAATGTCCCTGTTAGGCAGGGGATTGATCCTGGTTGCCTTCAGAGTTAGGCAGACCAGGATCAACCATTATTATTGGAATAAAGTCATGTGATCACTTAAAATCCATCATAGCGATCACATGCCATAGAGGACAGCCAAGTATTTTGTTCACACTTGGCTACGAAAGTCCTCCCCTCTCTGTTGCCGACACAATCTGATCTTGTGACAGAGGAGAGAGATACTGTGTCCCAATGTCCAAATAATAATAAAAAAAGCCAGCCTTTTGTTCAGTAAATAAGGGGTTAAATCTCAAAACAATGGGTTGAAAAGAAAGGCATCTCTTAAAAAAAACAATATATAAAATGTGGGGGATTCATTTAAGAAGCAAACGTGCCCAATCATACCTATGATTAAGCGTGTCTTTCACGCGAAACGCGTCAGGCTGCCTTCCTGTGGACTCTATCATCCATGGATTTATCCTTTTTTGTCTGTTCTGGAACACTTTCTTCACTATTAAAGCATCTCATTTTACATCTACCCGGTGAGTGGAGTGCACAGTTGTTTTCTCATTTCATGTCTGATTTTAGAACCTGATCAGTGCTGTGGAGCACCTCAAGCATATCTGTCATAAGTGTTTGGAGTCGGTATAGCTGCTTATACTTCTAAAGTAGCAAAATGGCTACGAAAATCAAAAAAATAAAAAATAAACGATTATTATGTTTGAAAACTTTACCCTTTCAGAGGCTCAATGACCGTGGCCCCCGTGTAATCTTCGCCACCCTCTATCTTCACCACTGGCATCACCAAGTCTTGTTTCATTGCCTGGTAAAAAAGGGAAAGACTTGCTCTGACCTGCGGCTTGGATTGATTCCAGACACGTGGCCAGGATTAAACATCACCTACATGTCGGAGAAGCTGAGACACCACCTTGATTTGCTGCCCCCGGGATAACAGGTAACTGAGGGGCACTCCGGTCACACGTGCCATCTCCATGTAGTTGATCACACACATGAGCTTCTCCAGCAGACGCAGAGGTAAGTAGGCGTCTTTCAGACAGTACACGGCCAGGCGGCGGCGCGTTTGTTCATTGCCGTTCTGTGAATACACGCATTAAGGTCGGGACATATATAAAACGTGGCTGCTGCCAACTGTTCCATTATATTCCCTTAAACGGACAGCAAAAATAAAAAAAAACTTCTGTTGAAATTAAAATGTAGGCGGTTTAATGAAAGAATATGATTATATAAAAGCAAGAAACGTGTGCACTCCGTAAAGGCTGAGTCAATCTTTAAAAAAATGTATTTGTTTATTAAATAAGGTGACAGACAGTGGGAATAATACGGACAAGGTGGCAAATAAAAAAGGGGACCTATGATTAAGCGTGTTTATCACGCGAAACGCGTTAGGTTGTTTCCCCTTTTTTATTTGCCACCTTGTCCGTATTATTCCCACTGTCTGTCACCTTATTTAATAAACGAATACATTTTTTAGAAGATTGACTCAGTCTTTACGGAGTGCACACGTTTCTTGCTTTTATTTAATCATCGATATCCACGCTTGATCCGCGTGTGGAGCACCTGTTTCTGGCCCCTGTCATGGGAGTGGAGCCGACTTGGACTTCTCAATATGATTATAGTACATTATGGAGCTCTCTATTTCTAGTAGTGTTTTGTGTATAGCTCACTCAGGAGGCAGACATGTTGTTTAGAATCTTGGATTAGATGAAGGAAGATCTGACCCAAGATTCTAAACATGTCTGCCACCTGAGAGAGCCATATGCAGCAAAGTGAGGTACTTCATTTGAATTCTTTCATTAAAGCATTTCTATTCAAAATAACTACACTTAAAAATAATCAAATAGACGTAACTTCATTTTGTGTACAGTGTCCTTTAAAACCCTCTGTAAAGACAGCTGTGCTTCATGTGGTCCTATCACCTTTGCAAGCACTTAATAATATTTTCCACTGCAGTTTCTAGCTTTAAAAAAATAAATAAATGTAGTTCTGCAAAACTTAAATAAAAGAGGCCCAAGGCAGTATTTTGCACAGGTAAATTTGGGCCTAGTGTATAAGAATATCACCAAAACTAGTACACTTTAAAAAAAATAAAAAAAAAGTTAAGATCTAATGCTAAATATAAGGGATGCAAAACATTTCTCAAAAGGTGACCGATCAGAAATGTTCTTGCCAAATTGCTAGCAAATGCACAGATCAAAATACATTGTGGCCTTTAGTCAGGAAAGAGAGAACTGAAAAGGGAATTTCAAACTTACAGCCAAAGTGGCCGTGTTGGAAAAATCCTCCCATTCAGTTGAATTCTTTTTTGCGTGAATGTGTTAACTGTGCACTTAGGGGACGACACAGGACCCCCGAATACACACGGTGCAGTCCCAGCATCTCCGTGTTGTAGCCCAGAGATCTTTTGATCTATAGAATTGTGACAATTGGGGATTTATATTAGGAAGCGAGTGCTGGGTACCTGTAGGTCAGTGATGATGGAATGCTGCACATCCTCCTTCTGCTCTTGTAGAAAATGATAACTCACAGCATTCAGAGTGTATGAACGAAGCTTGTAATCTCTCAGAAGGACCTGAGTGAACAAAAATTATTCAAATGTTGCCAAGTGCGAGAAAATAAATGAATAATAATAATTTCCCTGCAACAACTTTCTTTTAGAATTGTATTATCTGCTTTCGTTTGGTTCTGAAACTTTTTTTTAAGTCTCATTGTTAAACACGGAGTATGACGTTTAATAAATTGGCTCTGTTTTGCTGATTTAAGCCGTTTTTTAATTATCTATGACGTATTGTTCAGGAGATATCAGAGGGAGAGGGTAGGGGAGAAAGCAAGCACTAGGAGACCTACTTGAAGTCAGTCAGACTGCAAGACAAATAATGGGAGTAAATGGGAATTAGGAAGAATCAGGCCATAAGACGCTCATCTCGGTCTGGCCAATTATGGGGTGTCCCTGTCAGAAACACCTTGGATGGATTCCACAAAATGAAATCTTTTCCTACTTGGTTATCTTCTCAAACTATCCAATCACTGCAATGCCAGAATTCCCAAAACAAATTTTTTCCTGAAACTGTAGACGAATGGGGGAGGATGTCTGGGACGTGCAGGGGGCTACCCTGAAAGTCTAATAACACCGGGATTTCCTTTAGGACAGGCAAAAAGTTTTGGGGGGGGGTTTAAACGCTAAGGGGTTTATTTGATTTTTAGACACAGCTGGGTAATTCCTAAATTCAGGATGGTTGGGTGGGCCTAGAGGTCTGGGTTGGGAAGCACAAAATCTAGTGTATGAGTTTGTTCCAAGAATAATCTTATTTGTGGGGACAATGGCGTAAGAGATTCAGTATCTCCACGTTTAGGCCGGTACCTGGAGCAAGTCGAATTGAACCCGGCCCTCTGTATTAATCACTTTATTCTCCCGTCGTCCCATCTGCTTAGACTGGAAGGAAGAGTCTCTGATCACAGACTTGATGGAGGGGATTCTCCCCAGGAAGGGGAACGTTTTAACCTGAAACAGACAGCAAACTCGTTAGTACAAGACGTGTGTTATAGGAGATCCCATATACAGCCACAATTAGGGTTTTACTCATGAAAGAGAATTGACAGAAAAGGCATATTTAAGGCCAAAGTAGCAATATTCTCTCATTCAAACTGAATAGGAGAATTGTTACAACTCGGCTACTTTGGCCTGTAGTTTGACATTCCCTTTAGACCTCAGAGCGGTCAGTGCAGCAGAATACAAAATTCTTGTTAACATCTGGAGAAATGCTCAGGGAGTAACTCAACGATTTAGCCCTCTCTCGGTGTAACAGGCAGCCCACCGATAACAATAAAGGTAAAATAACACCACCCATTGTAAAACGGATAATGTATTTGGAGGATGACCATGGGGGTGTCAACTACTCAACAAACCTGATCTGGCCCGCAATGGGCTTCAAGATAAATTGTAGAAGGAAAAAAAAACTGCCAATTTCGGGCGATTCTATAGATTCCCCTACTCAAAAAGAGCCGAGAAGCCCCGATTTTAAGGCATACCTAATCGGCAGTTCCGAACTGCCAATTTAAATGGATAAGTAGTGAAGAATAAAATAAAAACTATTCTAAAAAAAAAAAAAGATAGTCATAAAATTATAGATATATATATGTACATATACACACACACACACATATCTATATACATATTTATATATAAAACAATATTATTTAAAATTTCCTTATAAATAAACTGAAGCACACATTGGCCGACTGAGATCACATTGGTGATCCCCGGGTAGCCAGAAATTAAGGGTCGAGTTGATCCGATGGGAGCGTAGACCTTTATGTGTAAAGCAAGGAACAAAACATTTTTCTAGAACGACTGGATTGAGGGGGAAGAACAAAAAGGTTTTCATGAAAGGGGAGTGGTTCACTACAGGTAGGCTGGGCTTCATTTTTGTGGGCATGGCTAACATAAAACCACACACCCAATGCAAATATAGCTCTGACAGAGTGCCGTATGGGAATTTTGAAATCCCCACTGCGAGGGGACATATATAGTAACAATATGTGTCTTATTCTGCCACAGATAGCATCCTTGTGATCTCCGTACTCTCAGCAGGAAGAAGCGCAGGGTGTTACCTTCAGGGTCTGTGCTCTGTTGATCAGGTATGGCATATCGAAGTTCTGAATATTGTAACCAGTTATAATATCGGGATCAATGATTCGCACAAATTCCGCCCAGGCCTGGATAAAAGAAAAAAGACATCATAATGAGCAAGAGAAATCCATCTGATGGAGATTACTGTACAATATGCACACAATACAGCAGCTGCGGAATGCGTCGGCCTGTAATAATATCATAACGGTCTATTAACGGAGCCAATAAAAACAAAAGGTTTCAGTCCGAGGGGGAATTTAGAAAGTGAAACAAAACCAACAGAAAATGCAGCAACATCATTACTGACCACAAATATAAACAATTACTATTTACGGAGATAGGGAGATTTGTCACCTGCATTCTGGGGGCTGAGTTATTCACATTACAAAAGGTTCATGGTTTATGACCAATTTGCAAATGATCGAAAGGACGATTTCGTGGACCCGGCTGTGATGTCAAATGTCAGCCTTTTAGTATTTACTCCTTCCTGATTAATACTCAGGTCATAAATAGTAGACACCCCAGACACGTTTAAAATGTATTCATTCATTTGCTTGCAAATAAGCTGACAAAAATGAGTCATTATTTTTGATATTGTTTCTGTTCCCTACATTCAGTGTAAACACTGGTGATCGAGTCCCCCTCATTTTTTTCGATTTGCAGTAATGGTCAAGATATGTCTGTTAAAGCAAGGAAAACATAATATGTAGAGGTGTCAGCAACAAACAATCGGAAGTCTGGATTATCCTCCCACGGCTCCTAAAATCCATAATACTGGCTCCTTATCTTTTTCGGTTGTTTTCCCCAGAATTAGTACCATTTCCGTGGCTTGGCTGGCTCCTGCATTTGTTCTTTTACCCCTGAGGCTACTTACCCAGAGAAACGCGTTGAGTAGCGGCTTTTGTGGTATCTTACTTTGCCACATTTAAATTATAAAAGGAAATTCACCTCTTGGAATAGCAGCGGTCCCACTTGGGGGGGGGGGGGGGGGATATAAAATATCCCTATAGCACTGCTGACAGCATTAACATGTCATTGCCCCTCTACGGAATAACTT